>JBBDGP010002766.1:325000-506936 GCA_037952835.1 Lithobates septentrionalis
GTAGAGCACCCTGGATACAGTTGTCCCTTTTAAGGCAAACATTCAGCTGATGCGGCCAGCAATGAAATGGGGATTGACCCCCCTTGCTCTAGCAATTGAACTGCTGCCTTGTGGACCTGTGCAGTACGCCTCCAAGTTCTGACAAAATCCCCATTGAGTTCACCAACTGGATAATTCTCTTCCTCCCTGTACAGAGAGGTCATCAGTGTTTGTTTTTTCCAATGTTCTTTATTACAAGGGCGTCAACAAGCCCCAGAAGACAAAAATGAGGACACAATAATCTGGAGTAAAAAAAAAAAACACGATGGAAGGAAATGCAGTCCCCTTCCCCGTTCAGCATGGTGCCTGACAGCTTAATGCATCTCATTTTTTAGCGATACATCGAACATTAATCTCTTCGTGATGGCGTTTGATCTCCAGCATTTTCATTAACTTGTAATTAGAACTTGCTTCTTTTCCCCGTATCTCTGCAGAGAGGGAGCGGGGATGGGAGCGGGGACGGGAGCGCGGATAGGAGTGGAAACGGGGACGGGAGCACGGATAGGAGTGGGAGCGGGGAAGGGAGCGCGGATAGGAGTGGGAGCGGGGACAGGAGCGCGGATAGGAGTGGGAGCGGGGACGGGAGCGCGGGTAGGAGTGGGAGCGGGGACGGGAGCGCGGATAGGAGTGGGAGCGGGGACGGGAGCGCGGATAGGAGTGGGAGCGGGGACGGGAGCAGGGATGGGAGCGGGGATGGGAGCGGGGATGGGAGCGGGGATGGGAGCGGGGATGGAAGCGGGGATGGAAGCGGGGATGGGAGCGGAGACGGGAGCGGGGATGGGAGCGGACGTGCTCTGCGTCAGTCAGTACTGATGGTGGCCGGGCCCCTCCATGGAGGGGGAGACGATTGTAGTGCTCGGCTCCTCGGAGAGCATCATGGGGGCCGCTGAGCGAACAGATCTATTACCTGCACTTCATTAAGGCGGGAGAGATGTGCGACACACAACTAGAACCGCGCCTGCCGCTGAACTCTCCATCTTTACTGGAAATCTCACATGTAACACCGAGCTACACGGAGAAGCTATATTCCTGACAAACCATTATAATACACACATGAAATATGGATTTTCTTTCTGTAGCAATTAAGTAACTCTTGCAACCCAAGGGGGACTCTGATGGGGACCCTGATCTAAGGGGGGGGGGGGGGAGACGTATGGGGGACTGTGGTGGGGACTCTGCTCTAAGGGAGGACAGACGTGTGGGGAACCCTGTTCTAAACAGAGATTCCAATGGGGACCCTGATCGAAGGGGGGGACTTTGATGGGTGCCGTGATTTAAGGGGGGGCAGACGTATGAAGACCGATGGGAACCCTGATCTAAAGGGGGGCATACATATGGGGGACTATGATAGGGAACCTTGATCTAAGTAGGGACTCTCATGGGGTTTACAAAGGCATTCCTGGCTCACAAAATGGGTTGAGGATTAAATTTAAATGTAAGTTTTATGCCCGGAGTTCAACTTTAAGATTTGATAGTAAATACAGCTCACTGGCAAAAAAAAAAAATCCTCATAAACCAAAATTCAGAAGGTTTTCCTGAAGGCTTCCGTCTGATGATTAGTTTAGGAGGACATTGAAGCCCAATGTGACCATGTAGAGTCTCACCTTGAAATGTAAGGAATAAATCATTGTCAGGGTCCCGGCCAGTCAGAATAATCCCCCCGCATCATCTTAGTGGGGCCATAAAACCAGAACTGGAGACCGCCAAGGACTGGAGAGGCCGGACAGACTGGCGGAGATCGATCATCTTCAGGGAGAAAGCCTTACGTGGACGGAATATTTCAGTCTTGCCTATCTGGGGTAGACTTAGACAACCATCATGTAGCAAAAGCAGCAAAAAGTCTAACTGATTCCCACAGAATGGATACTATACGAGCCTGTGCAACAATGAGGATCCCTTACACACAGGGCCTCACAGATGGACCTTCATTCCCGAAGGACCCCAATCGCCGCTACCACTCGGTACAGCCTGCAGCAGCCTGACAAAGACTTACTCCCTCCCGGCCACGCCTAACCTTCAAGAGGGACACATTGCAGCTGGACAGCCCTGAGTGCAAAGGGCCCAACAAGTGTCAGATCTTAACTAGTTCACTGTCCTGCCTTTAACCCTTTCACTGCCAGGGATGTTTGATGGGGACCCCGATCTAAGAGAGGACCCCGATGGGGACCCTGATCTAAGAGAGGACTCCGATGGGGACCCTGATCCAAGGGAGGACCCCAATGGGGACCCTGATCTAAGAGAGGACCCCGATGGGGACCCTGATCTAAGAGAGGACCCCGATGGGGACCCTGATCTAAGAGAGGACTCCGATGGGGACCCAGATCTAAGAGAAGACCCTGATGGGGACCCTGATCTAAGAGAAGACTCCGATGGGAACCCTGATCTAAGAGAGGACTCCGATGGGGACCCTGATCTAAGAGAGGACCCCGATGGGGACCCTGATCTAAGAGAGGACCCCGATGGGGACTCTGATCTAAGAGAGGACCCCGATGGGGACCCTGATCTAAGAGGACTCCGATGGGGACCCTAATCTAAGAGAGGACTCCGATGAGGACCCTGATCTAAGAGGACTCCGATGGGGACCCTGATCTAATAGAGGACACCGATGGGGACCCTGATCTAAGAGAGGACTCCGATGGGGACCCTGATCTAAGAGGACTCCGATGGGGACCCTGATCTAAGAGGACTCCGATGGGGACCCTGATCTAAGAGAGGAGTCCAATGGGGACCCTGATCTAAGAGAGGACTCCGATGGGGACCCGGATCTAAGAGAGGACTCCGATGGGGACCCTGATCTAAGAGAGGACTCCGATGGGAACCCTGATCTAAGAGAGGACTCCGATGGGGACCCTGATCTAAGAGAGGACTCCGATGGGGACCCTGATCTAAGAGAGGACCCCAATGGGGACCCTGATCTAAGAGAGGACTCCGATGGGGACCCTGATCTAAGAGAGGACTCCGATGGGAACCCTGATCTAAGAGAGGACCCCGATGGGGACCCTGATCTAAGAGAGGACTCCGATGGGGACCCAGATCTAAGAGAAGACCCTGATGGGGACCCTGATCTAAGAGAGGACTCCGATGGGAACCCTGATCTAAGAGAGGACCCCGATGGGGACCCTGATCTAAGAGAGGACTCCGATGGGGACCCTGATCTAAGAGAGGACCCCGATGGGGACCCTGATCTAAGAGAGGACCCCGATGGGGACTCTGATCTAAGAGAGGACTCCGATGGGAACCCTGATCTAAGAGGACTCCGATGGGGACCCTAATCTAAGAGAGGACCCCGATGGGGACCCTGATCTAAGAGAGGACTCCGATGGGAACCCTGATCTAAGAGGACTCCGATGGGGACCCTGATCTAAGAGAGGACTCCAATGGGGACCCTGATCTAAGAGAGGACCCCGATGGGGACCCTGATCTAAGAGAGGACTCCAATGGGGACCCTGATCTAAGAGAGGACTCCAATGGGGACCCTGATCTAAGAGAGGACTCCGATGGGGACCCTGATCTAAGAGAGGACTCCGATGGGGACCCTGATCTAAGAGAGGACTCCGATGAAGACCCTGATCTAAGAGAGGACTCCGATGAAGACCTTGATCTAAGAGAGGACTCCAATGGGGACTCTGATTTAAGGGAGGTCTCTGATGGGGATTTTGATCTAAGGGAGACTCTGATGTATGAGAGACTGATGGGTACCCTGACCTCAGGAAGGAAGCAGAAGACTAATAAGCTCATTTCTCTGCTTTCTCCTGCTATCAGCGTGTTCCTTGTTAGTACATGAGGGCTGAAGCACAACTTATTGGCGTTCCTCTCCCAGTCTGAGCTCTGCTGTACAGGAGGACTCAGCTGGTGAACATTTAGACAAAATGACAATGTGGCCCTTGTACTGACCAGTTTGGGGCCCCCGAATCTATCCAAAATGAAAAAAAAAAGAATTTGCGTTCAGTTTTGTGTTGAGAAGGGAGCGGACTCTATCACACTCAGCAGCACTTGTCACCACACCCCTCCCCCACATTCCCATCCATCCAGCGATTAATCGCTAATCACCCGCAGACAGACGTCCCGCACATCCCCAACACCCGCCGTCATGTCACCCACACGCTAGCCGCTCCTCCCGCTTCCCGACAACGCCGCTAATGCTAAGTGACTCCAGCCTTCGCCCCTCTGATCTCCGGCGTTCCGCCTGTCTGATCGCCTCTCCTATAAGCCCTTCCTCCGCTCGCCGCGCTTCTATTCCACATTATTAATTAAAGTCGAAAGTTTCCGGATATATATTCGCCGAGCTATTTTTGGGGGTGCCAGCGTTCCTATTATTAGGGCAGCGCGGATCAGGAAGAAGCGCGGCCGGTAATCTGGGATACGGGCGCTGTCACCATGCGTTTTACACGGTGACACCGCCGTCCCCGATCCGCAATCCTGAGCGGCAAGTCAACCAGTTTCTGGAATATATCCAAGCGGGAGGCGCAATTAAATAGATTTAACGGGCGCGCAATATGGGGGGGGGGGGATTTTCCCTTTAAAGGGGGTCATCTTCTTGATGGGAAGTCTCTGCCAGCGGAACTCTGACATGGCAGTAAAATAAGCGCCGTTATTTCTGCGGAATCTAGATTTATTTATGGGCTACATGTGACCACGTTGTTGGCTGAATGTAAATCAGCGAGCATTCAGGTTTCCAAAATGGACCAATCATGGGAATTCACGCTTCATATGTATCAATAGTGCACCTGTCAGCGTTCTGCAAATACATTCTTATCTACCGGGGAAAAAAAAAACGTCATAAAAATACAGATTTTTTCCTTTTTTTTTTTTTACCTTTTTTTGTTTTTTTTTTCTTCCTTTTTTTTTACCCCTTTTTTTTGTTCCTTGCTTTTTTTCCTTCCTCCCCCCCCCCTTTTTTTCCCCATCTTTTAATTTTTTTTGTTTGGTTTTTTTCCCCTCTTTTTTTTTCCCCCATCTTTTTTTTTATTTTTTTTCCTTTTTTCTCCCCCTTTTTTTCCCCCATCTTTTTTTTTAATTTTTTTTCTCCCCTTTTTTTTTCCCCATCTTTTTTTTATTTCTTTTTTATTTTTTTTTCCTTTTTTCTCCCCTTTTTTTTCCCCTATCTTTTTTTTTTTTATTTTTCTTTCCTTTTTTTCTCCCCTTTTTTTTCCCCCATCTTTTGTTTTTATTTATTTTTTCCTTTTTTTCCCGATCTTTTTTTCCCCTCCCCCCCCCTTTTTTCCCTTCCTTCTTTTTCCCCCTGTTTGTTTTCCCTATCTTTTTTTTTATTTTTTTCCCTTCCTTTTTTTTTTTTTTCCTTTTTTTTCTCACGGCACTGGGGGAGTGGAGTTTAAAGGAAGGGAAAGAAAGGGGGGATAGGTAGATTTAGGGGAATGAGAGGGGAGAGGGGGGAGCACAGAATTAGGGTGGAATGGGAGGGAGGCCTTTGTGCAATCCTCCCTAGGTCCACCCCTTAATTTAAATTTAATGAATTATTAACTTTATAAGTTTATAGTGATAAAAAGATTGGATTATGGTAGGTGATATATGTGTGGGATTTTTTTTCTTCCCATCCCCCTCATAAAAGTTAAGTATAGTGGAACCTTGGATTACGAGCATAATCCATTCCAGGAGAATGCTTGTAATTCAAAGCACTCGTATATCAAAGTGAGTTTTCCCATAGAAGTCAATGGAAACGAAGATAATTAGTTCCGCACTGACTTCTATTGCATGCAATACCTCATGTGGCCAGAGGTGGGGGGGCGCCAGAAAGCCTCAGAAATACTCGGGGACAGCTCGGCTGAACTCGCAAAGGCTCGGAAACACTCGGGAATGGAGTATTTCGGAGTATTTCCGAGTGATCCCGAGTATTTCTGAACGGCTCAGAACCGTTCCGAGTGTCCCCGGCGCCCCCCTCACCTCTGGCCAAATGCGGTACTGCACGCCCCATTAGCTTGAATTCTGCTCGTTTTGCGAGACAACACTCGCAAACTGTGTCAGTACTTTAAAAAAAAAAAAAGCCGTCGTCTTTCAAAACGTTTGTTAACCGCGAAACTCGTAAACCAAGGTTCCACTGTATATGGAAGGGGGAACCTCAGAATTACAAGTATATGTTCATCAATAGGAGGTGGCAATGCTGTACGATTTATATACCTTGGGAATGTCATGTGACATGTTTTACTGTAATGTGAAGGTTTTGTATTTTCTGTATGTCGAGACTTTTGATTGTTATGTATTACATTTGTCTTTTTCTAAAAATTAAATAAATAAAAATAAAATTAAAAAAAAAACGGTTCCATCTGTGACCTGAAACCTGGGCAGCCGAATCGCCGCGGTCTCTGGCTGCCAAGAGCATTGTGGGGGTTTCATGTCACCAAATCTGACCTCCGCCCCCCCCCCCCCTTCAGTCTTGCCCAGGTGTACCGGCTCTTCTCCAGGACTGAAAAGGCCTCCTCTGATTTCACCGCACACTGAGTAGACATGTGCACTGCCGAAAAATCTGTTCGTTTTCGTTTCGTTATGAACGCAATTCGTAAATTTGAAAAGAAGAAAGAAAATTCGAAAGAGCGAAAATCCGAAAAATTCGAAATAACGAACTAATAACTATTAAAATTATAGGTATTGGAATTTCCTTTCAAATTTGGCTGTTAGTGAACGTAACACATACAAATTTATCCGAAAGTACAAATGATACGAAATGCCGCATCTAAACAAATGGAACGGAACAAATTAATAATAAATAACCATAATATATATTTTTTTAAATTATTAATATTGTTATTTATTATTAATTCGTTACGTTACATTCGTTTAGATGCGGCATTCGTTATTTCGGATAATTCATAACTTCGGATAAATTCGTATTCGTTATGCTAACTAACAGACAAATTTGGTGTAAGCAAATCAACCAACAGGAAATTCCTCTCCTCTCTCCTCTCTCCTCTCCTCCCCTCTCCTCCCCTCCCCTCTCCTCCCCTCCCCTCCCCTAAGCTGATAAAAACGTTAACAAAACACATTTATTTCATTGTTGTCAAGTATACAAAAAATTCCAGAAATATTCCAGAAGTATTTCAGGGCAGGGCAGACCGATACATTGTATAAAAAAGTTAAAAACAAAAACAGTCCAACCTGCTCTTCAAACACTACTTCAAATAATAAAAATAATTACACCAAAATGAGAAAATGAGCGCTAAACAAAAATGAGACTATGGGTGCTGGAAAAAAAAAATTCACTGCTGTCCATCAATGCCCAGTATCACCCATCAATGCCCATCAGTACTGCCTATCTGTGCTGTCTATCAGTGCCACCTATTAGTGCCCATCAGTGCCATCTAACAGTGCCCATTAGTGCGGCATATTAGTGCCTCCTCATAAGTGCCACCTCATCAATGCCCACCAGTTCAGCCTATTAGTGCCCTTCAGCGCTACCCCATCAGCGCACATCAGTGAAGGAAAAAAAATTACTTTGTTTCTGTGAGAACATTTTGTAACAAAGTAAAAAAAAAAAAAATTTCAACATTTTTGGTCTTTTTTTTTAGTAAAAAATAAAAACCCATCGGCGATTAAATACCACCATAAGAAAGCTCCATTTGTGTGTAGAAAATTATAAAAATGTCATATGTGTACAGTGTAGCATGACCGCGCAATTGTCATTCAAAGTGCGACAGCGCTGAAAGCTGAATAATGGCCTGGGCAGGAGGGGGGTGAAAGTGCCCCGGTAGGCAAGTGGTTAATAGAATAAAGTGGTATCTGGACCTCTTAGCAATCTTTACACCACATGGCTTTTTGATGGACGTCAACTGTCATTAAGTGCACAGCTGACAGTTGACAAAGCAGAGCATTATGGGAACATCTGACATGAACGTCTCTAACGAGGCGAAACCGGCAACGCAGAGTTTTGTTTCCTCCATAAGGAACACGAATATTAAAAGAGAACTGCAGCAAGCAGATTTTTTTTGGATTACGTCGCTTACAAGAAAATGCGGCTGCTTGCAAAAAAAAAAAAGCAAACTTGCAAATTTTAGGAGAGGATTTTGAAAATCGGGGTTAAACGCGGAGTGCCTTTTTTTATTTTTGTATTTATTTTTTTTATATATTGGATCCTGCAAGTGAAATCCTCTCTGAATTTTCTCCCTTCTTTCCACCCCTCTAAGTTTTGATCTTCGTCTCACTCGACTGCCCCGATTTTTCCCTTTCAGTGCCGCGTCTCATTATATCCTCCATCTCTCTCCTCTGTCACTCCGGATCCGTCACTCTTCCCTACTGTCTCTTATGTGCCGCTTAATCTGCTTCCTCTGAGCCCGGCTTCCTGCCACTCACATCGCTCCTCCGTCTACACTCCTCAGTCTACGCTTCTCCGTCTACACTCCCGTCCTCTTTTTTTTTTTTCCCTTCGGGTTTTTATTTTAAAATCACACTGGAGGATTTGGAGGCGATATCCGTCTCACTGGAGCCCGAGATTTGAGGAAAGTTGGAGGAAAGGTGTCATTTAGAAATGGCTGCAGATTTCCCGTCGCTCAGTTCTTTGTGTCCTTTTTTTCTTTTAAAAGTGGTTGTAAACCTCAGACATGAAATATGAACAAATCAAATCCCTCTATAGCATTGGTCTCCAAACTTCGGCCCACGGGCCAGATATAGCCCTTGGCTCATCTTTATCCACTGACACCAATGATGGGGCACTATGCCTCCCATTGACACCAATTATGGGACACTATTCCTTCTGACACCAAGGATGGCTCACTATTCCTTCTACTGACACCAAGGATGGGAGAATCAAAAAAACCTTGAGAACCACTTTAAGGAGTTTACTGTGTGTATGCAGTGGAAGAGTTTTTTTTTTTTTTTTTTTTTTTAAATAATGCTTTGTGCTGAGGTTTAGGTGTGTCTGTTGCATTAATTAAGGAGTATATTGTGTGTATGTAATGGAAGAGTTTTTGTTTTTTAATAATTGATGCTTTGTGCTGAGGTTTACGTGTGTCTGTCGCATTACGGAGTATACTGTGTGTATGTAGTGGAAGAGATTTTTTTTTACTAATGCTTTGTGCTGAGGTTTACGTGTGTCTGTCGCATTAATTGAGGAGTAACCTGTGTGTAAAAGGAATATGGAATTTGGGAGCAATATATATATAAAGCAAGTAGGCTCAAAACCATTCCCCTTTAAGGCACTCCCACTGTAAGCGATGCCGCATGGTACTTCATTTGGCGTGTCTCCAGGTCTTTCACCAGCCTAGTAATAGTTTACAGATATTTAATCTATGTTAAAAAAAAACAAAAAAAAAAACAAAAAAAAAAACACCCTTTACATTTTTTGGGTTGGGGCAACACCCAGAATTCCTCTACAGTTTAAGAAGGAACCCGAATTGCAGAGACGCAGACACCCCGGCGGGAGGATAGGTAAATACAGCTGAGCTATAGAGTGCTTTCCCTGAATGTCTGCCATAGCACAGCTTGTAGAAAGGAAGGTAATGACAAGATAATGAAGAACTATTCTCGGAGGCCGAATCCATTAGAGGAAGAGCAGAGACCAAGAACAACAAACCAAGAAACCATCCCGGATTGTGTACAGTGTGTGTCTGACACCATCTCCCTGTGTAGAGAAGGACGACGCAGAGAATATCGAGTGGCTGCCATAGTGTATGTCCAGGGAAAACCTCCCTCTCCTAAATACATTCCAGGTATTTCATATCCAGTGGCGGATGGTGCTCAAAATTTTGGGGGGGGCGAAAACAAACTGAAAAATTGTGAAAAATACTTTTTAAAAGAACATCAATTGCAGCCTCACTGTGCCCAGCATATGCAGCCACTGTGTCCATCATGTGCAGCCCTGTGCCCACCAAATACAGTCACTGTGCCCATCATCTGCAGCCACTGTGCCCACCAAATACAGCCACTGTGCACATCATGTGCAGCCACTGTGCACACCAAATACAGTCACTGTGCCCATCATCTGCAGCCACTATGCCCACCATCTGCAGCCACTGTGCTCACCATCTGCAGCCACTGTGCCCACCAAATACAGTAACTGTGCCCATCATCTGCAGCCACTGTGCCCACCAAATACAGCCACTGTGCACATCATGTGCAGCCACTGTGCCCACCAAATACAGTCACTGTGCCCATCATCTGCAGCCACTGTGCCCACCATCTGCAGCCACTGTGCCCACCAAATACAGTAACTGTGCCCATCATCTGCAGCCACTAAGCCCATAATCTGCAGCCACTGTGCCCACCATCTGCAGCCACGGTGCCCACCAAATACAGCCACGGTGCACATCATATGCAGCCATTGTGCCCAAATACAGTCACTGTGCCCACCAAATGCAGCCACTGTGCCCGCCAAATGCAGCCACTGTGCCCGCCAAATGCAGCCACTGTGCCCGCCAAATACAGCCACTGTGCACACCATGTGCAGCCATTGTGCCCACCAAATACAGTCACTGTGCCCACCAAATGCAGCCACTGTGCACATCATGTGCCGCCATTGTTCCCACCAAATACAGTCACTGTGCCCATCATTTGCAGCCACTGTGCCCACCAAATACAGCCACTGTGCCCATCATCTGCAGCCACTGTGCCCACCAAATACAGCCACTGTGCACATCATATGCAGCCATTGTGCCCACCAAATACAGTCACTGTGCCCAGCATATGCAGCCACTGTGCTCACCAAATGCAGCCACTGTGCCCATCAAATGCAACCACTGTGCCCATTGACCCCCCCCCCATCTCTCTCTTCTCTTCTCTCCACCCACCCCCACGTGGCTGTGGCAGCACCAGCACCACCACCTTTAAAAAGCAGCCACAGAGTAGAAAAGCCTGTCCCCTGCCAGCATGCTGTAGAGAATGGTCTTTGCTCGTGTGTGGAAGCTGTGGTCTCTCTGCAGAAGTCTGACACCCCTCTGCTCAATCAAAATTAAAGCTCAATCAACAGGCAGCTTGAGGTTTGCTGACTGCCATAGAGCTGCACAGAATGGCGCTCACACGTCGCTACCGAGTGCTGCTCAGTGTAGCAGTAGGGACCGCCCACCGGTGGAGGAAAGAAGGAGGAGGAAGAGGACCAGGAGCATCAAGTGAGCAGACAGACGACCCCATAATAAGAATTATAAAAAATAAGTATTTATACTATATGTGGCAGAACTGTGAGCAAGCCAGGAATGGTGAAACGCGTCTGCTGGAGAGATCGCTGTATGCAGCCAATTTATTGATTACATAAAAACTTTTCAAGAACAGTGAAGCTGACATTCTGTTACATTCTACATACTGTATCTAGTAACATAGTTCTATAGTTACATAGTTGTTATATAGTTGGTTAGGTACATAGTTATATAGTTACATAGTTGGTTAGGTACATAGTTATATAGTTACACTTTATAGTTGGTTAGTTATATAGTTACATAGTTGTATTGTTACATAGTTGTCATATAGTTGGCTAATTATATAGTTGGTTAGTTACACAGTTACATAGTTATATAGTTGGTTACATTTATAGTTGGTTAGTTATACAGTTACATAGTAATTAGATCTGCACGATCAATAAAGAATCGAGATCACGATTCTACCCCCCTCCCGATCCTAAAACAGCATTTCCTCGATTCAGTACAGAGAGTTCTCTACTCACTGATGGTTAGTTATGTTTATAGTTGGTTAGTTACATAGTAATTTTGTTGTTATATCGTTGGTTAGTTTTATAGTTAAATAGTTGGTTAACTTTATGGTTGGTTAGTTACATGGTTGGTTAGGTACATAGTTATATAGTTACACAGTTATATAGTTGGTTAAATTTAGTTGGCTAGTTATATAATTACATAGTTATTAGAGCTGCACGATTAATCAATAAAGATTCTACCCCCCTCACAATCTTAAAACAGCATTTCCTCGATTCAGTGCAGAGAGTTCTCTGCTCACTGCTGGTTAGTTACATAGTCATTATATAGTTGGTTAGTTACATAGTCATATTGTTGTTATATCGTTGGTTAGTTTTATAGTTACGTAGTTTTATAGTTACATAGTTGGTTACTTACATAGTTGGTTAACTTTATAGTTGGTTTGAGTTACATAGTTGGTTAGTTATATAGTTGGTTAGGTACATAGTTATATAGTTGGTTAGTTATATTAGTTACATAGTTATATAGTTGGTTAAGTTTATAGCTATATAGTTGGATAGTTACACAGGTATATTGTTATATCGTTGGTTAGTTGGTATATCGTTGGTTAGTTATATAGTTGCATAGTTTCATAGTTACATGGTTGGTAACTTTATTGTTAACCTTATTGTTGGTTAGTTATGCACAATCAATAAAGAATCAAGATCGCGATTCTACCCCCCTTGCGATCCTAAAACAGCATTTCCTCGATTCAGTGCAGAGAGTTCTCTGCTCACTGTTGGTTAGTTACATAGTCGTTATATAGTTGGTTAGTTACATAGTTGGTTAAGTTTATAGTTGGTTAGTTCTATAGTTAAATAATTAGTCCGATTTAAAAAAAAAAAAAAAAGTCCATCTATTTCAACAAAATAAGTAAATAAATAAATAGGAGAAAAAAAATAGATGGATGTGTTAACCTCATACAAGTAAAAAGCCTCCCTTTTGGGAGAACGGTCTTATGGGGGGAGGTCAGATTTTGGGGGGGGGGGGGCAGGTTATAGGTCGGGGCGCGGCTGCACACATGAAAAGTCACGCATGTTTTTGGAGTTAAATCCCTACACCAAGAATCCCTATGGAAAGGGGGAGGGGTGCTGAAAGCACTGGGAATATATAGTTACATCGTTACATAATTAGTCAGGTGGAAAAAAGACACAAGTCCATCTAGTTCAACCAATAAAAGGGGGGAAATGTGGGGTTGCAGCGGCGGTTGGACGCGGGCTATGATCTCCGCGGGGGGGGGGGGGGGGGCATCTGAGGACAAACATTCCACGGTTAGTGTAATGAGAGAAGCTGCTTCTTTATTATTGCAGATAATGGCCCCCAGGAGACCCTTCCATCTTATTTCGGGACATTGGCTTGTCAGCGGAGCACTGGAGGGCATAATAGATATAAATATTGTGTTAAATCTCTGTGTCAGAGGATCCCGGAGCAGATTAATGTCCCCCGGCTCAGCTCCTCTCCATCCAAGTCCTCCCCCTCCCCCCTCCCTTCCTCTGCCACTGCCGGGAGAAATCCGATGTTCAGAGCCCTCGCCCAATCTGAGGAGTGCAAGCTGAATTTTTTAAAGGGGTAGCAAACCCCCCAAAAAATATATAGCAGCTTACCAATCTTTAGATATGCTGGCTGCATTAGTTTTCTTTTTTTTGTGTTTTTTTCCTTTCTTCACCTGGTGATCCTGCCAGTAAGTCTGTTATTTATCAACTTCCTATATTAGGCCAAGCTGTCCAGCAAAAATGGCAGTTAGAGGGTCCTTGTTGTTGACCTGTATGATGTCACTTCCGGGTCACCCTGTCACTTTCCCCCGGCTAACCGGGGGAAGGGATGTATTGCAACGGGAATACATTTCAGTGGAGTCCAGAGGAGACTTTGGGGGACCCTGCATGTCTCATTAAAGAGAACCCGTCACCAAAAAAAAAAATCATCACATAAGGGATATCCCCCTATATGATGGGAAAAAAATTAAAAATGAATAAAAAGTTAAAAGCAAAAAATATGTTTTGTTTTTTGTTTTTTTTGCAAAAAAAAAATTATTATATAAATTTTATTTTATTTATTTATTATTTTGCAATAAAAAAAAATTAACATTCTTTAAAAGGAAATTCCAATACCTACAATTTAATAGTTAGTAATAGTTAAGTTATTATTAGTTATTTTTTTTTTTTAGCTTTTTGGATTTTCGAATTTCCAAAATTTTGAATATTTGAATTTACGCATATTTTGGAAAAATTAGTTAAATGGGTTTTCGTTAATTCGGATATTTCGGAATTAACAAAAATTTGTCGAAATATAAAAAAAAAAAAAAATGAATTCGGAAAGAAACGAATTGCACATGTCTAGTTTGGGGTACAGTGTTGCATGACCGCGCAATTGTCATTCAAAGTGCAACACGAAAGATCGGTCAGCTGGGTTTTTATTTATTTAATTTTTTTGGGGGGGGTATTCGTTGCTCTTGAACTTTATGATTTGGGGTGTTATAGGTGTGTCTATGTTGACCCGCTTTTCCCATCTCAGAACGTTAAAGAGCTATACAAAAAAAAGTCCTGGCCAGAGAAGCTGCATCGGTTCAGCTTCACCCCCCCCCCCCCCCCCATGTGAGATCAGCTTCCATCAGCGGTTTCACTTCCTGAGAAGCGACCATTTTCCTACCCCGGACATGGTGTCCCAAGGTGTGGTCGCCCCTCGCCATTCTCCAATCTCTTCCGCACAATCAGCTCAAGGCTTGCATTTTTTTTAAAATTATAATTATAATTTCAATGCCTCCCTATAACGGGAGGATGGAGGTTAATCCATTCCCCGCCTCTTCGCGTTTGATGCGGCGTCGTAACAATCCTTTTTTTTTTTTATCCTCGCCGTTTCTTACCTCTCTCAGAACCGTGCCGTGGTGACGCTTGATGTCTGTCGCTTCTGATTCGATTCAAGGCCTTTTATTGGCTCGGCTCGTTATGCGAGCCTCTTGTCAAAGTGCATCGGATCTATGAACTACTTAGCCGCCCAATTACAAGGGAGGCCGCCATTCCCTCGCAGCACTCTGTGTGCTCCCTTGATGCTTCTCTTCCTGGCCGTCACACTGGGCTCTTTTTTTTTTTTTTTTCCCACGCTACTCTTTCATTTAAACATCCTCCCGGATTTGCGGCGCGGCGATCTGTCAGCAAGCTTCTTGATGCCGTAGGCACCCCTCGGCGGGAGGCCTGTGCGTTCGGCGTCCTTTCGACTTGGAGGCGCTCAGCTAGAGGCCACGTCCCGTGTAATTCCAGACTTCTCCTCTTTAATGTCTTTATTACAGAGCTTGCCAAAAAAAAAAAAAAAAAAATTCTTATTTCTAGTGCAAAAGCCTCTCGTAGAATCAGCGAGCGGGGGAAGGGAAGGGAGGGAGGGGGGAGTGTTGGGTTGGAAGGCTGGTGGAGGCATCTGGGAAGGGTTGGAGGCTTAGAATCAGGAGGTAAAGATGACTGGAGGCGGCTAAAAAACATCAAGGGTAAGTGCTGTACTGGGCACCTTCAAAGACAGCCGGGCCCCGGGGCCACTTGTAGTGAGTGAGCCAGAACTGTGAGAGGAACATGACAAAGAATAAGCGGCGTTTAGCTCCATGGCTTCGCCAAGTCTCGCGGCACACCTGTGGTATGTTGGCACGCGCTGTCGTTGGGGCACGACGTTGCCAGCCTCAACTAAAAATGATGAATATTAAAAGAGGACCTGTCTATAGCCGAAGCCTGCAAGAATACATTCCTGGTATGTCCTGGTATGTCCCACTATACAGCAACAGAGGATTATTATCAACAGGCAACCATAAGCTCCAGCCAGTGACTTTGCATAAGCTGAAATGATGTCATCAGTCTGCTGCAGGCAGAAGGAAGCATTTCTTCAATCTTCCCTCCCCCAATAATCAGACTGTACATTGTAACTTTGTCTCGTTTCCTCAGTCTCCCCTCCTCCATTGATCAGGGTGAGGGGCTGATCTGTGTCTCTAAGGGCCGGTTCACACTGGTCCAACATGCGCTCCGACTTCCAGAGCACAAGTCGCATGACATATCAAAATCAATGGTTCCCTATGAGAGCCGTCCTAACTGGTCCTACTTGTGTCGGTCCGACTCTGAAAATGCTTCCTGAACTACTTTGTTCCGACTTCCATTGATTTGAATAGAAGTCGCATCCAAGTCGGATCATCAGCTTAACTGATCCGACTTGCAAACCTGTGCTCTGAGGATCTTGAAGGAGAACCCCACAGCAAAAAAATAAAAAAACGGTGTGGGGTCCCCCCCAGACCATACCAGACACTTATCAGAGCATGCAGCCCAACAGGTCAGGAAGGGGGGGGTGTGCGAGCACCTCCCTGGACCATACCAGGCCACATGCCCTCAACATGGGGGTGTGGGTGCCCCCCACCTCAGAGCACCTTGTCCCCATGTTGATGGGGAAAAAGGTCTCTTCCCGACAACCGTGGGGGGTGGTTTTGGGGGTCTGTGGGTGGGGGGCTTATCAGAATTTGGAAGCCACCCTTTTAACAAGGGTGCACCCAGCTTCTGCCCTCCCTCTATGTGAATCAGTATGGGGTACATTGTACCCCTACCCATTCACCCAAAAAAAGTGTAGTGTAAATAAAAACAAGAGATGGTTTTTGACCAAACCTTTGTTAAAAATGAAGACTGTCCCCCCCCATCATAGCTCCAACGTTTGTTCTTCTTCCAGTCATTTCCCTCCGGGGATGTGTTCTTCCTCCGGTCTTCTCCCTCCACTGCTGTCTTGTCTGCTGCTGCAGTCTTGTCCGCCACTGACCTGGTCCTCCTCTGATGCTGGCTCCCGCCGTTGTGTCATCTCCAATGACATCACAATGGGACGAAGCCTCATGGTCACGTCATCGGGTGGCCAAGCCCCATGGCTATATAAGTACTGGCAGACATCGGAGATGACACAACGGCGGGAGCCAGCATCGGAGGAGGACCAGATTGCGGCGGACAAGACCGCAGCGGAGGGAGAAGACCAGAGAAAGAACACATCACCGGAGGAAGAAGACTGGAGAAAGAACATATCACCGAAGGGAGAAGACAGCAGCGGAGGGAGAGGACCGGAGGAAGAAGATACGTTGGAGCTACGACGGGGGGGGGGGGGCATTTTTCATTTTTAATAAAGGATTTGTCAAAAACCGTCTCTTGTTTTTATTCATACTACACTTTGTTGGCGAATAGGTAGGGGTACAATGTACCCCATACTCTTTCACATAGGGAGCCCGGAATCTGGGGGCCCCCTTGATAAAAGGGGCTTACAGATTGCAATAAGCCCCTTGCCTGCAGACCCCCACAACCACCACCCATGGTTGTCAGGAAGAGGCCCTTGTCCCCATCAATATGGTGACAAGGTGCTGTGGGATGGGGGGTGGTGCTTGCTCATCCCCTCCCTTTCCTGACCTACCAGGCTGCATGCTCGGATTAAGGTCAGGTATGGTCTTGGCGGGGGGTCCCCACGCCATTTTAAAAAGAAAAAAATTTGGCGTAGGGTTCCCCCTCAAGAATCATACCAGACTCAAAAGGGCCTGGCTTGGTCAGATCAAAGTTGGATCCCATTCATTGAAGTCGCATGGAAGTCAGACATGAAGTCGCATAGCCTCAGCCAGAATCTTGGTCGAGGAAGTAGTTGCTGACTCCGAATGATGCCTGAACAAAGATAGCTCCGTCCTTTTTAAAAGTAAAGCAGATGCAGGCATTGTTGTGGAGGGGACGCTGTGATTTCCTCGACATCCCATGATGATCTACTTGGGACATGACATCCTAGGTATTGGTAGGCAACCTCGGCACTCCAGCTGTGGTTAAACCACATATCCCATCATGCCTCTAGGAATCATGCCTGTGGCTGAAGGTCTTGCAGTTTCTCATGGGGTTTGTAGTTTCGCCACAGCTGGAGTGCCAAGGTTGCCAACCTCTGTCCTAGGTGGACAGCTCTGCTCCTGCTTAGGGTGCCACTCAGGAAGCTGTGTCACTCTTGGACAGGAAGTGGAATAACTGGCGGGATCACAAGTAAAAAAAAAACAAAAAACAACAAGAAATAAAAAACACGCAGAGAAGGATGCTGCTGGAAGGAGCGGGGAGTCTACTACTATTTTGTGATTGAGGTTTTCAGACATTTCAAACTAAAAGATCGCCGGCCAAACCCCCCCTCCCCTCCTCCGCCATACAACCCCCACCCCGGCTCAGGAGACAGCGGCTTTGCCTAGTAATGCGCGTGCCTCTCTGGGTTCTTGCACTGAAGATGAAATAACACATTTCAAACGTTGCTGTCTAACACGGATCTGAAGGAGGGGATTAAACCCGCCGGTCGGCCGCAGTCTGTCTTTGCGAGTGTAGAACTGGGGGGGGGAGGCATTTGTGTTGAAAAAGGAAGCTCTTCGAATCACGCCAATTTAAAAAGTAGACGATAAAAGACGCTGTTTGCTTTTTTCTTTTTAACCCCGAAAGAAGTTAGTAATTTTTTATTTTTGAAGGTAGATTTCTTTAATCCTTTTTTACCTAAAAAAAAAAAAAATTACGAAAGACTAAACTTGAAGGGAGGTCTTCTTACGAGATCTCTAATCCGACCCCTGATACCCCAAATGGTCCACACTTAATTGATGCCAAATGTACTGGATTTGCGTGGACTGTCCCACATCTTGGTCCCCCGCTCTGTCGATGTCGTATCCAGGGCCGTGTCCTGGACTCACAGCATCAACTATTTTTGAGTTACTGCAGATGCATGGCAACTCAAAAAAGTATTAATTGCCGGAAACAGGGGTGCGAGTGGGTAGTAATGAGTAAGGCTTGGGACCTAATGAGACAGTAGGGAATAGGGCTTAGGACCCAACGAGACCATAGACATCAGGGCTTTGGACCCAATAAGACAGTAGGACTTAGGACCCAACAAGACAGTAGGGATAGGGATTAGGGCTTGGGACACAACAAGACAGTAATAGAGTAGGGCTTGGGACCCAATAAGACAGTAGAGAGTAGGTCTTGAACAGTAGAGAATAGGGCTTAGGACCCAACGAGACCGTAGACAGCAGGGTTTGGAATCCAACAAGATAGTAGTAAGTAGGGCTTCAGACCAAACAAGACAGTAGGGCGTAGGACATAGGACCCAACAAAACAGTTAAGATTAGGGCTTGGGACCCAGCAAGGCAATAGAGAGTGTGGCTTGGGACCTAACAAGACAGTAGAGAATAAGGCTTGGGATTCAATGAGACAGTGGCTTCTATAGAGTAAGGCTTAGCACCCAATAAGCAAGAGGTAAAAGGGCTTGAACCCAACAAGACAGTAGGGAGAGTGTGGTTTGAGACCAACAAGACAGTAGAGAGTAGGGCTTTTGATTCAATGACAGTAGGGAGTAAGACTTGGGACCCAATGAGACAGTAATGAGTAGGGTATGGATGGGACCCAACAATACAATAGGGAATAGGGCTTAGGACCCAACAAGACAGTAGACAGCAAGGCTTGGGACCCAGTGAGACTCTAGGGAGTAGGGCTTAGGACCCAACAAGACCGTAGGGAAAAGGGCTTGGGGACTCAGCAAGACAATAGAGAGTAGGGCTTGGGACCCAAGGAGACAACAGAAAGTGGGGCTTGGGACCCAACAAGACAGTAATGAGTAGGGCTTGGGACCCAATGAGATAGTAATGAGTAGGGCTTGGGACACAACGAGACAAGCTATTTGTTCAAAACTGCATACATTGGTTCAAGCTATTTGGACAGCATCAGTGCAGTGTATGGAAACCATGCCTTCTATAGATTAGGGCTTGGAACCCAACGAGCAGTAGGGAGAAGGGCTTGAACCCAACAATAGGGATTGGGTTTGGGACCCAGCAAGGCAGTAGAGAGTAGGGCTTTTGATCCAATAACAGAGAGTATGGCTCAAGACCCATCAAGAAAGTAGGGAATGGGACCCAATGAGATATTGGGGACTGAGGCTTGGAACCTACCCAACAAGATAGTTCAGAGAAGGGCTTCAGACCCAACTAGACAATATAGAGAGTAGGGCTTCGGACCAAAAAAGACAGTAGGGATTGGCTTTGGGACCCAGCAAGACAGTAGAGAGTAGGGCTTTTGATCCAATGAAAGTAGAGAGTACAGCTCAAGACCCAACAAGACATTAGGGAGTAAGGCTTGGGACCTAACAAGATAGTAGAGGGAATGGCTTCAGACCTAGCAGGACATTATAGAGAGTAGGGCTTCAGATCAAATAAGACAGTTGGGAATGGCTTTGGGACCCAGCAAGACAGTAGGGCCTGGGACAGAACAAGACTGTAGGGAACAGGGTTAGGGAGCCAGCTAGACAAGTATGAGTAGGGAACAGGACCCAACAAGACAGTAGAGAGAAGGGCTTGGACCCAAGACTGTAGGGAGTGTGTGGCTTGGGACCAAACGAGACAGTAGAGAGTAGGGCTTTTGACCCAACCCCAGTAGGGAGTAAACCTCAGGACCCAACGAGACAGTAGGGAGAGTAGCTTGGGATTCAACACAGTGGTGAGAAGGGACTTAAGGAATCAAAAAGTCCTCCACCTGAACCAATGCATAGCACAGTAAAGCCTTCTTAGAACACAAGGTATTCGTTTCATTACCTATGTGATAGAATGTGACTTGCAAATATCTTCTGTTTTAAGAAAGCTTTACTGTGCTACAAACGGATTTGGTTGAAAGGACTTTTCGATCCTTTTAGTCCCTTCTCACCATCACATGTATGATTCCACCGCCTAGAGAGGTGGATTAGTAAGAGAAGAAGATGTGAAGACTGGGGGCCTGACATTTACAAGACAAGACTTAGTTTAAGTCGAAGAATCTCCTCCCTCCATACCCAGAAAATTGCAGCTCACTTCTGAAAAGGTGAGATGTTACCAAAAAAAAAAAAAAAAAAAAAAGAAGAAGAAGACGCGACTGACGATCCGCAGATCACCCCGAGCCACGCAACACCTCCATCATCTTCTGAGAGAATGCTGCAGCTCACACTACCAGAAAGTTGTTAGTTTTTTTTTTTTCCTCTTACACTGTGAAAATGATCAATAGGGTAGAACGCAGAAGAGAGAACACACTCTGCGATGGTTAAATGGCAGACACACGTTGTGCCGCCCTGGTTAAAACGGTCGGTCAATAAAAGATTTCTTCTCACTGGGCTCTGGGGAATACAGCAAATAAAGGTTAGAAGATAATCAGGATACTTATGGTCAGCGACACCGTAGAGCCGCCGTATTGAGGGGAGGCGCGCAATGGATTTGTTAACCTCCGGTGATGAAGGACTTGTACGCTCTTCTCGTTTGGACACAGGAAAAAAAAAAAAAAAAAAAAGAGATCACGAAAGCTCATTAGGAAGGAAGAAGAACGTTCTAAAAAAATAATACGGATTGTTCATCGGGGAAATTTAAGGCACAACTCTGCTCTAATTAGAAGTTGGGGTTTTAATCGATTTTCAGGAGCGGCGAAGATCACTAAATATAAAAAAAATAGAGATGAGTGTATCCGGGGAAATCTGCGAAACCTCCAATTAACCACCTGGATCGCCCGTTTATCATCTACAGTGGCTTCCATAATTGACCACCCTGATAGAACGGGTGAAGGGCGCGGCGGACAAGAACATCTAGTGGAGTCGCTGATATTTTGTGTAGGTCCGATTGGTCCCTGTAGGCAATTGCCCTCAACCTCAACCTTATTGGGACCAGAGCACAGTAAATTCTACCAAAACGTGTGTGTATATATATATATATATATATATATATATATATATATATATATATATATATATATATATATATATATATATATATATATATATATATATATATATATATATATATATATATATTATAGGAGTTAGGGGACTCTGTAGCAGACATAATGGCCTTAGAGGAGATGTAGTTTCTAGAGGTAGCTGGGGAGGCAACTGTGGGGGCTGGGGTTTCTGCAGGGGGTGGGTCTCTCCATGTCAGGAGCTCCACAGGAGCATGTGGGAGGCTGGAGGGCACTGCAGGAGGTTTGTGACTACTAAGGGAGACTATTGGAGGCTGAGGGCACCACAGGGGGCTGGAGGCTCTTCAGCAAGCTAGGTAGCACTGTAGGGAGCTGGGATCTCTAGAGGGGACATGGGGGGGGTCTCTCCAGGTCAGGAACAAGGGCACCTGGGAGACTGGAGGGCAATGAAGGAGGTGGGTGGGCACTGTGTGAGACACTATTGGAGGCTGGGGGCACCCAGGGGGCTGGAGGCTCTGTAGTAAGCTAGGGAGCACTGCAGGGATCTCTAGAGAGGGCTGGGGTCTCCCCAGGAGGTCAGGAGCTCTACAGGGGAACACAGGAGATTGGAGGGCACTGCAGGAGGTTGGTGAGGGAGATTATTGGAGGCTGCGGGCACCACAGGGGGCTGGAGGCTCTGCAGCACAGGGAGCACTACATGGGGGCTGAGTGACACTGTGGGAGGATGGGGGGCACTACGGGGGCTGAGGGCTCTCAGAGAACCTAGGAGCACTGTAAGAGGTTGTGGGCACTGAGTACTGCAACGACTTTAGGGCACTGCTGGAGGTTAATGGGCTCTGTGGGACACAGGGAGCTTGGAAGAACCACAGGGGGCTGGAGGCTCTGCAGCAAGGTTGTGAGCACTGCAGGGGGGTGGGTGGCACCGCAGGAGGTGAGGACTCTCAGGAGGCCTGGGAGCACTGTAAGATTGGGGGAACTGTGGGGGCCGAGGGCTCCCAGGGGAATCGGGGGGGGGGGGCACTGTGGTAGTTGAGTGCTCTCAGGAGGCATTGGAGCACTGTAATGCCCTGTACACACGGTCGGACATTCCGACAACAAAATCCTAGGATTTTTTTCAGACGGATGTTGGCTCAAACTTGTCTTGCATACACACGGTCACACAAAGTTGTCGGAAAATCCAATCTTTCTGAACGCTGAAGGCTCTTAGGAGGCCTGGGAGTACTGCGACGACTTTAGGGCACTGCAGGAGGTTAATGTGCTCTGTGGGACACACAGAGCTTGGAAGAACCACAGGTGGCTGGAGGCTCTGCAGCAAGGTTGTGAACACTGCAGGGGGTGGGTGGTACCGCAGGAGGTGAGGACTCTCAAAAGGTCTGGAAGCACTGTAGGAGGTTGGGGGCACTGTGGGGGCTAAGGGCTCTCAGAAGGCCTGGAAGCACTGTAGGAGGTTGGGGGCACTGTGGGGGCTGAGGGCTCTCAGAAGGCCTGGAAGCACTGAGGGAGGTTGGGGGCACTGTGGGGGCTGAGGGCTCTCAGAAGGCCTGGAAGCACTGAGGGAGGTTGGGGGCACTGTGGGGGCTGAGGGCTCTCAGAAGGCCTGGAAGCACTGAGGGAGGTTGGGGGCACTGTGGGGGCTGAGGGCTCTCAGAAGGCCTGGAAGTACTGTAGGAGGTTGGGGGCACTGTGGGGGCTGAGGGCTCTCAGAAGGCCTGGAAGCACTGAGGGAGGTTGGGGGCACTGTGGGGGCTGAGGGCTCTCAGAAGGCCTGGAAGCACTGAGGGAGGTTGGGGGCACTGTGGGGGCTGAGGGCTCTCAGAAGGCCTGGAAGCACTGAGGGAGGTTGGGGGCACTGTGGAAGCTGAGGGCTCTCAGGAGGCCTGGGAGCACTATGGGCTGTTGGAGGCCACTGTGGGAGGTTAGGGGATTTGCAACTGGCTAAAGGCCCAGAAGGAGTACGGCTGCAACCCAGTGGTTGAGAATCGTTGCTTCAGGCTTATTAAACCAGCCATCCCTAAATCCCAATTCCATAATTTTTTTTTTTTAAGTAAAAAGTTCTGTAACAGCTGGAGGGCCACAGGTAAAGCACCCATGATTCATTGTAGGGCCTAAGTATGATTGCAGGGTGTCATGACCCCACCCCTGAGGTGCCATCACCCTTTATTCATAGTATATTGATGCAGGGATGACATCAGCACTTCTCTCTGGACAACAGACTACCGATCGCTGCTACAGGAAATCAGTAGAAGACGAGGAGCCACCACATCACACACCAGCCAGAGAAGATCGGGTGGAAAAAAAAAAGGCCCTGTATATACAGTATATTAAAAAAAGGCATATCATTCACATTAGAAGGGCCTGAGGGGGGAGCCTGTAGCTGAGCTTCACAATGGCCACACTCGATTAGATGTAATCTGCCGGATCGGCAAATTTTAACAACAACTAAAATTAGAGGCACGTCTTGGCACAGTTTGTCGCGATCATTCAACCGTTTGGGTGAATTCAGAATAAATAATAGGACCGGCAGTAGAATTTTCATCTGTTTTAATGCGTTCCTGGAACTTTTTTCTTTCTTTAATTCAATCTATTTAAAAAGTGCAAAAATCAAGTTAACAAATTTACTGGGCAAGACCCCAGGGGGCCAGACTAGGACCAGTGGGCGGAGAAAAGGTCTTGGTGTCGGTGGGAGGAATAGCGCCCCGTCGTTGGTGTCGGTGGGAGGAATAGCGCCCCGTCGTTGGTGTCGGTGGGAGGAATAGCGCCCCGTCGTTGGTGTCGGTGGGAGGAATAGCGCCCCGTCGTTGGTGTCGGTGGGAGGAATAGCGCCCCGTCGTTGGTGTCGGTGGGAGGAATAGCGCCCCGTCGTTGGTGTCGGTGGGAGGAATAGCGCCCCGTCGTTGGTGTCGGTGGGAGGAATAGCGCCCCGTCGTTGGTGTCGGTGGGAGGAATAGCGCCCCGTCGTTGGTGTCGGTGGGAGGAATAGCGCCCCACCCATCTTTGGAGCACAGGTGTGTCAGGAGGAGGCTGTCTCTCTGGAGCTGCTGCAGATCCGTGTGAGAGGGGACTGGTGAGGAAATCTATCCCAGCTCTCCTGGCCCCTTTCTGGGGAAGCCATGGAGGCCAGCAGGGCCTCTCCTGCTGGAGGCTCTCAGCCATCTCCTGGGCCATCGGGTGACATACCTTCCTCTGTACAAACCATGGCTTGTGATCTTTCTGCCCCTGGTAAGGATGAAGGCTCAGAGGCAATTCAGGAGCGAGTGGTGGCCGGGATTAAAGCCCTGAATAGAGAAAGAGACAAGCTCTATAAACTGAGAGCGGAGCTGAAGCGCCTGAGAAGGCAGCGTGAGGGCTTACATAGCCAGAAACGTGGGTCCATGGATCCGGAGATCCAGCTGGCCAAGGTCCGGGTTGAACACCAGGAGACCATTGTGGCCATGATGGAAGGAAGAGATGGGCCATTTAAGGAAAAGTTTTACAATGATAAAAGGTTTGCGAGGATGACAAAGATGGAGGTGGAGGAGGAGACCCCCAGTTCAGACCCCCTGCCCCCTCAGGTAGAGGTAAGCAGCCCCATGCCTTCCCAGGACTCAGGAGGCATGCTCAGGGCCATCCAGGTAATGGAGTCTCCTGTGCGGGGGGATCAGCTGGCGTTTGGTGATGAGGACATAACTGATAATGTGCCTGATAATGACAAGCCCCAAGCAGGGGATGAATCTGTTTTTGTGTCATCTAACACCATGAGCAATGTAGAAAGTGTGCCCAGTGACAATCAAGTCTCTAATGCTATGTGTAGCAATGTTGTACCTGATAATGCTGCAGCGCAGCAAGAGCTGCATTTAAAAAATGACATTTCTGAAAAGGAACTACCGGTGTCAGCAGAGCCTATTAACTCTCCTTTGGCTGAGTCTAAAGCTGTTTGCCCCACAGCTGCTGGAGACTCTACAGTGCAGCATCAGGACACAGCTGGTATTGCAGCAACTGTGACTATTCCTGATGGGAAATTGAACGTGTGTGTGACTGATAGCAATTGTACAAGTGTGATGGACAATCGTCCCAGCTCAGTCCAAGCAAATAATAATAATGAACAGACTACTGTGACTTCAGTGTGGGGCCTTGGCCCTGATAAACCCACGTTTGCTCAGGTGGTACGCTCTGCTCCTGGTGGCTCCGCCCCCAAGCGGGGTTTCCCCCTGCAGCCTACCACTTTGGGCACCCCGGGATCTGGTCTTGGGTCTCTGGCTTCTGCTGGGGGTCCGAGAAGAAATGTGGCAATTCTCAAATGGGAAGGTGGTGCAATTCCTCCAGCACGGCGTGCAGTGGTGGATTTGATTTTGGAGATGGGTTTTGGGGCAAATGACCTGTATGCTCTAATACATGTTGCTGGGACACGGGATTATACCATTAGTTTTACCAGGCCAGAGGGTCTTGACCTGTTCTGGGAGCGATATGAGGCTCGGTGCAGGTCAAGACCTGAATGGGAAGGTCTGGCCCCAGTTGCGGTTTCGCAAAGGTCAACGGTGAAAAAGATCACCATCATACTCACCAATGAGAGTGTTCCTGCTCGGGACCTAGAGGTCTGGTTAAGGAACTATGGTGAGGTTTTGACTAAGCCCAGCAAAATCCTTGATGAACGTAACATCTGGACTGGGGGTTGGTCAGTAACAGTCAGGTTGGCCAGGGATGGGAATGTTGTCCGTCACCTGCCCTCCTCAGCTTTTATAGGGAGGGATAGGATGACTATTTTCTACCCTGGTCAGCCGAAGCTGTGTCACCGCTGTGGAGAAAAGGGGCATTTGAGCTCTTCCTGTTCAGCCTTGATATGTTCAGTGTGTCAGGGTCAGGGTCATATGGCCAAGGACTGCACCGAGATGATCAGGTGCAACCTGTGCCTGCGCCTTGGCCACCCCTACAGCAGATGTCCTGAAGCCTGGCACAATATGGAGAAGGAGGTAATAGATGACATGTCAAGGCTGGACAGGATGGAGGGTGAGGCCCCTGGTGTACCATCCTCCTCTGCGGTGACCGACTTCCCTGGTCCTGCTCAGGATCCCTCCCCAGTTCCTGTGGCCACCCCTCCTGTGTCTGTAAGTATTCCTTCTGTATCTGTCTCTGTGTCCCCCCAGCCTACTGTACCCTCTCCTCATGTGTCAGAACCTTCCAAGTCTGTGCCCCCCGAGTCAGTTACCCCCCAGGAGTCTACCCCTCCTAAGTCTGATTCAAAGGGAGCAACCCCCCCACCAGGAGTGGTAGTGGGTAATAAAAAGGTCGCTTCTGCCTCTCTAAAGGAGTCTTCTGTAAAGACTTCAAAGAAAAAAACAGGAGATAAGGGCATCTCTGAAGCTGACCTGCAGTACCTGGAGGAGAGAAGGAAGGTTGGGAAGCGGAAGAAGCAGGTGGTGAGGACGGCTCCAGTGCCTGTCTCCAACCGTTATAGGTCCTCTAAGTGGGAGATTTCCTCATCTGGAGCTTCTTCGGAGCGAAGTTCTGATTCCGAGATGGAGTTTGAGGCGGCCTCAAGAAAGAGAGAGGCTTCTGGTGATGAGCAGCAGAGGGGAGCTAAGAAGCAATCCACCCAATAACCCAAATGGCGGTTCCCCCTCCGTTAAAAGTGGTGACAGTAAATGTCGCCAGCATTAAGTCAGTAAGAGCTCGTTCTATGGCCTTCTTTTTGTTCAGCCAATTAGATGCTGAAATTTTATTTTTGCAAGAGACTAGGCTCACCTCCTTGGCAGATATTCATATGGCCAAGAGAGAGTGGAGGTATGGTCCATCTTACTGGTCTCTTGCGGCCGAGCCTTACGGCGGTGTGGCGGTGTTGTTTAAAACCGGCATGGTAACTATCCGGCGGGTTATTGAGGTGGAGATTGGGAGATGTATGGTCTTAGACGTCCTTGTGGGAGGGCAGGACCTGCGCCTAATTAATGTTTATGGACCGCACACAAAGTGGGACAGGAAATGCCTTTTTACAAGGATCAAGCCATTTCTTTTTACATCCCGGCAAGTGGTCTTTGGAGGTGACTTTAATACAGTAACTAGGCCCAAGGACAGGAAGGACTTCAAGGACAGGCTGGGATATGATAGCGTTTTTTTAAATAGTATGGTTAGGGATGCTGGTCTTGTGGATGTGCACATTAAGCACCTCCCGGATGACACTGGGTTCACCTTTCATCGAGGTAATAGTCAGAGTAGAATAGATAGGTTTTTTTTGAAGGAGACCTCTGCTTTCTCACCCCCAGTGGTGCAGGCAGTAGAGTTCTCTGATCACTGTATGCTATCTGTGGTCCTGAATGCTTCAGACGCCCCTCAGAGGGGTAAGGGCATCTGGAGATTGAATTCGACTCTACTCAAGGAAGAACATGTTAGACAATCCTTTGAGGAATTCTTTCAGGCACAGGTGACCATCCTGGACTTTTGTAGCAGCAAGGCTGAGTGGTGGGAGCTGACCAAAAAGAGGATCGCTGGATTCTTCAGGGGCCTAGCCAATAGAAAGCAGTTTAATAAATACATGACCTACCAACGTTTACGGAGGAAGCTGGATATTCTTGTCTCGAGAGGTGGAGATCCTGGGGAAATCTCCGAAGTGAAACTCCTTCTCAGGAAGTGTCAATATGACCGGCATGCCTCTTTGGTTCTGGAGAGGGACTATGGGAAGTACCACTCGCCTGACCCTTACCAGAACTGCAAACAAGGTGTAGCTGTTAAAACGGTCGTTGGCCTTAAAGACAGTACAGGTTCCTTGACAAAGTCCAGGTCAGGGATTCTGGAGGTCGTGAGGTCCTTTTATGCTGACCTTCTTGGGAGGAAAGAGCTTGACCGTGACAAGATGGAAGGCTTTTTGGACTCTACTCCAGGTCTAAATGATGAAGATGTCCCATTGATGAATTTGACAGAGGAGATCACAGTTGAAGAGGTGATGAGGGCAATTGAACAACTTGCCATCAAAAAGTCACCTGGACCGGATGGCTTGACGGCTGAGTTTTACAAAGCCTTTAAGTCTATTCTGGCCCCATATTTGGTAGAGGTTTTTAACAGTTGCCTTGCTGAGGGGGTACTTCCCCCTTCCATGAGGCACTCGGCTGTGATTCTTCTTTCAAAGGGTAAAGATCCTTCGATGATTGAGAATTGGCGCCCCATCAGCCTTCTTAATGTCGATAGAAAGATACTGGCAAAGATATTTTTCTGGCGCCTATCGTCAGTAGCAGAGTATTTGCTTTCTCGCCATCAGCACTGTTCGGTCCAGGGTAGGTGCACCTTCACAGCGGTTTTAGCTGTCCGGGAGGCCTTGGAGCGGTGCAGGGCTGCAGGCTGGGGAAAGTATTTGCTGACATTGGATCAGGCAAAGGCTTTTGATCGTGTCAACCATGAGTACCTGTGGTTGCTCCTTAGTAAGTACGGTCTGCCGGGTGGTTTTGTCGATTGGTTAAAAGTCTTGTATAAGGGGGCAGAAAGCTTTCCTCTTGTTAATGGTTGGGTTGGGCAGTCCTTTGAGGTTGGCTCCGGGGTGCGCCAGGGTTGTCCCCTGAGTCCCCTGCTCTATGTGTTTGCAATCGACCCTTTCATCAGGAGGCTAGAGAGCGGCATGTTGTGTGGGGTACCAGTGGGTCTCCCGGGTGAGCCGCCTTTGAGGGTTGTTGCCTATGCGGACGATGTGTCGGTGATTGTCACCGGGGCGGATGAAGCAGAGGAGGTGGTCTCTCTGACATCACGGTATTCTGAAGCACCGTCTCCAAGATCAATCAGGAAAAGAGTGAAGTCTTCTGGATGGGAAAGGAAGGTGAGGGTTTTGATCTCCCGGACACCTTTCCAGTGCCCCAGGAAAGAATTAAGATTCTAGGCATTGAATTTGGACCCGGCGATTATGGCCTCAAAAACTGGGAAGGCAGACTGGAAATTGCCAATACTAAGGTGGTCAGCTGGAAGAAATGGAAGTTATCTATGAGGGAAGGGGTTGATCTGATTAAGACTTACCTGATTCCGATCTTGTTGTATGTCAGCTTTGTCTGCATCTTGCCAGTGTCTCTCTATGCTAGGGTCAGTAGTGTGTTCTTCCAGATGTTGTGGGGGAACAGACTGAACCCCATCAAGAGGAATGTCACCTATCTATCCAGGAGGGAGGGTGGCTTAGGTATGGTCAACCCAGTTCTTTTCTTTTCACTGCTTTTTCTCAAGTTTAATATTGGTAATATGCTTGCAGTGGAACCTCCTGGATGGGCAGGCATTTTTAGATCTTGGTTTAGGCCTTTTCTGCGACTTTGGGAAGAAGGTGGCCAAGTGAAGAATCTCAGGGGTCATCGTGGTCAGCTACCAGCCTATGTCGCTCCGTGCCTGAAGTTATTACGGCAGTGGCGATTGTCGGCTGAAGATCTCAGATCGGTTCCGAGGAAAGTCCTTATGAGTCGAGTCTTGAGCGAAGCCTTTCATGACCCACTGGCCTTAAGGGATTGCCCAGGCCCAGTTTTGAGGGCAGGGTTAAGACTTATTAATTTGGACAGAGTACCTCCTAAATTCAGGGATCTGGCCTGGATGTGCTTCCATGGGAGGCTCTATGTTAGGGGCAATTTGAAATTCCGCAGTGGGGTGGATCGTAGCTGTCCTCGGGAGGAGTGTGCAGGTGAGGAGGAGACTATGGACCATTTTCTGCTTCATTGCCCTTTTAACATAGAGGTGTACAAACAGGTGGGGCGGGCCCTCGGTGTTCCTTTCCTCTCCAGGCTGGGTTATGCTGAGTGGGTGTATGGAGCATTCAATACTGGTGGGGTTTTTTGTTTAGATACACTTTTTCTAGTTAGCCTAGTAGTCCGTTATTTCACTTGGAACGCACGGTGTCAGGTCAGCATTCGGCGTAAAATCCTTCCTGTTCAGGTGGTGGTGTATGACATTCTGCATGAGGTGGAGAAGATTCGGGTACTTGAGAGAGACAAGCGGAGTCAGGGGGCTTGGTTGAAGGCGTGGAGGGGTTTCAAGCCTCCCTGACTGCCAGGAGTCTCTTTCCCGGGTGTGGCTGTCTGTCTCTTATCACCCTAGATTATTATTTTTTGGATTAATTTTTGATAAATGGCTGTGTACATAGGTGATGGGTTGTGCCTCTTAGGCCCTCTCTGCTGCTTTATGTAAATAGTTTTGGTAACGAATTATGTATATATTGTATATATTCTGAACATGGATGTGTATTCCTTGGATTTCTGTTGAAGTTTTGTACTATGGTTTTGTTTTTTACTTTTGTATAAAATTGGTTGCTTGATTCTTTTAATAAAAGATCAATAGCGTCCCATCGTTGGTGTCGGTGGGAGGAATAGCGCCCCATCGTTGGTGTCGGTGGGAGGAATAGCGCCCCGTCGTTGGTGTCGGTGGGAGGAATAGCGCCCCGTCGTTGGTGTCGGTGGGAGGAATAGCGCCCCACCCATCATTGGAGCACAGGTGTGTCAGGAGGAAGGTGTCTCTCTGGAGCTACTGCAGGTGATCCGTGTGAGAGGGGAGTGGTGAGGAACTCTCTCCCAGCTCTCCTGGCTCCTTTCTGGGGAAGCCATGGAGGCCAGCAGGGCCTCTCCTGCTGGAAGCTCTCAGCCATCTCCTGGGCCATCAGGTAACATACCTGCCCATATACAACCCATGGTTGGTGATCTCTCTGCCCCTGGTGAAGATGAAGGTTCCGGGGCCATCCGGGAGCGAGTGGTGGCCGGGATTAAGGTCCTGAATAGGGAAAGAGACAAGCTCTACAAGCTCAGAGCGGAGCTGAAGCGCCTGAGAAGGCAGCGTGAGGGCTTACATAGCCAGAGACGTGGGTCCATGGATCCAGAGATCCAACTGGCCAAGGTTCGGGTGGAACACCAGGAGACCATTGTGGCCATGATGGAAGGCAGAGATGGGCCATTTAAAGAAAAGTTTTGTAATGAGAAAAGATTTGCGAGGATGACAAAGATGGAGGTGGAGGAGGAGACCCCCAGTTCTGACCCCCTGCCCCCTCAGGGAGAGGTAAGCAGCCCCATGCCTTCCCAGGACTCAGGAGGCATGCTCAGGGCCATCCAGGTAATGGAGTCTCCTATGCGGGGGGATCAGCTGGCATTTAATGATGAGGACATTACAGACAATGTGCCTGACAAGGTAAAGCCTGTCAAGTCCCATATTGTGGATAAAACAATTTTTGTGCCATTCAACACTGTGACTGATACAGACAATGTGCCCAGTGAGAGTCAGACTGCTAGTCCTATGTGTAGCAATGCTGTGCCTGCTGATGCTGCAGTACAGCAAAGTTTGCTTTTAAAAAATGACATTCCTGCAGATGAACTACAAGATTCAGCAGAGCCTATTAACCCCCTTTTGGCTGAAGCTGTTTGCCCCACAGCTGCTGAGGACTCTACAGCACAGCTTCAGGAGACAGCTGATATTGCAGCAGAAACTGTGATTATTCCTGATGGGAATGTGAATGCTTGTGTGACTGATAAAAATCATCCCAGTACCAGTGTGATGAACAATGGTCCCAGTTCAAGTGTGGACAGTCCTACCAACTCCATTCAAGCAGTGAATAATAATAGTAATGTACAGACTGCTGTGACTTCAGTGTGGGGCCTTGGCCCTGATAAACTTACCTTTGCTCAGGTGGTACGCTCTGCTCCTGGTAGCTCTGCTCCCAAGCGGGGTTTTCCCCTACAGGCTTCCACTTTGAGCACCCCAGGATCTGGTCTTGGGTCTCTGGCTTCTGCTGGGGGTCCCAGACGTAATGTTGTTATTCTGAAATGGGAAGGTGGTGCGATCCCTCCAGCACGGCGTGCAGTGGTGGATTTGATTTTAGAGATGGGTTTTGGGGCAAATGATCTGTATGCCTTTATACATGTAGCTGGGACACGGGATTATACAGTTAGCTTCACCAGGCCAGAGGGTCTTGACCTGTTCTGGGAGAGATATGAGGCTCGTTGCAGGTCAAGACCTGAATGGGAAGGTCTGGCCCCAGTTGCAGTTTCTCAGAGGTCTACAGTAAAAAAAATCACAATTATCCTCACTAATGAGAGTGTCCCTGCCCGGGATCTAGAGGTTTGGTTAAGGAACTATGGGGAGGTTTTGACCAAGCCCAATAAAATCCTTGATGAGCGTAACATCTGGACTGGGGGTTGGTCGGTTACAGTCAGGTTGGCCAGGGATGGGAATGTTGTCCGTCACCTGCCCTCCTCAGCTTTTATAGGGAGGGATAGGATGACTGTTTTTTACCCTGGTCAGCCGAAGCTGTGTCACCGCTGTGGAGAAAAGGGGCATTTGAGCTCCTCCTGTTCAGCCTTGATATGTTCAGTGTGTCGGGGTCAGGGTCATATGGCTAAGGACTGCACCGAAATGATCAGGTGGAACCTGTGCCTGCGCCTTGGCCACCCCTACAGCAGATGTCCTGAAGCCTGGCACAATATGGAGAAGGAGGTAATTGATGAAATGTCAAGGTTGGACAGGATGGAGGGTGAGGCCCCTGGTGTACCATCCTCCTCTGCGGTGACCGACTCCCCTGGTCCTGCTCAGGATCCCTCTCCAGTTCCTGTGACCACCCCTCCTGTGTCTGTAAGTATTCCTTCTGTATCTGTATCTGTGTCCCCCCAGCCTACTATACCCTCTCCTCTTGTGTCAGAACCTTCCAAGTCTGTGCCCCCTGAGTCAGTTACCCCCCAGGAGTCTACCCCTCCTAAGTCTGATTCAAAGGGAGCACCCCCCCCACCAGCAGTGGTAGTGAGTACTAAAAAGGTTGCTTCTTCCTCTGTAAAGAAGTCTTCTGTAAAGACTTCACAGAAAAAAGTAAGAGATGAGGGCATCTCTGAAGCTGACCTGCAGTACCTGGAGGAGAGAAGGAAGGTTGGGAAGCGGAAGAAGCAGGTGGTGAGGACAGAACAGGCTCCAGTGCCTGTCTCCAACCGTTATAGGTCCTCTAATTGGGATATCTCTTCATCTGGAGCTTCTTCAGAGCGAAGTTCTGATTCCGAAATGGAGTTTGAGGCGGCCTCAAGAAAGAGAGAGGCTTCTGGTGATGAGCAGCAGAGGGGAGCTAAGAAGCAATCCACCCAATAACCCAAATGGCGGTTCCCCCTCCGTTAAAAGTGGTGACAATAAATGTCGCCAGCATTAAGTCAGTAAGAGCTCGTTCTATGGCCTTCTTTTTGTTCAGCCAATTAGATGCTGAAATTTTATTTTTGCAAGAGACTAGGCTCACCTCCTTGGCAGATATTCATGTGGCCAAGAGAGAGTGGAGGTATGGTCCATCTTACTGGTCTCTTGCGGCCGAGCCTTACGGCGGTGTGGCGGTGTTGTTTAAAACCGGCATGGTAACTGTCCGGCGGGTTATTGAGGTGGAGATTGGGAGATGTATGGTCTTAGACGTCCTTGTGGGAGGGCAGGACCTGCGCCTAATTAATGTTTATGGACCGCACACAAAGTGGGACAGGAAATGCCTTTTTACAAGGATCAAGCCATTTCTTTTTACATCCCGGCAAGTGGTCTTTGGAGGTGACTTTAATACAGTAACTAGGCCCAAGGACAGGAAGGACTTCAAGGACAGGCTGGGATATGATAGCGTTTTTTTAAATAGTATGGTTAGGGATGCTGGTCTTGTGGATGTGCACATTAAGCACCTCCCGGATGACACTGGGTTCACCTTTCATCGAGGTAATAGTCAGAGTAGAATAGATAGGTTTTTTTTGAAGGAGACCTCTGCTTTCTCGCCCCCAGTGGTGCAGGCAGTAGAGTTCTCTGATCACTGTATGCTATCTGTGGTCCTGAATGCTTCAGACGCCCCTCAGAGGGGTAAGGGCATCTGGAGACTGAATTCGACTCTACTCAAGGAAGAACATGTTAGACAATCCTTTGAGGAATTCTTTCAGGCACAGGTGACCATCCTGGACTTTTGTAGCAGCAAGGCTGAGTGGTGGGAGCTGACCAAAAAGAGGATTGCTGGATTCTTCAGGGGCCTAGCCAATAGAAAGCAGTTTAATAAATACATGACCTACCAACGTTTACGGAGGAAGCTGGATATTCTTGTCTCGAGAGGAGGAGATCCTGGGGCAATCTCCGAAGTGAAACTCCTTCTCAGGAAGTGTCAATATGACCGGCATGCCTCTTTGGTTCTGGAGAGGGACTATGGGAAGTACCACTCGCCTGACCCTTACCAGAACTGCAAACAAGGTGTAGCTGTTAAAACGGTCGTTGGCCTTAAGGACAGTACAGGTTCCTTGACAAAGTCCAGGTCAGGGATTCTGGAGGTCGTGAGGTCCTTTTATGCTGACCTTCTTGGGAGGAAAGAGCTTGACCGTGACAAGATGGAAAGCTTTTTGGACTCTACTCCAGGTCTAAATGATGAAGATGTCCCATTGATGAATTTGACAGAGGAGATCACAGTTGAAGAGGTGATAAGGGCAATTGAACAGCTTGCCATCAAAAAGTCACCTGGACCGGATGGCTTGACGGCTGAGTTTTACAAAGCTTTTAAGTCTATTCTGGCCCCACATTTGGTAGAGGTTTTTAACAGTTGCCTTGCTGAGGGGGTACTTCCCTCTTCCATGAGGCACTCAGCTGTGATTCTTCTTTCAAAGGGTAAAGATCCTTCGATGATTGAGAATTGGCGCCCCATCAGCCTTCTTAATGTCGATAGAAAGATACTGGCAAAGATCATTTTCTGGCGCCTATCGTCAGTAGCAGAGTCTTTGCTTTCTCGCCATCAGCACTGTTCGGTCCAGGGTAGGTGCACCTTCACAGCAGTTTTAGCTGTCCGGGAGGCCTTGGAGCGGTGCAGGGCTGCAGGCTGGGGAAAGTATTTGCTGACATTGGATCAGGCAAAGGCTTTTGATCGTGTTAACCATGAGTATCTGTGGTTGCTCCTTAGTAAGTACGGTCTGCCGGGTGGTTTTGTCGATTGGTTAAAAGTCTTGTATGAGGTGGCAGAGAGCTTTCCTCTTGTTAATGGTTGGGTTGGGTTGGGCAGTCCTTTGAGGTTGGCTCCGGGGTGCGCCAGGGTTGTCCCCTGAGTCCCCTGCTCTATGTGTTTGCAATCGACCCCTTCATCAGGAGGCTAGAGAGCGGCATGTTGTGTGGGGTGCCAGTGGGGCTTCCGGGTGAGCCGCCTTTGAGGGTTGTTGCCTATGCGGACGATGTGTCGGTGATTGTCATTGGGGCGGATGAAGCAGAGGAGGTGGTCTCTCTGACATCACGGTATTCTGAAGCATCAGGCTCCAAGATCAATCAGGAAAAGAGTGAAGTTTTCTGGATGGGAAAGGAAGGTGAGGGGTTTGATCTCCCGGACACCTTTCCAGTGCCCCAGGAAAGAATTAAGATTTTAGGCATTGAATTTGGACCTGGCGATTATGGCCTCAAAAACTGGGAAGGCAGACTGGAAATTGCCAATACTAAGGTGGTCAGCTGGAAGAGATGGAAGTTATCTATGAGGGAAAGGGTTGATCTGATTAAGACTTACCTGATTCCGATCTTCTTGTATGTCAGCTTTGTCTGCATCTTGCCAGTGTCTCTCTATGCTAGGGTCAGTAGTGTGTTCTTCCAGATGTTGTGGGGGAACAGACTGAACCCCATCAAGAGGAATGTCACCTATCTATCCAGGAGGGAGGGTGGCTTAGGTATGGTCAACCCAGTTCTTTTCTTTTCACTGCTTTTTCTCAAGTTTAATATTGGTAATATGCTTGCAGTGGAACCTCCTGGATGGGCAGGCATATTTAGATCTTGGTTTAGGCCTTTTCTACGACTTTGGGAAGAAGGTGGCCAAGTGAAGAATCTCAGGGGTCATCGTGGTCAGCTACCAGCCTATGTCGCTCCGTGCCTGAAGTTACTACGGCAGTGGCGATTGTCAGCTGAAGATCTCAGATCGGTTCCGAGGAAAGTCCTTATGAGTCGAGTCTTGAGCGAAGTCTTTCATGACCCACTGGCCTTAAGGGATTGCCCAGGCCCAGTTTTGAGGGCAGGGTTAAGACTTATTAATTTGGACAGAGTACCCCCTAAATTCAGGGATCTGGCCTGGTTGTGCTTCCATGGGAGACTCTATGTTAGGGGCAATTTGAAATTCCGCAGTGGGGTGGATCGTAGCTGTCCTCGGGAGGAGTGTGCAGGTGAGGAGGAGACTATGGACCATTTTCTGCTTCATTGCCCTTTTAACATAGAGGTGTACAAACAGGTGGGACGGGCCCTCGGTGTCCCTTTCCTCTCCAGGCTGGGTTATGCTGAGTGGGTGTACGGAGCATTCAATACTGGTGGGGTTTTTTGTTTAGATACACTTTTTCTAGTTAGCCTAGTAGTCCGTTATTTCACTTGGAACGCACGGTGTCAGGTCTGCATTCGGCGTAAAATCCTTCCTGTTCAGGTGGTGGTGTATGACATTTTGCATGAGGTGGAGAAGATTCGGGTACTTGAGAGAGACAAGCGGAGTCAGGGGGCTTGGTTGAAGGCGTGGAGGGGTTTCAAGCCTCCCTGACTGCCAGGAGTCTCTTTCCCGGGTGTGGCTGTCTGTCTCTTATCACCCTAGATTATTTTTTTTTTGGATTAATTTTTGATAAATGGCTGCGTACATAGGTGATGGGTTGTGCCTCTTAGGCCCTCTCTGCTGCTTTATGTAAATAATTTTGGTAGTGGATTATGTATATATTGTATATATTCTGAACATGGATGTGTATTCCTTGGATTTCTGTTGAAGTTTTGTACTATGGTTTTGTTTTTTACTTTTGTATAAAATTGGTTGCTTGATTCTTTTAATAAAAGATCAATAGCGCCCCGTCGTTGGTGTCGGTGGGAGGAATAGCGCCCCGTCGTTGGTGTCGGTGGGAGGAATAGCGCCCCGTCGTTGGTGTCGGTGGGAGGAATAGCGCCCCGTCGTTGGTGTCGGTGGGAGGAATAGCGCCCCGTCGTTGGTGTCGGTGGGAGGAATAGCGCCCCGTCGTTGGTGTCGGTGGGAGGAATAGCGCCCCGTCGTTGGTGTCGGTGGGAGGAATAGCGCCCCGTCGTTGGTGTCGGTGGGAGGAATAGCGCCCCGTCGTTGGTGTCGGTGGGAGGAATAGCGCCCCGTCGTTGGTGTCGGTGGGAGGAATAGCGCCCCGTCGTTGGTGTCGGTGGGAGGAATAGCGCCCCGTCGTTGGTGTCGGTGGGAGGAATAGCGCCCCGTCGTTGGTGTCGGTGGGAGGAATAGCGCCCCGTCGTTGGTGTCGGTGGGAGGAATAGCGCCCCGTCGTTGGTGTCGGTGGGAGGAATAGCGCCCCGTCGTTGGTGTCGGTGGGAGGAATAGCGCCCCGTCGTTGGTGTCGGTGGAAGGAATAGCGCCCCGTCGTTGGTGTCGGTGGAAGGAATAGCGCCCCGTCGTTGGTGTCGGTGGAAGGAATAGCGCCCCGTCGTTGGTGTCAGTGGAAGGAATAGCGCCCCGTCGTTGGTGTCAGTGGAAGGAATAGCGCCCCATCGTTGGTGTCAGTGGAAGGAATAGCGCCCCATCGTTGGTGTCAGTGGAAGGAATAGCGCCCCATCGTTGGTGTCAGTGGAAGGAATAGCGCCCCATCGTTGGTGTCAGTGGAAGGAATAGCGCCCCATCGTTGGTGTCAGTGGAAGAAATAGCGCCCCATCGTTGGTGTCAGTGGAAGAAATAGCGCCCCATCGTTGGTGTCAGTGGAAGGAATAGCGCCCCATCGTTGGTGTCAGTGGAAGGAATAGCGCCCCATCGTTGGTGTCAGTGGAAGGAATAGCGCCCCATCGTTGGTGTCAGTGGAAGGAATAGCGCCCCATCGTTGGTGTCAGTGGAAGGAATAGCGCCCCATCGTTGGTGTCAGTGGAAGGAATAGCGCCCCATCGTTGGTGTCAGTGGAAGGAATAGCGCCCCATCGCTGGTGTCAGTGGAAGGAATAGCGCCCCATCATTGGTGTCAGTGGAAGGAATAGCGCCCCATCATTGGTATCAGTGGGAGGAATAGCGCCCCATCATTGGTGTCGGTGGAGGAATAGCGCCCCATCGTTGGTGTCATTGGGAGGAATAGTGTCCCATCGTTGGTGTCATTGGGAGGAATAGTGTCCCATCATTGTCAGTGGGAGGAATAGTGTCCCATCATTGGTATCAGTGGGAGGAATAGTGTCCCATCATTGTCAGTGGGAGGAATAGTGTCCCATCATTGGTGTCGGTGGAGGAATAGTGCCCCATCGTTGGTGTCGGTGGAGGAATAGTGCCCCATCGTTGGTGTCGGTGGAGGAATAGTGCCCCATCGTTGGTGTCGGTGGAGGAATAGTGCCCCATCGTTGGTGTCGGTGGAGGAATAGTGCCCCATCGTTGGTGTCGGTGGAGGAATAGTGCCCCATCGTTGGTGTCGGTGGAGGAATAGTGCCCCATCGTTGGTGTCGGTGGAGGAATAGTGCCCCATCGTTGGTGTCGGTGGAGGAATAGTGCCCCATCGTTGGTGTCGGTGGAGGAATAGTGCCCCATCGTTGGTGTCGGTGGAGGAATAGTGCCCCATCGTTGGTGTCGGTGGAGGAATAGTGCCCCATCGCTGGTGTCGGTGGAGGAATAGTGCCACATCGTTGGTGTCATTGGGAGGAATAATGGCCCATAGTTATCAGTGGACGCAATTGCGCCCCACTGTTGGTGTCAGAGGGGGGAATTGTGCCCCTTTGATGGTATCGGTAGGAGGAATAATGCGCCATTGCTGGTGTCTGTGAATGGAATAGAACCCTAAGGGACAGATAAAAGCAAATAAAAGGGCCATATCTGGGCCCCAGGCCACAGTTTGGCAACCACTGACTTCCCATAAAAAAAAATTTAAAAAAAGAACCGGCGCCATATCGCCAGGATCCTTTCTCTCGTGTGGTTTAGATAAAAACTAAAAACAAAAAACAAAACAAAAAGAAGACCAAAAAGAAAAGAAAAAAAGACCCCAAAACAACAAAAAGTAGTGACTATGTGGTGCCATTTGGAGAGAATATTCATGAACACAATTGGAAATTCTGATGGTATCTAATGAACCGCCGCGCCATTATGGCGGGATCCTCTCTCTCTCCATCTCCTCGTTTGAGGCGGCGCTCGGGCTGATCATTACCGCCTGTTCTGGCGAGGTCTGAGAGGTGATCGCGCACTTTACTCCTTCGTTCACACGGAAATACCAGCCCTTACCTTGCTAATGACTAATGAGCTGTGAGAGGCTCTCGTCGTGAAGGGGGTTTCTGTCAATCTCGGCGATTGAAAACACAGCTTAATGCGCCGATTTATTCCGGCGGCAGGCGCGGGGTTTTCAGAAAAAGCAAGAGCGAACGAGTCGCCGCATCGCCCATGTTAGGGTCGCGGTTCACAGACCACAAATAATAGCGAGGTGGAATGGATGTTTTGGATGCCAAATGTAGGCGAGAAAACATCCCGGCTTTGCAAAGAAAAGCAGAAATCGAAGTGCCGGAACCACCAGACAGCGAAGTCTTACAGTAGTTTTTTTTTTTGTTTGTTTTAAAGCAGCCACAGCGTGAGTAGAATATCCTGTCCCCTGCCAGCATGCTGCAGATAAGGATCCTTACTCTGTGTAGAAGCAGGGGGCCTCTTTGCAGGAGTCCCTCAAAACACCTTAATGAGTTACAAATCAGACCTCTCCAATTAGCAGGGAGTCTCTACAGTTGGTTTTACTTAGAAAAGCCTGTCCTGTGCCAGCATGCTGTAAATAAGGACCCCTGATCTCTATGTGGGGAGTTTTTGCAGGGGTCCAACACAACACCCTTGAGGAACATTTACAAATCAGAGCTCTCCGATTAGCAGGCAGCCTCCACAGTTGGTTTTCTTTAGACAACAGCCACAGCTTGTGTAGAAAAGCCTGTCCCCTGCCAGCATGCTGTAGATACTGACCCTTTCTCCCTTTGCAAACCCCCCCCCCCCCCCAACACCCTTTATGTGTTACAATCAGAGCTCTCCGATAAGCAGGAAGCCTCCACAGTTTTCTTTAGACAACAGCCACAGCCTGAGTAGAAAAGCCTGTCCCCTGCCAGCATGCTGTAGATAGGGACCCTTTCTCCCTTTGCAGAACCCCCCCCCCCAACACTCTTTATGAGTTACAATCAGAGCTCTCCGATTAGCAGGAAGCCTCCACAGTTTTCTTTAGACAACAGCCACAGCCTGAGTAGAAAAGCCTGTCCCCTGTCAGCATGCGGTAAATAGGGACCCCTTGCTCTCTGTGTAAAAGCAGGGGCTCTCAACACCTTTGATGAGTTACAAATCAGAACCCCACCCCCACCCCGATTAGCAGGGAGCCTCTACAGTTGGTTTACTTTAGACAACAGCCACAGCTTGTGTAGAAAAGCCTGTTGCTTGCCAGCATGCTGCAGGTAAAGGACCCTTGTTCTCTGTGTGAAAGCAGGGGCCTCTTTGCAGAGACACACACACACACACACACACACACACACACTTGATGAGTTATTCAGAGCTCTCCAATTAGCAGGGAGCCTCCACAGTTGGTTTTTCTTAGACAACAGCCACAGCCTGAGTATAAAGCCTGTCCCCTGCCAGCATGCTGTAGATGGAGCCCCCTCGCTCTCTGTGTAAAAGCAGGGGTCCTCAACACCCTTGATGAGTTACAAATCCACCCCCCCCCCCCCCCCCCCCGATTAGCAGGGAGCCTCTGCAGTTGGTTTTCTTTAGAAAACAGCCACAGCCTGAGTAGAAAAGCCTGTTGCCTGCCAGCATGTTGCAGGTAAAGGACCCTTGTTCTCTGTGTGGAAGCAGGCCCCCCAACACCCTTGATGAGTTAATCAGAGCTCTCCAATTAGCAGGGAGCCTCTACAGTTTTAATTTAGAAAGCAGCCACAGCCTGAGTAGAAAAGCCTGTCCCCTGCCAGCATGCTACAGATAAGGACCCTGTCTCCCTTTGCAGAGCACCCCCCCCCCCACCCAACACCCTTTATGAGTTACAATCAGAGCTCTCCGATTAGCAGGAATCCTCCTCGGTTGGTTTTCTTTAGACAACAGCCACAGCCTGAGCAGAAAAGCCTGTCCCCTGCCAGCATACTACAGATAAGGACCCCTTGCTTTCTTTGCAGAGTTGTTGTTCAGTTGTTTAAGATACACTTTTTAAAAAAATAAATAAACCAATGTGTATCCGAAATAACTGCCGTATTTTTTTTTTTAGTTTAATAAAGCAATGTGTATTGCTTTATTTATTTAAAAAAATAAGGCAGTTAAGATATACATTGCTTTATAAAAAATGGCAGTTGTTAAAAATACACATTGCTTTATTAAACTAAAAAAAAAAAAAAAAAGGCAGTTATTATTTCGGATACACATTGCTTTTTAAAAACAATAGCCACACATTGCTTGATCAAACAAACAAAAAACAAACAAACAAACACAACAGCAGTTGCTTACAGTACACATAGATTCATTTTTTTTAAAATGGCAGTTGAAGATACACGTTGCTTTATCAAGCTAAATGTTGTGCAAAAATGTGACAGGGAGTACACATTTTTGGCACGGCGTATGTACAGATCTGAGCGGCTGCATGTTCCTCTATAGGCAGGCAGTGGGGGCGGGGTGGGTGCATAAAACTATGGCTCAACTACCCATTTTACTGCCCCCCCCCTCTGGCTATCTAGATCAGGGGGTCTCCAAACTGCGGCCCGAGGGCTGGATGTGGCCCTTTGCTAGCCTCCATCCAGCCCTTGGGGCACTATGCCTCCCAAGGACACCAACAATGGGGCACTATTCCTCCCAAGGACACCAACAATGGGGCACTATTCCTCCCAAGGACACCAACAATGGGGCACTATTCCTCCCAAGGACACCAACAATGGGGCACCATTCCTCCCAAGGACACCAACAATGGGGCACCATTCCTCCCAAGGACACCAACAATGGGGCACCATTCCTCCCAAGGACACCAACAATGGGGCACCATGCCTCCCAAGGACACCAACAATGGGGCACCATGCCTCCCAAGGACACCAACAATGGGGCACCATGCCTCCCAAGGACACCAACAATGGGGCACCATGCCTCCCAAGGACACCAACAATGGGGCACCATTCCTCCCAAGGACACCAACAATGGGGCACCATTCCTCCCAAGGACACCAACAATGGGGCACCATTCCTCCCAAGGACACCAACAATGGGGCACCATTCCTCCCAAGGACACCAACAATGGGGCACCATTCCTCCCAAGGACACCAACAATGGGGCACTATTCCTCCCAAGGACACCAACAATGGGGCACTATTTCTTCCACTAATACCAATGGTGGAGCCTTATCCCTCTTCTTACCGACCACCAACACTGAGGCCGTCTTTATTCTCGCTCATTCCTGGCCCCCGGGACATTTTATACCCCCCACTGATCAGAATCCGGCCCCCCTGAAGTCTGAAGGACAGTAAACTGGCCCTTTGCTTGAAAAGTTTGGAGACCCCCTGATCTAGATGAATGAGGCCTTCAAGTTTACATCTACTTTAGATAATTCTCAACCAAAAAAAAAAAAAAAAACCCCCATCAGTCTATTACTGTAGAACATGACGCTGAGCGAATGACGAGGATCGGAGGCAGCGATTAACTCCCCGACTCCTAATTTCCAGCAGATGAGAAAAAAAAAAAAAAAAACGAGCCGCGTCTTCCTAGAATCTGTTCGCTCAAAATATTAATCAACATCAAAGGCCGGCGTTTAAATCCCAGAGAATCGGCGACGTTACAAAGCGACTTCAGCAAAAAAAAATTTTGGCTCCTAAAGGCGAGATGGAAAAGGGTTTTAATTGTTGAGTCAGACGGAAGGCTGGAGCGGCAGCGGCGGCGGCGAGCGGTGGCCTTCCTCTACATCGGAGGGTTAAACCCATTATGGGGAAGGCGATAAACGGCGAGACTATCTGGAGATACCAGAGCGTTGTTATAGAATGGAGGCCGGAAACACAGATCTGTGGAACGCGGTCTCCTTGTGGGCGATGGGTCGCGATGTATGTGGGGGGAGGGGAGGGCTTCATATAAACCCAGGACAATCAGAGATCCTTCACGCCGTTTTTTTTTTTTTCAGGATGCAGCAGAGTTTATGGGATGGCGCTCTCCGCAAAGATGTTTAATTGGAGCGTTTGGCGGTGCAAAAGAGCAACCGGAATTGGGCGAGTCCGGCAAAAGTATAAAGTAAAATGTGCAATGCTCTGCAGATCAGTGATGGGATAATCTGCAGAATATATCAATATGTATATCCATTCAAAGACCAGGCCTTCTAAAAAATAAAAAGAATTAAAATAAAAAAAATAAAAAAAGTATTTTTTTCTAGAAGATTACGTACAACCCCCAAACATACAACATCAAAACCCAACTGTGAAGTATGGTGGTGGGGGCATCATGGTTTGGGGCTGCTTTGCTACGTCAGGGCCTGGACAGATTGCCATCATTGAAGGAAAAATTAATTCCCAAGTTTATCAAGACATTGTGCTGCGCAAATACCGCGTGCCATGAAAAAAAAATTTCAACGATTGCCATTTTATTTCCTATATAATGTTCGGGGGTTCGAAGTCATTTTCTAACCAAAAAAAAAAAAAACACAGATTTATACATATATAGGAAAGAAATGTCAGAATTGGCCCAGAAGGCAAGTGGTTAATAGGAATAAAAGTAATTAAAAAAAATATTAAAAAGGGACAGTGTAAAAATAAAAGTAAAAAAAGTAAAATGAAAAAAAATAAAATAAAAATAAAAATGTAAAAAAAAGCACCCCCATCCCTCCGTGCTCATGCGCAGAAGTGAACGCAGACATGTTGCACACGCATATGTAAATGGTGTTCGCACCACACATGTGAGGTATCGCCGCGAACGTTCGAGCGAGAGCAAGAATTCTAGCACTAGACCTCCTCTGTAACTCTAAACTGGTAACATTTAAAATGCCGCCTATGGAGATTTTAATGTGTCGTAGTTTGTCGATATTCAACGAACGTGCGCAATTTTTAAAGCGTGACCTGTTAGGTATCCATTTACTCGATGTAACATCATCGTTCACATTTTGAAAAAAAAATAAAAAATTGGGAGGTATATATTGTGCTTTTTCATTAAAATGTATTTTTTTCAGAGAAAAATTGCATTTGAAAAAAAGCTGTACAAATACAGTGCGACATAAAAAAATTGCAACAATCGCCATTTTCTTCCTTAGGGTCTGTGTTACCAAAAAAAAAAATAAATATATAATGTTTGAGGGCTCTAAGTACCGTATATACTCGAGTATAAGTTGAGTTTTTCAGCACATTTTTTTATGCTGAAAGTGCCCCCCTCGACTTATACTCGAGTCAAGCACTTTTCTGCAGCAAAAAATTTCATTTTCCGAACCGACTTTGGGGCCCTAGCACTATGTGGCCCCGAAATACGGGGCCCCAAAATCGGTTCGGAAAATGTCATTCTCTGCTGCAGAAAAGTGCTTGACATTTTCTGAACCGAGTTTGGGGCCCTGTATCTCAGGGCCACTTTGTGCTAGGAACGCCAGCTTTGGATATTTTATGGTGCTAGTTCCACTGGTTTTGCACACCAAATTTGGGGTTCCTAGCACTAAGTGGCCCCGAGATGCTGGGCCCCAAAGTCGGTCAACTGTGTCCATCTGCAGCAATGTCATTTCGGGAACCTTTGGGTTCAGAGACCCCAAATTTTGGCTGCAGCTAGGGGGCATCTAGGAACCCTTAACTACCGAGTTTGAAGTTCGGGGGACCTATGGCTGCAAATGGGCACAGTGAGGCTGCAAATGGGCATTGTTGACCCTCTTTTCCACTTACAGTAGCTGTGCATTTCCCACCCTAGGCTTATACTCGGGTCACTAAGTTTTTCACATTTTTTTGTGCTAAATCAGGGCCTCGACTTATACTCGGATCGACTTATACTCGAGTATATACGGTAATTTTCCTGTAAAAATTACTTATTTAACTAACAAAGTGCCAAAAAAAGCCTGGTCGGCAAGTGGTTAAAATATAAGCGTCAGCGCGACGTCCAGCAGAGCGGTGACATGACCGGTAGAATAGAACGCCATGCACCTGTCAGGAGGGAGACGAACAAAGTCCAGGGGTGATTTACGCCGCCAACATAAAAGGCAAAACGCGAGAGACCCTATAATGCGGCGCTGAATGCTAATTGGTCGATATTTTAATTTTGTACAGAAAAGAAGCGCGCGCGGCGCCTCCATACATCATCTCGTTAAGGTAAATGAATGCCTATTGAGCCCTCTCCAGGCCCTCGCAGTCCTTTCATGTCCAGAGCATGCATTGACCAGACCTCTTCATCATCATGGTATCAATATATAGATGTGTGCGTTGTTCCCGGACCTACAGGCAGGTGCTAAAGAGCATGTCATTGAGCGCAGCGTGCGGCGGCCTTGCGGACGGCGATAGGCTGCCAAGAGTTGCACTGGTTTCCAGAGAAACACTTACGTGTAAAAAGCTCTTAGAAACAGTTAAGTGGCAGGAAGTGTCACCGGCGTGATTGAAACCTCCGTGCACACAGGCTTGTATCCCCGTCTCCCTGCCTCCTGCCTGCGTGACTTACTGAGGATATAAAACATGGAAGCGTGGTGGCAGGCTTATTACTACTGTCTAAATAACAGTCCCCGAGCTCCGGGCTGCCTGGCAAGGAGGGGAAAAAAAATGGATTCCCTCTTCTACTGGAAGCAGGAAAGGTTTGCTTTGTCTTTTTTTTACAATGCACTTCTAGGCGTGCTTCTGATTTACATGCGTCGTTATTCATGCTATATATAGAAGAGGTGCAGAAATACAACACCATGAGAGAATGGACAGAGCCAGGATCGAGGATAGAAGAACGCCAGACCACCGTCCATTGTGATAGAAGACCAACAGGCAACCGTCCATTGAGATAGAAGAATGCCAGACCGCCGTCCATTGTGATAGAAGGACGCCAGACCACCATCCATTGTGATAGAAGGACGCCAGACCGCCGTCCATTGTGATAGAAGGACGCCAGACCGCCGTCCATTGTGATAGAAGGACGCCAGGCCACCGTCCATTATAATAGAAGAACGCCGTCCATTGTGATAGAAGGACACCAGACCACCGTCCATTATAATAGAAGAACGCTAGACCACCATCCATTGTGATAGAACGCCAGACCACCTTCCATTGTGATAGAAGGACGCCAGACCGCCGTCCATTGTGATAGAAGGACGCCAGACCACCGTCCATTATAATAGAAGAACGCCGTCCATTGTGATAGAAGACCAACAGGCAACCGTCCATTGAGATAGAAGAATGCCAGACCGCCGTCCATTGTGATAGAAGAACGCCAGGCCACCATCCATTGTGATAGAAGGACGCCAGACCGCCGTCCATTGTGATAGAAGGACGCCAGGCCACCGTCCATTGTAATAGAAGAACGCTAGACCACCATCCATTGTGATAGAAGAATGCCGTCCATTGTGATAGAAGGACGCCAGACCACCATCCATTGTGATAGAAGAACGCCAGACCACCATCCATTGTGATAGACCACCAGGCAACCGTCCATTGTGATAGAAGAATGCCAGCCCGCCGTCCATTGTGACAGAAGAACGCCCAACCACCATCCATTGTGATAGAGGAATGCCAGACCATCATCCATTGTGATAGAAGAACACCAGACCGCCGTCCATTGTGATAGAACGCCAGGCCACCGTCCATTGTGATAGAAGAACGCCGTCCATTGTGATAGAAGGACGCCAGACCACCATCCATTGTGATGGAAGACCACCAGGCAACCGTCCATCGTGATAGAAAAACGCCAGATCACCATCCATTGTTATAGACCACCAGGCAACCGTCCATTGTGATAGAAGAACGCCGTCCATTGTGATAGAAGAAGGCCAGACCACCGGCCATTGTGATAGAAGGACGCCAGACCCCCGTCCATTGTGATAGAAGACCACCAGGCAACTGTCCATTGTGATACAATGGATGGTGGTCTAGCGTTCTTCTATCACAATGGACGGTTGCCTGGTGGTCTTCTATCACAATGGATGGTGGTCTGCCATTCTTCTATCACAATGGACGGTTGCCTGGTGGTCTATCACAATGGACAGCGGTCTGGCATTCTATCACAATTAATGGTGGTCTAGCGTTCTTCTGATAGAACGCCAGACCGCCGTCCATTGTGATAGACCCCCAGGCAACCGTCCATCTTGATAGAAGAACGCCAGACCACCGTCCATTGTGATAGAAGAATGCCGTCCATTGTGATAGAAGGACGCCAGACCCCCGTCCATTGTGATAGAAGACCACCAGGCAACCGTCCATCGTGATAGAAGAACGCCAGACCACCATCCATTGTGATAGAAGAACGCCAGACCGCCGTCCATTGTGATAGGCCACCAGGCAACCGTCCATTGTGATAGAAGAATGCCAGACCGCCGTCCATTGTGTGCTGGAAATGCAATTTATTAAATATACACTATATTGTCAAAAGTATTGGGACATCTGCCTTCACATGAACTTTAATGGCATCCCAGTCTTAGTCCGTAGGGTTCAATATTGAGTTGGCCCACCCTTTGCAACTAAAAAAGCTTTAACTCTTCTGGGAAGGCCGTCCACAAGGTTTAGGAGTGTGTCTATGGGAAACTTTGACCATTATTCCAGAAGAACATTTGTGAGGTCAGGCACTGATGTTGGATGAGAAGGCCTGGCTCGCAGTCTCTGCTCTAATTCATCCCAAAGATGTTCTATTGGGTTGAGGTCAGGACTCTGTGCAGGCCAGTCAAGTTCCTCCACCCCAAATACATGTCTTTATGGACCTTGCTTTGTGCACTGGTCCAAATAATTTTATGGAGGGGGGGGGGTTATGGCATGAGGTTGTTTTTCAGGGGTTGGGCTTGGCCCCTTAGTTCCAGTGAAGGGAACCCTTAAGGCGTCAGCATACCTAGACATTTTGGACAATTTCATGCTCCCAACTTTGTAGGAACAGTTTGGGGATGGCCCCTTCCTGTTCCAACATGACTGCCCACCAGTGCACAAAGCTCAGATCATCTCACCACTGGACAATGAGGTCCCTGTACTCCAATGGCCTCCACACTCACCACATCTCATCCAATAGAGAACCTTTGGGATGTGGTGGAAGGGAGATTGGCATCATGGATGTGCAGCCGACAAATCTGCAGCAACTGCGTGAGGTTATCATGTCACTATGGAGCAAAATCTGAAGAATGTTTCCAACACCTTATTGAATAAATACCACAAAGAATGAAGGCAAAAGGGGGTCCAAGCTGGTACTAGCAAGCTGGACCTAATAAAAAGTGGCCGGGGAGTGTATGTGGCACTTCTACAGCAAAAGGAAAGTGCTACATTGTTTACATTTCTAGGACTTCATTGGATCTATGGAATCCTGGGGGTGTCAAACTCAACTTTATCGTGAGCCGCATCAGCATTATGGTTGTCCTCAAAAATCCAGTTATATCTGCAAGACTAGATGTCCAGAGCACCCCACCCCTCTTACATAAGGTATGAAGAGCCCCCCCCCCCCCCACCCACCTGGGACAAGGGGTGGGCAGGAGGGAGAGCTGCCCTGGGCGCAATGGTTTACTGTAGGAATGGGGGCTCCTTCCTTCTGTTACGAGGTTGAAAGGACTACTGACATCGGTAACTTTGTCCTGGGTGCTGGATGACCATGTCCCGTCACTGCCCCCACCATCAGAAACCAAGAGCCCCCCCCCCCCATCCCCTCGTACATCACAGTGCACCCCCCCTCACCTTGTGCTGCTGCTGGGAAAAAGCTGGGACAGAGCTGGGAAGCAAAAGTGCAGGGTCTGGAGGAGGACCAGAAGAGGGTAAGAGGCAACTGCCGGAGACTGCTGAATACCGAGACCAGGAAAGGTGGAGATGAGAAGGTGGTGTGGCTGCACATAGTGGCGCAGGATCTGTTGGAGGAGTTCTGGGGGGGAGCTGTAACGAGCATCTACATGGCTGCATAGAGAAGAACAGGATCTGTAGGAGGAGTTCTGTCCTCTTCTCTGCCACCAATTGCTGAGATAAGGTAGGGGCATAGGCGAGGGGGGTGGTGCAAGGGCTACATGAAATGACCTGGCGGGCCTTGTGTTTGACACATGTGATCTACACCACTGTTTCTCAACCTTATTCTTCAAGTACTCCCAACAGGCCACGTTTTGGAATTTCCCCCTACCAAGCCATTGACACGGGTTTAAAAGCACCTGTGTAAGGTGAAGGAAACCCTTAAAAAATGACCTTTGGGGAGGAATAGAGGACTAAGGTTGGGTACCACTGATTTGACATACTCTTATTAGGGACCAAGCCCATTAATTCAAGCTTCCAAACTCCTGGAGATTTTCCAAAATCCTTTAGGGCCAACCTGATTCCTATTTTTAACCATGAAGAAATGCGTTGGAAATATTTGTGTGGGGATTCCTATTGTTAACCTTGAGGAAGGGGGAGACCTTGCCCCTGAAACACGGTGGCTATATTCCATTCATTAAACATTTCATATCAATATAAATCTGACCATTTGCACCAGGTGCTTCTTACTGTATAGTCAAAAGAAGATGATCTGTTGAGTGGTTTGTTCATTGAATTCAGAGGGGAAGGAGACTAAAAACGGATGACTGTTCACCATGTCTATATAGTGGACTGACTTCATAGTCCATAGTCTATAATAGTCCATCTCAGCAAGAAAGGGTGGCTACATTCCTACATACAGGGGGACCAAGGCATGGAGAATACATTGCCACATACAAGGGGACCAAGGCAGGCTGGCTACATTCCTACATACAGTGGGACCAAGGCAGGGTGGCTACATTGCCACATAAAGGGGAACCAAGGCAGGGTGTCTATGTTCCTACATACAAAGGGGGGCCATGGCAGGGTGGCTACGTTCCTACATACAGTGGGACCAAGGCAGGGTAGCCATGTTCCTACATACAAAGGGAGACCAAGGCAGGGTAGCTATGTTCCTACATACAGTGGAATCAAGGCAGGGGGGCTCCATTACTACATACAGTGGAACCAAGGCAGGGTAGCCATGTTCCTACATACAAAGGGAGACCAAGGCAGGGTAGCTATGTTCCTACATACAGTGGAATCAAGGCAGGGGGGCTCCATTACTACATACAGTGGAACCAAGGCAGGGTAGCCATGTTCCTACATACAAAGGGAGACCAAGGCAGGGTAGCTATGTTCCTACATACAGTGGAATCAAGGCAGGGGGGCTCCATTACTACATACAGTGGAACCAAGGCAGGGTAGCCATGTTCCTACATACAGTGGAACCAAGGCAGGGGGGCTCCATTACTAAAACAATTTTGTAAGAAAAACCTGCGCTAATGAGAAAAAACAGCAAATAAAATGAAATGTTTCAAATGCAAGGTTCAGCTGCAACAAAATACTTCAAATATCAATAAAGTGTAAAAACCATATATAAACTGCCCCGTAGAAGACGTCACGTATGACGAAACATGTAGGGCGTGGCCTCGCAGTGCTTGCCATCACGCATCCTATGTTTGCACGGGCGTTCAGCCTTTGTTTTATGCCGGCTTTTTTTAAACATTTAAATTTTTACTCTTGTATTTTGTATAAGACCTATGGTCAATCAAGGCAATAAACTCCTTACGATTATTACTACACTATCAGAGTTTTTTTTTTTTCCCTCTTTTTTCTCCTTATCCATGGATCCTCTGAGAAAGGAGTCTCCCTCCTGACGCTGAAGCAGAGATGACATCTTTGAGTGGGTGGCGCTCGCGAGCAGGACCAGGACATCGATATCCATCTGTCCCTGCAGAGGGTTATATATGCAAGCCCGTATGACCTCGCTACATAGGAGGTCCAACAAGTTTGGTAAGGGTACAAACTTGTTGGATAGTTACTCTTCCGCAACTATCGGTGGCTTGGAAGTGTTCCTACATCTTTCACCTTTCCACCTTGATGCGATACACCAAAGGAACGGCTTATCTTCTTCATATACTTTTTCTTGCAATTCTGTTTTTCATGAACTGAATGTGGCGTTTTCCAAGCGATTTGGATTTCAATTGCACCTTTGAACTTTTCACTCTTTTTTTTATACATTTTCCTTCACGGAGATGTGTCATAACTTGTAATTTGTTATCTTGCTGCACTGTGGTTTATTTTAAATATATACTACAGCTTCTGGTATTCTTCCAAGGAGCTTTTTAGTTGCAGATTTAATTTCACAATATATGATATATTTATGCTAGGGCTCCATTACTACATACAGTGGAACCAAGGCAGGATGACTATGTTCCTACATACAGTGGGACCAAGGCAGGATGACTATGTTCCTACATACAAAGGGAGACCAAGGCAGGGTGGCTATGTTCCTACATACAGTGGGACCAAGGCAGGGTAGCCATGTTCCTACGTACAAAGGGAAACCAAGGCAGGGTAGCCATGTTCCTACGTACAAAGGGAGACCAAGGCAGGGTAGCCATGTTCCTACGTACAAAGGGAAACCAAGGCAGGGTAGCCATGTTCCTACATACAAAGGGAGACCAACGCAAGGTAGCTATGTTCCTACATACAAAGGGAGACCAAGGCAGGGTGGCTATGTTCCTACATACAGTGGGACCAAGGCAGGGGGGCTCCATTACTACATACAGTGGAACCAAGGCAGGGTAGCCATGTTCCTACATACAAAGGGAGACCAAGGCAGGGTAGCTATGTTCCTACATACAGTGGAACCAAGGCAGGGGGGCTCCATTACTACATACAGTGGAACCAAGGCAGGGGAGCCATGTTCCTACATACAAAGGGAGACCAAGGCAGGGTAGCTATGTTCCTACATACAAAGGGAGACCAAGGCAGGGTGGCTATGTTCCTACATACAGTGGGACCAAGGCAGGGTAGCCATGTTCCTACGTACAAAGGGAGACCAAGGCAGGGTAGCCATGTTCCTACGTACAAAGGGAGACCAAGGCAGGGTAGCCATGTTCCTACATACAAAGGGAGACCAAGGCAGGGTAGCCATGTTCCTACGTACAAAGGGAGACCAAGGCAAGGTAGCTATGTTCCTACATACAGTGGAACCAAGGCAGGGCGGCTCCATTACTACATACAGTGAAACCAAGGCAGGGTAGCCATGTTCCTACGTACAAAGGGAGACCAAGGCAAGGTAGCTATGTTCCTACATACAGTGGAACCAAGGCAGGGGGGCTCCATTACTACATACAGTGGGACCAAGGCAGGATGACTACGTTCCTACATACAGTAGGACCATGGAGAACAAACATAGTCAGCTTCTAAACAGGAAGTTGGATCACAGCAGCAAACAAAAAGGCGTTTGGAGATTGATTTAGGTTGTGAGCAATTGAAAGGACTTTTTTTAGTGTTACTTCCCAATAGGTCCACCACTACCACACACCTACTAGCACATACATTGTCAAAAGACAGACTCATCACTTCAACGTACAGGGTAGAAGACCACCGTGTGCCTTTTTGCTCATCCCCTTATTATAACCAAGACCCTTCACAAGTCTGCACATTCTTGCCTATCAACTCTCTACAAGGTTGAAGGACCATATGGAGATCAAGGTCTAGAAAACCCAAGCTTGTAGCCTGTGACCTGACTGATGCCATGTTCAAACTCTCCATTAGGAGATCTTCTCTCCTAGCAAGGCGGAGGGCACTAGACCCTGGTCCAGGCTAGTATTCCATCCCAATGAGTCAACTGTCAGATCCTTGACTTGGTTCTCCAGCAGGCAGCCACCAGAGGATGCTTTGAATTCACTACGACCCAAGGACATTCATTCTCTGTCCAGATTTTCTCCAGATTAACTCTCCTAAGCCCTGGTGAACTCTGACGTACCCTGAAACGCGTTGAGACACATGTAACCAATTTATCTGGCCTGTCAAGAGATAAGTCAGAGTCTTCTTTTTTCACAAACTTTGGGGCAACAGAAGGCAGGAGCCCCACCACACTCCATCATTAGCTGAAATATCATGTTTAGCTCAGACGGACCCTCTAAGCCAGGGGTCTCAAAGTGGCGGCCCTCCAGCTGTTGCGAAACTACAAGTCCCATGAGGCATTGCAAGGCTGACCGTTACAAGCATGTCTCCCACAGGCAGAGGCATGATGGGACTTGTAGTTTTGCAACAGCTGGATGGCCGCCACTTTGAGACCCCTGCTCTAAGCAGATTGGTTGTCATCATCACACACCATTCTGTTATTTAAAAAAAAAAAAAAACAAACAAAAAAAACAAAAAAAAAAAAACACACACACACACACACACAAGCCCAACATGGCCGCTGCTGAGACATTTTGACTTGAAGATTAGCAACACAGCCAGGGACATGGCATGCTCAGGAGATCAGCAGGGCCAGTTCATGTTCTTCTCGCATAAGAGGTTTCCTTTAATAATAGAGAGGTAATACCAGGGCACGGGGAATAAATGCTTTATGGATTTACACGCCAAGAGCATCTCTAACCACGTTCTCTCTTGACTTCAGCAAAAGATGAAGTCTGGGCTGTTAAATTGGTGTCAGGGACGTGCTGCCTGCATTAGAAGATGTGTGCCAACGCGCATGTGTGAATTACGGACATCGCGCACGAATGTGTGTGTGTGTTAGATGGGCTTTGGCGCCTAGTGGCCTATAAAAGACGCTCCAGGGGCACTAGGTCCTTGCGGTTTGATCTGCAGCTGTTCCCTGAAACCTGACTCTGTGCTTGTATCCTGTTCCAGCGTTTGACCCGACTTCCTGACTATGCTTCTAACTCCAGTCCTGACCTTTGGCTTGTTTGACCCCGCTTCCTCCTGTCTGCTGGCCTGATCACCTGTTGCCAAAACCCAGCATGGACTCTAAATACTCTCTGCCTACTGTTTATGCCGATTGCTCTTCTGTGTATGGTTTGGCTTGTTTGACCCTGCTCCAGCCTGCTGTCCTGCATCCGCTGCTCTTCATCCGCAGCATACCTGTACCTGCTGACCTGCACCTGCTGCTCTTCATTCGCAGCATACCTGTACCTGCTGACCTGCACCTGCTGCTCTTCATTCGCAGCATACCTGTACCTGCTGACCTGCACCTGCTGATCTTCATCCGCAGCATACCTGCACCTGCTGACCTGCACCTTCTGCTCTTCATCAGCAGCATACCTGTACCTGCTGACCTGCACCTGCGGCTCTTCATCAGCAGCATACCTGTACCTGCTGACCTGAACCTGCTGCTCTTCATCCACAGCATACCTGTACCTGCTGACCTGAACCTGCTGCTCTTCATCCACAGCATACCTGCACCTGCTGACCAGCACCTGCTGCTCTTCATCCGTAGCATACCTGGACCTGCTGACCTGAACCTGCTGCTCTTCATTCACAGCATACCTGCACCTGCTGACCAGCACCTGCTGCTCTTCATCCGTAGCATACCTGGACCTGCTGACCTGAACCTGCTGATCTTCATCCACAGCATACCTGCACCTGCTGACCAGCACCTGCTGCTCTTCATCCGTAGCATACCTGTACCTGCTGACCTGAACCTGCTGCTCTTCATCCGCAGCATACCTGCACCTGCTGACCAGCACCTGCTGCTCTTCATCCGCAGCATACCTGTACCTGCTGACCTGAACCTGCTGCTCTTCATCCACAGCATACCTGCACCTGCTGACCAGCACCTGCTGCTCTTCATCCGTAGCATACCTGTACCCGCTAACCTGCAGCTGCTGCTCTTCATCCGCAGCATACCTGTACCTGCTAACCTGCAGCTGCTGCTCTTCATCTGCAGCATACCTGCACTTGCTGACCTGCACCTGCTGCTCTTCATCCGCAGCATACCTGTACCTGCTAACCAGCACCTGCTGCTCTTCATCCGCAGCATACCTGTACCTGCTGACCTGAACCTGCTGCTCTTCATCCACAGCATACCTGTACCTGCTGACCTGAACCTGCTGCTCTTCATCCACAGCATACCTGCACCTGCTGACCAGCACCTGCTGCTCTTCATCCGTAGCATACCTGGACCTGCTGACCTGAACCTGCTGCTCTTCATTCACAGCATACCTGCACCTGCTGACCAGCACCTGCTGCTCTTCATCCGTAGCATACCTGGACCTGCTGACCTGAACCTGCTGATCTTCATCCACAGCATACCTGCACCTGCTGACCAGCACCTGCTGCTCTTCATCCGTAGCATACCTGTACCTGCTGACCTGAACCTGCTGCTCTTCATCCGCAGCATACCTGCACCTGCTGACCAGCACCTGCTGCTCTTCATCCGCAGCATACCTGTACCTGCTGACCTGAACCTGCTGCTCTTCATCCACAGCATACCTGCACCTGCTGACCAGCACCTGCTGCTCTTCATCCGTAGCATACCTGTACCCGCTAACCTGCAGCTGCTGCTCTTCATCCGCAGCATACCTGTACCTGCTAACCTGCAGCTGCTGCTCTTCATCTGCAGCATACCTGCACTTGCTGACCAGCACCTGCTGCTCTTCATCCGCAGCATACCTGTACCTGCTAACCAGCACCTGCTGCTCTTCATCCGCAGCATACCTGTACCTGCTAACCTGCAGCTGCTGCTCTTCATCTGCAGCATACCTGCACTTGCTGACCAGCACCTGCTGCTCTTCATCCGCAGCATACCTGTACCTGCTAACCAGCACCTGCTGCTCTTCATCCGCAGCATACCTGTACCTGCTAACCTGCACCTGCTGCTCTTCATCCGCAGCATACCTGTACCGGCTAACCTGCACCTGCTGCTCTTCATCCGCAGCATACCTGTACCTGCTGACCTGCACCTGCTGCTCTTCATCCGCAGCATACCTGTACCTGCTGACCTGCACCTGCTGCTCTTCATCCGCAGCATACCTGCACCTGCACCTTCTGCTCTTCATCCGCAGCATACCTGCACCTGCTGCTCTTCATCAGCAGCATACCTGTACCTGCTGACCTGCACCTGCTGCTCTTCATCCGCAGCATACCTGTACCTGCTGACCTGCACCTGCTGCTCTTCATCCACAGCATACCTGTACCTGCTGACCTGCACCTGCTGCTCTGTATCCACAGCATACCTGCACCTGCTGACCTGCTGCTCTTCATCCACAGCATACCTGTACCTGCTGACCTGCACCTGCTGCTCTTCATCCGCAGCATACCTGTACCTGCTAACCTGCAGCTGCTGCTCTTCATCCGCAGCATACCTGTACCTGCTGACCAGCACCTGCTGCTCTTCATCCGCAGCATACCTGTACCTGCTAACCTGCACCTGCTGCTCTTCATGCGCAGCATACCTGTACCTGCTAACCTGCACCTGCTGCTCTTCATCCGCAGCATACCTGTACCTGCTGACCTGCACCTGCTGCTCTTCATCCGCAGCATACCTGTACCTGCTAACCTGCTGATCTTCATCCGTAGCATACCTGTACCTGCTGACCTGCACCTGCTGCTCTTCATCCGCAGCATACCTGCACCTGCTGACCTGCACCTTCTGCTCTTCATCCGCAGCATACCTGTACCTGCTGACCTGCACCTGCTGCTCTTCATCCGCAGAATACCTGTACCTGCTGACCTGCACCTGCTGCTCTTCATCCACAGCATACCTGTATCTGCTGACCTGCACCTGCTGCTCTGCATCCACAGCATACCTGCACCTGCTGACCTGCACCTGCTGCTCTTCATCCACAGCATACCTGCACCTGCTGCTCTGCATCTGCTGACCTGCATCCGCAGCACTCTTGCACCAGCTGTTCCGGCTTCTCATCTGGCACCTAAAGAGAACCCTGCAGGCACTCTTACCCCTCCGTGCTCTTGCAAAAATCTGTCTCAACTCCAGTGGTCTCCGAGCCAAGGTTGTACGAGAGATCTCCCTCTGCCCGTAAGGCTCACACCTAAGGCACGTGACAATTGGTTTCAATAAAGAGCAGAAGTTTCAGGCTGAGCAGACCAGCTTTTTGCACAAAGTCAGGATCCCTGAGAACCCCCCCCCCCCCCCCCAACGCGCTTCCCCATGGACAGAATCTGGATGAAAAAATAAATAAAAATCAGGATGTACACTACTTTTACTGGGCATGGCAGGGACGGGCTATGCCAAGGAGCAGGGCTGGGAGTAGGGGTGGGCAGGAGGGGGGCGGCCCTGGGCACTGTGGTCTCATCATGTGGAGGTGGAGGGGGGGGGTTCGTTGTAAAATGATTGAGGGGGTGTTTGTGTTGGGGAGGGAATTTGGGGGGTGGCAAGGGTTAAGAATTGTCCTAGGAGGGGAAATTTGGGGGGGGGGGTGTTAGGGGTGGTGATTAAGGGGGATTTGTGTTGGAAGGGGGAATGAGGGAAGAAGATTTGTGCTAGGAGGGGAGAATTGGGGGGTTTGTACTAGATGAGGCGATATGGTGGGGGGGGGGGGGGGTTGTGCTATTAGGGATGATTGGGGGGCACCTGTGCTAAGAGGGGAGAATTGGGGGGTTTGTACTAGATGAGGCGATATGGTGTGTGTGGGGGAGGGTTTGTGCTAGTAGGGATGATTGGGGGGTACTTGTGCTAGGATGGGGAATTGGGGGGGGATGTGTACTCAGAGGAAATTTGAGGGGTAGATGACTTCTGCTAAGGAGGGGTGATTTTTTTTGTTTGGGGGGGGGGGGCATTTGTACTGGGGGGGATTTGGGGGAGCAAAGAGTAATTTATGCTGGGAGGGGAGAGAGATTTCAGCAGGGAGGCCGATTTGTACTGGGAGGGGGAATTTATTCTTAGGGGCAAGCATACAGACTAGTACTACATCTTTTGGATGGGGGGGAGGGGATTTTTGTTGACACATAATGCTCATACATCTTGGGGGGGGGGGGGGGGCACAGTTTGCCATGTTTGCCCTGGGCTCTAGATGACCTTGTCCCGGCACTATTAAGGAGTTCAGGAACACAGCGGAATAGAAGTACCTATATAGTGTGTGAGCTACCTTACCGCCACCAGTAACTCTTTCCAGAAAACATGGCTGGATCTCTGACCACCAATGCAGCTATGGACCACACCTTGGTCAAAGACCCGCCCCAGCCTGACTCTTTTATATCCTAATCTGGGGTAGAGCCCATATCATTACAACTCCCCCATTTGGCACCATCCTTGATCCCTAAATAAGCATAAGTCCTACAACCAATAACCCCATATATAGATGAAAAACCATTGAATCCAGTTGGGTATTCATCAGTATATCTTAAATAAAGCTAACACAAGAATGGGGCTCTCCATTCATACTAGCTTCCTGTAATCCTGTGGACAGTAGGATGCCAACCAAGGTAAGGCTGGTGCTCAAAGCCAACGAGGCTCTCAAGCATTACATAGAGCTCTCCTTCTCCTCCAGTTCTAGTATTGGAAAGGGGTCAGAGAGCCGCTGGAAATCACACGGGGCGAACCACTTCTTCGTCCACTACGTAAATGTCTTGCATGTATGAGGCTCAGTAGATTTCTCATCCTCCATCGATTTACTGTCCGCACTGAGTAAAACTAAGTCAATAATTTTCTGCAATTTCTTTAAAATTTTTTTTTTTTTTTTGCTTTAGAGCAGACAGAACAATTAAATGAGGACTTCTTACTGGTTGCTGAGGGTTATCATACTGCGCACGCTTCTTTTTGTTTTTGTCAAATCAGCCTCCATTAGCCTCCAGCGACCACATTCTTCATCTCATTATTTAACCTGCGCTGGAAACCCAAGAAGCCGTCTAACTGGCTGCTGGAGGCTACAGGCAATTCTTCTCTATAGAAATGTTGATAAGTGCCGGCTGATGCCATACCGGCAAAATTTACTGCTCAGCTTATACTGGAGACTTTAATTCCTTGTTAGCGAGACGTAGAACTCCTCTACTGCTCAGGCTATGGAGATGAGCCCAGGCCATTGCCTGTGTATTGTTTATACATATATGTATCTAAATGTATATATACCAGTACATAAATGTATCTAAAATGTAACTATACCAGTACATAAAATGTATCTAAATGTAACTATACCAGTACAAAAATGTATCTAAATGTATCTAAACCAGTACATAAAATGTATCCAAATGTATCTTTACCAGTACATAAATGTATAGAAATGTAACTATACCAGTACATAAATGTATCTAAACCAATACATAAATGTAACTATACCAGTACATAAATGCATCAAACTGTATCTACAGTATATCAGTACATAAATGTACGTAAACAGAAACTAAAAATATCGAACATTGCAGCTTACCAGTCTTTTGATGATGTGGTGGCTGCATTCCTTTTCTTTTTAGACTTTTTTTTTCTTTATTTCCAGCTTGTGATCCTGCCAGTAACACACTTCCTGTTCTAGGTCAGGGGGTCAGGGGTCTCCAAATATTCCAGTACAAGGGCCACATTGTATATTTTACAAATATTTGCAGGCCAAAAAAAAATCCCCTTTCAAATCCCCTCTTGCATCAGAGCACCCATCAGAGTCCCTCCTTGCATCAGAATTACCCATCAGATTCCCTCACTTACATCAGGGTCCCTCTCACATTAGGGTCCCCATCAGAGTGCCCCCTACTTACATCAGAGCTACCCCTTCCATCAGGTTCTCCATAAGAGGCCCCTCTTACATCGGATTACCCCTTACATATAAGAGCACCCTCTTATATCAGTCCCCCTTTACATAAGAGTCCCCATCAGAGTCCCCCTCACATCAGGGTTACCCCTACACCAGATTTTACACCCCTTACATTACACCCCTACACCAGATGTTTCCCCTTACATTAGGTCCCCAGTCAGAGTCCCCCCCCCCCTTACATCAGAGACCACATCAGAGTCCCCTTACATCGGAGTTACCCCTTAAATCAAGGTCTCCTTAAGAGCCCCTCCTACCTCATCCCCTCCCCTAAAACAGGGTCCCCCTGCTTACAGTTTCCCCATCAAGGTATCCCTTACAGCAGAGTTACCCCTTACATTAGGGTCTCCATAAGAGCCCCCCCCCCTTACATCTGGGGCCTCATTTACATCAGGGTCCCCATCAGAGTCCCATTTACATCACTATTAGACCCCTTTCACACTGGGGCGCTTTGCAGGCGCTACATCGCTAAAAATAGCGCCTGCAAAGCGCCCTGAAAGAGCCGCTGCTGTGTCTCCAATGTGAAAGCCCCGAGGGATCTAATACTAAAGCCGTGCGCTGGCAGGACGCTAAAAAAAGTCCTGCAAGCCGCATCTTTGGAGTGGTAAAGGAGTCGTGTGTACAGCGCTCCTTCACCGCTCCTGCCCATTGAAGTCAATGGGGCAGCGCAGCTATACCGCCGGCAAAGCGTTGCTGCAGCAGAGCCTTGCGGTGGTTTTAACCCTTTCTCAGCCGCCAGCAGGGGGGTAAAACTGCCCCGCTAGCGGCCAAATACCACCGCTAAAACGACAGTAAAGCGGCGCTAAAAATAGTGCCGTTTTACCGCCGACGCCCCAGTGTGAAAGGGACCTCAACCCTTACATCAGAGCCCCCCCTCTTACATTATAGCCCCCTTTACATCTGGGAACTCACTTACTTAAGGTGCCCCATCAGAATCTCCCTTACATCAGCATTACCACCTAACATCAGGGCATGCATAAGAGTCCTCCCATTCACATTATGGTCCCCCCTCTTACATCTGGGCCCCCAAAGTCCCCCCCTTACAGCGTGGTCTCCATAAGAGCCACCCCCCACTCCCTCCAACATTTTCTATTTTTGGCATATGCCCGCACGCTGTACTTATGTTTGTGATCGCACCATATACACGAGTACAGCGGTGCACAGGCTGTACGCTGCACCTGGGCTGCCTGGGTGGAGGAAATATGGCTGCAATTATGCTGAAGGGGCTCAGCCTGTCCCCGTTCAAGAGCCCTTAAATACCTCGCTGCAGAACATGGAGACTAACCGCAAAACACGACACTCCAAGGGTCCAGAAGAACAAAGATTTGTTCCAATAACAGCTTATTGAAAGTGTACCTGTTATTATAACATATATTATATACACACACAGTATCTCAACAAAAGTAAGTACACCCCTCACATTTGTGTAAATCTTTTCTTCTATCTTTTCATGTGACAACACTGAAGAAATGACACTTTGCTACAATGTAAAGTAGTGAGTGTACAGCTTGTGTAATGCCCCGTACACACGAGTCGGATTTTCCGACGGAAAATGTTCGATGGGAGCTTGTTGTCGGAAATTCCGACCGTGTGTAGGCGCCATCGGACATTTTTACCATCGGAATTTCCGTCACAGAAAATTTGAGATCTGGATCTCAAATTTTCCGACAACAAAATCCGTTGTCGTAAATTCCGATCGCGTGTACACCATTCCGACGCACATAAGTTCCACGCATGCTCTGAATCAAGCAGAAGAGCCGCACTGGCTATTGAACTTCATTTTTTTCTCGGATCGTCGTACGTCTTGTATGTCAACGCGTTCTTGACGTTCGGAATTCCCGACAAGATTTGTGCGACCTTGCGTATGCAAGACAAGTTTGAGCCAACATCCGTCGGAAAAAAAAAAATCCATGGATTTTGTTGTCGGAATGTCCGATTGTGTGTACGCGGCATTACAGCGTAAATTTGCTGTCCCCTCAAAATAACACAACACACAGCCATTAATGTCTAAACCGCTGGCAACAAAAGTCAGTACACCCCTAAGAGAAAATGTCCAAATTGGGCCCAATTAGCCATTTTACCTCCCCGTCATGTCATGTGACTCATTAGTGTTACAAGGTCTCAGGTGTGAATGGGGAGCAGGTGTGTTCAATTTGGTGTTATCGCTCTCACTCTCTCATACTGGTCACTGGAAGTACAACATGGCACCTCATGGCAAAGAACTCTCTGAGGATCTGAATTGTTGCTCTACATAAAGATGGCCTAGGCTATAAGAAGATTGCCAAGACCCTGAAACTGAGGTGCAGCACGGTGGCCAAGACCATACAGCGGTATAACAGGACAGGTTTCCCTCAGAACAGGCCTCGCCATGGTCCACCAAAGAAGTTGAGGTCACGTGCTCAGCGTCATATCCAGGAGGTTGTCTTTGGGAAATAGACGTATGAGTGCTGCCAGCATTGCTGCAGAGGTTGTAGGGGTGGGGGGTCAGCCTGTCAGTGCTCAGACCATACGCCGCACACTGCATCAAATTGGTCTGCATGGCTGTCATCCCAGAAGGAAGCCTCTTCTAAAGATGATGCACAAGAAAGACCACAAACAGTTTGCTGAAGACAAGCACACTAAGGAGATGGATTACTGGAACCATGTCCTGTGGTCTGATGAGACCAAGATAAACGTATTTGGTTCAGATGGTGACAAGCGTGTGTGGGGGCAACCAGGTGAGGAGGACAAAGACAAGTGTGTCTTGTCTACAGTCAAGCATGGTGGTGGGAGTGTCATGGTCTGGGGCTGCATGAGTGCTGCCGGCACTGGGAAGCTACAGATCATTGAGGGAACCATGAATGCCAACATGTACTGTGACATACTGAAGCAGAGCATGATCCCCTCCCTTCAGAGACTGGACTGCAGGGCAGTATTCCAACATGATAACCACCCCAAACACACCTCCAAGACCACCACTGCCTTGCTAAAGAAGCTGAGGGTAAAGGTGATGGACTGGCCAAGCATGTCTCCAGACCTAAACCCTATTGATCATCTGTGGGACATCCTCAAAACGGAAGGTGGAGGAGCGCAAGGTCTCTAACATCCACCAGCTCTGTGATGTCATCAAGGAGGAGGGGAAGAGGCCCCCGGTGACAACCTGTGAAGCTCTGGTGACCTCCATGCCCAAGAGGGGTTAAGGCAGTGCTGGAAAATAATGGCGGCCACACAAAATATTGACACTTTGGGCCCAATTTGGACATTTTCACTTAGGGGTGTACTGATTTTGTTGCCAGTGGTTTAGACATTAATGGCTGTGTGTTGAGTTATTTTGAGGGGGCAGCAAATTTACACTGTTATACAAGCTGTACACTCACTATTTTACATTGTAGCAAAGTGTAATTTCTTCAGTGTTGTCACATGAAAAGATAAAAGAAAAGATTTACAGAAATGTGAGGGGTGTACTTACTTTTGTGAGATAGTGTGTGTATTATATATATTATATATATATTTTTTATATATATATATATATATATATATATATATATATATATATATATATATATATATATATATTTATTATATATCTATCGCTATATATATATATAGAGAGATATAGAGATATAGAGATATAGAGATAGAGAGAGATAGAGAGATAGATAGAGAGAGATAGAGAGATAGATAGAGAGAGATATAGAGAGCAATGGCGACCCTAGGGGGGGGCCAGAGGGGGCCCTGACCCCCCCAACATTATGCTGTGCCCCACCATGTGCCCCCCCAAAAAAAAAATTTTTTTTTTTTTACAAAAAATCAATGTCTAAGAGGGAGAGAGTCCCCAGTCAGCTCCTGCGGGTGATTCCTCCCCCCTCCCTCTGCTTGCTGGCACTGCATAATGCGAGCACTCATACAACCATGGCCGCCCGATCTGCTCCTTCACCTGCATCCTCATTGGCAGGGAGAAGAGCGAGCTGCAGGAAGGACTCCACCAGGACTCTCAGTTACTGAAAAAACAGACTGATTTCTCCCATCCTTAGGACAGGACAACCAGCCTGAAAATTCCAAGAGATGCCAGACCAGCGCTGTCAATAGCAGGGGCAGGACAGTAAGAGGAGGCTGGGGAACCCCACAGTGGTGGAACACCAGGGCCCGGAGGCAAGACAACCTTTGCAACCCTGATAGTTCTCCCACTGCTTTGGATCCTTATATTTTCTTGGTATGCTGGTGACATATATCTCTTGTTTTCTGCCACCCTGGGGGGCCCCAATACAGTAGGAAGGGAGCTCACTGCAGAACATGTGAAAGGGCCGTTGTGGGATCGTAGTAAAGGGCCCCAGTGTATATGTATATATATATATATATATATATATATATATATATATATATATATATATATATATATATATATATATATATATATATATATATATATATATATATATATATATATATATACGCATTTTATAGTTGCCCCCCTACTTTTGTCCCTGTCCCCCCATGTGCCCCCCCTAAATTTGAAAGCTGGAGACGCCACTGATAGAGAGATAGAGAGAGAGATATAGAGAGATAGATAGAGAGAGAGATATAGAGAGATAGAGATATAGAGAGATAGATAGAGAGAGAGAGATATAGAGAGAGAGATATAGAGAGATAGAGAGAGAGAGATAGAGAGAGAGAGAGATAGAGAGAGATATAGAGAGAGAGAGATATAGAGAGAGAGAGATAGAGAGAGAGAGAGATATAGAGAGAGAGAGAGATATAGAGAGAGAGAGATATAGAGAGAGAGAGATATAGAGAGAGAGAGATATAGAGAGAGAGAGAGATATAGAGAGAGAGAGAGATATAGAGAGAGAGAGAGAGATATAGAGAGAGAGAGAGATATAGAGAGAGAGAGATATAGAGAGAGATAGAGAGAGAGAGAGAGAGATAGAGAGAGATAGAGATAGAGATATATAGAGAGAGAGATATCACACATACATACACACACACACACACACACACATATATACTCTGGTTACAATTGGACCCCCCTGACCCCCCCCTTTATCTACACCACTCTTGCAAATGAATACTGCTGGGAAATGATTTGTAAAGACCAGGAGAAGTACTGCTGCATTTTCAACCGCAAAAAAAAAAAAATATGTTTGCCCAACTTGGGACTTCTGGAAAGACATTACAGCTTCTCCCCTCCCTACAGGGCTGAACATGGAAAAATCTCCGTGTGTATGGCAAGCTATGCCCAAGCCACCAATCCCCCCCTCCCTTCCTCATTTTCTATTTAGTGTTTGCATTGTGGTGCCGCAGGCCGCAGCTCATGACTTCAAAAAGGCGCCAGGCGTGGGGCGAGTTGGGAGATTGCTTCCCTTTTGTCCAGAGGAGAGGCAGCCGGGAGGGCAGGCACAGAGAGCGAGGGGTTTGGACGGGAATCAAGCTTTGCTCAGCGCCTTTCATCTGCTTCCGTTTTCAAGTGATGACATTTTTGTTTTGCTTTACTTATTTATTTTCGCTCTTTTTTAACACACAATTGGAGTCCAAAAGAACCCGCGTCTGTTTTTTTTTTTTTTTCAAGGAGCGCAGAAGCGGCTGCGACCATGGAGGATGGAACTTGGCTCCCGCCAAGATTACACGGAGCTGCAGTGCCCATGATTAGAATTAAACACATCCCGGAATCTGCGAGTGTAGATAACACCAGAAGAAAACACACAATAAATTAGAATTTTTTTTTTACCCAGAAAAATGAGCCTTATAAGAAAAAAAAAAAAAAAAAAAAACCACATAATGAGGACGCCGTAAACAGGATGACCGCGTGAAATAAAAAAAATAAACGCAGCCCTGTGATAATTCAAAGTCATCCAGGCGGAAAGTCGAGAAATTCTGCAAAGTCCGCGCAAATATATATATACGTAGATATCAGATTTGCAGCTACTGCGATTATCATGAACACCAAAATATAGAACGCGATTTGCTGTACCGTATTCTTCTTTATAAACGATTAACCACTTCCCGTCCATTTTGAGATCTCTTACATATTGTTCAAAACGTGCATCTTTTTGACGGAGAAATCAACTTAGAACCTCCAAACGTTATATATATAAATTTCTGAAAGCAGTGGCCCTGGAGAATAAAAGGGTGGCCGTTGCAATTTCTTATTTCACACGACAGCTATTTATTGAATGCAAATTTTCATGATTCAAATGAATACAATTCAATTAATTTTAGTGCGCACAAATACAAAAAAACAGTATACCCACATTTTCGGTCAAAATATAAAAAAAATAAATAAATAAATAAACAATAAAATAAATAAAAAAAAGGGGATGTTGCATTTGCTAATTAGATACCAAAAATGGCACCATATAAAATTGCGCACACCTGTGAAAACGGCAACAAACTATGATACCTTAAAATTATCAATAGGACAAGGCTGTGAAAAGCACAGGTTATCAATTTAGCGTTAAACATGAGCTCTGACGCTAGAATTATTGCTCACACTTTGGCGTTCATGGCGATGTCACACCAGGGCTTTTTTTCCAGCAGGAACGTGGCGGAACGCCGTTCCGGCACCTCCAGCGCTGACTGTACTGTATGTAATGGCAAGGGGTGCTGGGGTGTGCTGCAGGGTCTATTGATTGGGGGATCAATTTTAGCTGGAGGGGATCTATTTTTGAAGGGGGGGTCTATTGTTGCTGATGGGGGACCTACTGTTGCTGGGGGTGAGTCTTATATTTCTGGGGGGGTCAGTTGTTGCTGGGAGAGATCTACTGTTGAGGGAGGGGTCTATTGTTGGCTGACAGAGAGGCTATTGATGCTGGCTGAGGGGAGATCTGTTGTTGCTGCTGGGAATCTATTGTTGCTGGGGGGGGGGGATTTTTTTGTGGGTAGTGCATTGTTGTTAGGGGTATCTATTGTTGCTGGCGGGGGGGCTCTATTGTTACTGGCTGCAGGGGATCTATTTTACTTGCTTTTCTTGTTATCAGTACCAAATTCCATACAAATGACTTAGCAGCACAAAATGATACTTGGTTCTGTATTCTCTAAAAGGGCAGTAATGGGAGGTGGGTAGGGGGTGGAACCAAGAAATGTTGCTAAGAGGTGGGTGGGGGTGGAAAAAAAAAAAAGGGGTGGCTCGGAAAGGGGGAGTTCCTGCACCTATTCTCTGAGAAAAAAGCCCAGCGCCAACAGTTTGCGCAGCGCTTTACAACATGAGGGCAGACATTACAGTTACATTACAATTTGGTACAGGAGGAATCAGAGGGTCCGGCTCCTTAGAGCTTACAATCTAAGAAGGAGGGTCAATTGATACAAAAGGTAATGGCTGTGGGGGATGAGCGGATGGAGGAAGTAAAACCGTGTATTAGTTAGAAGCAGGATAGGCTTCTTTAAAGAGAAGGGTTTTCAGGGATTGTCTAAAGATGGATAGATTAGGGGACAGTCGGACAGATTGGGGTAGGGAGTTCCAGAGGTTGGGAGAAGCTCTGGAGAAATCCTGGAGGCGAGCATGGGAGGAGGTGACAAGGGAGCTGGAGAGCAGGAGGTCTTGGGAGGACTGAAGAGAGCGGCTTGGTTGGTATTTTGGGATCAGGTTAGTGATGTATCTGGGGGCAGAGTTGTGGACGGCTTTATAAATTATTGTTGGTACATTGAATTTTTTTCGTTGGGTGAGTGGAGGCCAGTGGAGGGATTGGCAGAGAGGGGTGGAGGACACTGAATGGAAGCCAGTGGAGGGATTGGCAGAGGGGGGTGGAGGACACTGAATTGAGACCAGTGGAGGGATTGGCAGAGGGGGGTGGAGGACACTGAATGGAGGCCAGTGGAGGGATTGGTAGAGAGGGGTGGAGGACACTGAATGGAAGCCAGTGGAGGGATTGGCAGAGGGGGGTGGAGGACACTGAATGGAGGCCAGTGGAGGGATTGGTAGAGAGAGGTGGAGTACACTGAATGGAGGCCAGTGGAGGGATTGGTAGAGAGGGGTGGAGGACACTGAATGGAAGCCAGTGGAGGGATTGGCAGAGAGGGGTGGAGGACACTGAATGGAGGCCAGTGGAGGGATTGGTAGAGAGGGGTGGAGGACACTGAATGGAAGCCAGTGGAGGGATTGGCAGAGAGGGGTGGAGGACACTGAATGGAAGCCAGTGGAGGGATTGGCAGAGGGGGGTGGAGGACACTGAATGGAGGCCAGTGGAGGGATTGGTAGAGAGAGGTGGAGTACACTGAATGGAGGCCAGTGGAGGGATTGGTAGAGAGGGGTGAAGGACACTGAATGGAGGTCAGTGGAGGGATTGGCAGAGAGGGGTGGAGGACACTGAATGGAGACCAGTGGGAGGGATTGGTAGAGAGGGGTGGAGGACACTGAATGGAAGCCAGTGGAGGGATTGGTAGAGAGGGGTGGAGGACACTGAATGGAAGCCAGTGGAGGGATTGGCAGAGGGGGGTGGAGGACACTGAATGGAGACCAGTGGAGGGATTGGTAGAGAGGGGTGGAGGACACTGAATGGAAGCCAGTGGAGGGATTGGTAGAGAGGGGTGGAGGACACTGAATGGAAGCCAGTGGAGGGATTGGTAGAGAGGGGTGGAGGACACTGAATGGAAGCCAGTGCAGGGATTGGCAGAGAGGGGTGGAGAACACTGAATGGAGACCAGTGGAGGGATTGGCAGAGAGGGGTGGAGGACACTGAATGGAGACCAGTGGAGGGATTGGCAGAGAGGGGTGGAGGACACTGAATGGAGACCAGTGGAGGGATAGGTAGAGAGGGGTGGAGGACACTGAATGGAGACCAGTGGAGGGATTGGCAGAGAGGGGTGGAGGACACTGAATGGAGACCAGTGGAGGGATTGGTAGAGAGGGGTGGAGGACACTGAATGGAGACCAGTGGAGGGATTGGCAGAGAGGGGTGGAGGACACTGAATGGAGGCCAGTGGAGGGATTGGCAGAGAGGGGTGGAGGACACTGAATGGAGGCCAGTGGAGGGATTGGCAGAGAGGGGTGGAGGACACTGAATGGTTGGTAAGGTGGAGGAGTCTTGCAGCGGCATTCATTATGGACTGAAGGGGGGAGGAGTCTTTCTAAAGGTAATCCAATGAGGAGGGAGTTGCAGTAGTCGAGGTGAGAGATGACCAGGGAGTGAATTAGAAGTTTGGTGGTGTCATTAGATAAAAAGGGGCGTATTCTGGAAATGTTGCGGAGGATAAGGCGGAATGATCTGGACAGGGATTGGATGTGGGCCTGAAAGGACAGTTCAGAGTCTAGGGTTACCCCTCCCACCCTGGCATGTGGGGACCGACTGATAGTTGTGCCACTAATCTTGACAGAGAGGTTGGGGGAGGGGGCACTCGGGGGAGGAAATATTAAGAGAACAAATGATTCCTCTCTAAATCTGGACTTGTTGCACCCCTTTTTTCTTCCGTCACTGGGTGGCGCTATGCTGGTGACATTTAGATAAGTCAGGGGGCTTTGCAAGCTCAGACATGAATGGATCGGGAGTCTCAGCCAATGGGCAAGGATTTCCTTTGGCCCCTTGGCCAGAGCCTATTTATTTGGGTGGAGTCAGGTGATCGGGGGTCCTGTGCCACCTGGACAGCTGTCTGGGTGGACATGTGGATGTGCTGCCCCCCGGGCTGTTAGGCCGGAAGCCTGAGGCCTATCCCGGGGACATTTAGCTGCTCGGCTGCCTGGAGGTATAAACAGAAGTCAGTGCTACTACCCCCATACACCACACAGATAGCAGAGCTCCCAGGTGCTCCATCCACAGTCACTGGCTGAGCAGAGTAATGGAAAAGAAGAAAAAGGTAACAGCGCTCTCTGCAGGGACAACTCAATCCATACCCGAGGTCCACTCACAGGAGACGAGGATCGATGTGTCCCAACACACTCCAATGCAGCAGTAGTAAGAAGAGCCGGCAAAACAACAATCATAATAAACAAAAATAAGAACAATAATTAAATAACTATAAGCTCCGGTTCACACTGCCGTGACTTATGCGACAAAGTCGTGCCCCATTTAAGGCAACGGAACCGTTCTAAAATCGGTGCGACTCAAGTTGCTCAGACTTCAAAAAAAAGGTTCTTGCACTACTTTGGGGCGACTTCAACACAACTTGCATTGACTTCTTTTATAGAAGTTGTATGCAAGCGACGATGAAGCCGCGCAGAGATGTCGGCTTCAAAGTCGCACGGCTTTGAAGCTGTGCTGGTGTGAAGCAGCACTAATCGTATTAAATAATGAGAAAAATAATAATAATAATAATATTATTATTAATAATAATAATAATTAATAATAATAATATGAAAAAAAGTATAATAATAAAAAATATGAAAAAAAGTGTAAAAATAATAATAATAATAATATTATTAATAATAATAATAATAAATAATAATATGAAAAAAGTATAATAAAAAATATGAAAAAAGTGTAAAAATAATAATAATAATAAGAAGAAGAAGAAGAAAGAAAGTGTGAAAACAATATTATTACACTTTTTTCATATTATTATTATTATAAAAAAAAAAAAAATAATAATAATAATAATAATTTTACACTTTTTTTCATATTATTTTTACACTTTTTTTTCTTTTTATTATAATTGTTATTAAGAAAAATAAAGTGTAAAATATTTTTACACTTTTTTTTCTTAATAATAATAAGAAAAAAAGTGTAAAAATAATAATATTATTACACTTTTTTCATATTATTATTAATATTAAGAAAAAAAGTGTAAAAATAATAATATTTTTACACTTTTTTTCATATTATTTTTCCACTTTTTTTCTTATTATTAAGAAAAAAAAAGTGTAAAAATATTATTATTATTAATATGAAAAAAAGTGTAAAAATATTATTATTATTAATATGAAAAAAAGTGTAAAAATAATATTTTTACACTTTTAATTTTTTTTTTTTACACTTTTTTCATATTATTTATGATTGTTACTTTTTTCACTTTTTTCATATTAATAATAATAACAACAATAATAATATGAAAAAAAGTGTAAAAATAATAATAAGAAGAAAAAGTGTAAAAAATATAATAATATAAATAAATAATAATAATATGAAAAAAAAAATTTATAAAATAAAAAAAGAATGAAAAAAAAAAAAAAAAAGTGAAAGCACCTCTGTCATCCTTCCATCCCTCCTACACACACTACTGCAAAATCATGCGTAGGTCCAGCATGTGTATGTAAACACCAATTGCACACGTTAGGCACGGTTGCAAATCTGAGAACAATGACTCTGGTATCTTGCTCAGGCACTTCCTGTTATTGGGTGACAACGCTCTGTCCCCGTCTCCGTTGTGCTCCTGCGTTGTCACCGGCTTCCAATAAAGACTACACGTGTCCATTTCTACACACATGACACCGGCACGGTCCAGTGTTGTCACCATTAGCAAATCCGCCCTGATCAATGTCGGGCAACCACAGCTGAAGTGCATGTGTTTGGGAAGTAGCTGCAAAGAGGTTTGCGGGAGATCAGCAGTACTGAGATGGAGGGGAAAAAAAATATATATACACATGTCCTTATACCCAAATAAAAGGTTCTAACATGAGCCAGTTCTGCTTTTTCCACTCTAAGAATTTCTGAGTCACGCGGGAAATGGAAGCAACAGAAGTAGAAGCGGCGTTGTCGGTGTTGTCGGCGTGGTCGGTTTGGGGACAGGGGCACTTTACCGGCGGTGAATGACGGACGGCGCTCGCCCGATATTTCCTTCTCCGTTCAATGCAAGAGGAACTATCCCCCCCCCCCCAATAAATATCCCCCCCATGATGGCCCGATTGATGCGGTTTCATTGGAGATTTGGGGGGGCGGGGAACGTGGATTTTGTACGCTCCGCGCCGCAAATTGTTTTCTATTGTTCTTTTCTCTCTCGTTATTTCCAGCAAAGCAGACAAACGGCGCCACAGATGTAAAATGAGGTCAAATTCTCCAAAATCCGAGGCCCAGAGAAATCCAGAGAGACGGAAAATATTCAGAGTTTGTTTCCTTCTTTTTTTTTTAAAGGAAATCTGTGGGGGAGACGCAGGCGGCCATTGCTGTGCTGAGTGGAGAGTCCAATCAGGATTATTTAAGGTATGCTTGTTCCGGCCTCCCCTTCAGTCTTGTACCGGCTCCTCTCATGGACTGAAACGGCTTCCTCCGATTTCACCGCACACTGTGAGCTTCTCACCATGTGCATTAGAAGCTGCAGCAAGTCAGATAGAGCCCCGCCCCATTTCCTGGCTGGAGGACGTCCAGCATCATCCAGGTCTTTCCTCCCAAGCCTGACTGTCCCTGGCCCCTCCCCTTTCATTCATTGGATGTGGACGTTAACCCCTTGTAATCGGCATAGAAATGCCCACTCCCCCACACCGACACCCACCCATTGAGGCATTTTGATATTAGCATAACTCCTCCCAAGAGCCAGCCCACTGCTTACATTACTGAGGACTCTTGGGAAGAGTACGGAGGTCGGGTGCTGGGATGTTTTCAGGAAGCTGTGTACAGCCCCTCCCACAAGCCACAATCTACCGGCATTGCATAGAGAAGCACAGAGAACCAGTGATGACATCACCCAATCCCAGACAACACCACCATATCCACCTGACAACAACACTGTATCCACCTGATCCCAGACAACAACACTATATCCACCCGATCCCAGACAGCAACACTGTATCCACCCGATCCCAGACAGCAACACTGTATCCACCCGATCCCAGACAGCAACACTGTATCCACCTGATCCCAGACAACAACACTGTATCCACCCGATCCCAGACAGCAACACTGTATCCACCCGATCCCAGACAACAACACTGTATCCACCCGATCCCAGACAACAACACTGTATCCACCCGATCCCAGACAGCAACATTGTATCCACCCGATCCCAGACAACAACACTGTATCCACCTGATCCCAGACAACAACACTGTATCCACCCAATCCCAGACAGCAACACTGTATCCACCCAATCCCAGACAGCAACGCTGTATCCACCTGATCCCAGACAGCAACGCTGTATCCACCTGATCCCAGAAAGCAACGCTGTATCCACCTGATCCCAGGACTATAAACACTGTATCCACCTGATCCCAGACAGCAACACTGTATCCACCTGATCCCAGACAGCAACACTGTATCCACCTGATCCCAGACAGCAACACTGTATCCACCTGATCCCAGACAGCAACACTGTATCCACCTGATCCCAGACAGCAACACTGTATCCACCTGATCCCAGACAGCAACACTGTATCCACCTGATCCCAGACAGCAACACTGTATCCACCTGATCCCAGACAGCAACACTGTATCCACCTGATCCCAGACAGCAACACTGTATCCACCTGATCCCAGACAGCAACACTGTATCCACCTGATCCCAGACAGCAACACTGTATCCACCTGATCCCAGACAGCAACACTGTATCCACCTGATCCCAGACAGCAACACTGTATCCACCTGATCCCAGACAGCAACACTGTATCCACCTGATCCCAGACAGCAACACTGTATCCACCTGATCCCAGACAGCAACACTGTATCCACCTGATCCCAGACAGCAACACTGTATCCACCTGATCCCAGACAGCAACACTGTATCCACCTGATCCCAGACAGCAACACTGTATCCACCTGATCCCAGACAGCAACACTGTATCCACCTGATCCCAGACAGCAACACTGTATCCACCTGATCCCAGACAGCAACACTGTATCCACCTGATCCCAGACAGCAACACTGTATCCACCTGATCCCAGACAGCAACACTGTATCCACCTGATCCCAGACAGCAACACTGTATCCACCTGATCCCAGACAGCAACACTGTATCCACCTGATCCCAGACAGCAACACTGTATCCACCTGATCCCAGACAGCAACACTGTATCCACCTGATCCCAGACAGCAACACTGTATCCACCTGATCCCAGACAGCAACACTGTATCCACCTGATCCCAGACAGCAACACTGTATCCACCTGATCCCAGACAGCAACACTGTATCCACCTGATCCCAGACAGCAACACTGTATCCACCTGATCCCAGACAGCAACACTGTATCCACCTGATCCCAGACAGCAACACTGTATCCACCTGATCCCAGACAGCAACACTGTATCCACCTGATCCCAGACAGCAACACTGTATCCACCTGATCCCAGACAGCAACACTGTATCCACCTGATCCCAGACAGCAACACTGTATCCACCTGATCCCAGACAGCAACACTGTATCCACCTGATCCCAGACAGCAACACTGTATCCACCTGATCCCAGACAGCAACACTGTATCCACCTGATCCCAGACAGCAACACTGTATCCACCTGATCCCAGACAGCAACACTGTATCCACCTGATCCCAGACAGCAACACTGTATCCACCTGATCCCAGACAGCAACACTGTATCCACCTGATCCCAGACAGCAACACTGTATCCACCTGATCCCAGACAGCAACGCTGTATCCACCTGATCCTAGACAGCAACGCTGTATCCACCTGATCCCAGACAGCAACGCTGTATCCACCTGATCCCAAACAACATTGTATCCACCTGATCCCAGACAGCAGCACTGTATCCGCCTGATCCCAAACAGCAGCACTGTATCCTCCTGATCCCAGACAACATCTCTGTATCCCCCTGATCCCAGACAGCAACACTGTATCCACTGGATTTCAGACAACACCACTGTATCCACCTGATCCCAGACAACACTGTATCCACCTGATCCCAGACAACAACACTGTATCCTCCTGATCCCAGACAACAACACTGTATCCACCTGATCCCAGACAACAACACTGTATCCACCTGATCCCAGACAACAACACTGTATCCTCCTGATCCCAGACAACAACACTGTATCCACCTGATCCCAGACAACAACACTGTATCCACCTGATCCCAGACAACACTGTATCCACCTGATCCCAGACAACAACACTGTATCCACTGGATTTCAGACAACACCTCTATATCCACCTGATCCCAGACAACAACACTGTATCCACCTGATCCCGAACAACACTGTATCCACCTGATCCCAGACAACACTGTATCCACCTGATCCCAGACAACACTGTATCCACTGGATTTCAGACAACAGCTCTGTATCCATCTGATCCCAGACAGCATCACTGTATCCACCTGATCCCAGACAGCAACACTATATCCACCTGATCCCAGACAACACTGTATCCACTGGATTTCAGACAACACCTCTGTATCCATCTGATCCCAGACAACACTGTATCCACCTGATTCCAGACAACATCTCTGTATCCCCCTAAACCCAGACAACACTGTATCCCCCTGATCCCAGGACTATAAACACTGTATCCAACTGATCCCTGACAACACCACTATATCCACCTGATCCCAGACAGCAACAATGTATCCACCTGATCCCAGACAGCAACACTGTATCCACCTGATCCCAGACAGCAACACTGTATCCACCTGATCCCAGACAGCAACACTGTATCCACCTGATCCCAGACAGCAACACTGTATCCACCTGATCCCAGACAGCAACACTGTATCCACCTGATCCCAGACAGCAACACTGTATCCACATGATCCCAGACAGCAACACTGTATCCACCTGATCCCAGACAGCAACACTGTATCCACCTAATCCCAGACAGCAACACTGTATCCACCTGATCCCAGACAACAACAACACAGTATTCACCAGATCTCAGACAACATTGTATCCACCTGATCCAGGACACCACTGTATCCCCATGATCCCAGACACCACTGTATCCCCATGATCCCAGACACCACTGAATCCTCCTGATCCCAGACACCACTGAATCCTCCTGATCCCAGACACCACTGAATCCTCCTGATCCCAGACACCACTGAATCCTCCTGATCCCAGACACCACTGAATCCTCCTGATCCCAGACACCACTGAATCCTCCTGATCCCAGACACCACTGAATCCTCCTGATCCCAGACACCACTGAATCCTCCTGATCCCAGACACCACTGAATCCTCCTGATCCCAGACACCACTGAATCCTCCTGATCCCAGACACCACTGAATCCTCCTGATCCCAGACACCACTGAATCCTCCTGATCCCAGACACCACTGAATCCTCCTGATCCCAGACACCACTGAATCCTCCTGATCCCAGACACCACTGAATCCTCCTGATCCCAGACACCACTGAATCCTCCTGATCCCGGACACCACTGAATCCTCCTGATCCCGGACACCACTGAATCCTCCTGATCCCGGACACCACTGAATCCTCCTGATCCCGGACACCACTGAATCCTCCTGATCCCGGACACCACTGAATCCTCCTGATCCCGGACACCACTGAATCCTGCTGATCCCGGACACCACTGAATCCTGCTGATCCCGGACACCACTGAATCCTCCTGATCCCGGACACCACTGAATCCTCCTGATCCCGGACACCACTGAATCCTCCTGATCCCGGACACCACTGAATCCTCCTGATCCCGGACACCACTGAATCCTCCTGATCCCGGACACCACTGAATCCTCCTGATCCCAGACACCACTGAATCCTCCTGATCCTCCTGATTATATGCACCTGATTCTACACAACATTGCATCCTGGTGATCCTAGTCACACCTCTCACATTATAACTAATATTCTTGTACAGGACCTCATCAGCCACACAAAAATTGCACCAAATTTACAGATGGGAAGGAGAAATGCATCAGGAATCTGAATACTATACAATATCGCACCAATATTCTCCATCGGAGCGGATCAGATGGAGAGCGGCAGCTCCAATCAGGCAGACATAGCGGAAATGTAATAACATTTCTGGGTGTAATCATTTTTTCCTTCATCAGTCGCGGCGCTCGCTTAAATCTTTCATAACATGATCTTATTTTCTGCAGAGGTTTTTCTCCACTCTGCTGTAAACTACCAATTCCAGTCAATAATTACAGAGAAAGTTGTAGGGAAAAAAATGGTTAAAGCTCAAATGGCTGAGAGCCATTCTCCATCTGGGGGACCTAAACTAGGACAATGGAACTCAGGAACCCCTTTAAGAAGTAGGATGATGTTTTTGGAAATGTAATGCCCTTTGCTTTTCTTTGCAGAAATCAGCTAAAACCGTGTTCCGAAGTCTTTGCCAGTTGGACGTCTCTGAAAACTCGCCCACTTCATCATGGTAATTAGAAGGACAGTCCACCTTAAAGTGATAGGTGGACCATTCCTTGGGTGTTGAAGTGGGATGTCCAAAAAGCTTGTATAGGTGTGACAGCCCAAAATCTTGTGAATAACTGGTTTTGGAGAGTAAGCTTCCAACATTGTGGTAACAGTTTGGGGAAGACCTTTTTCTGTTCCACCATGACTGTGCCACTGTCCAGAAAGCCAGCACCATAAAGACATGGTTTGACTAGTTTGGTGTGGAGAAACTCGACTTTCCTGCACAAACCCCTGACCTCAACGCTGCAGCACACCATTGGGATGAATTGGAACGTTGATTGTGAGCCAGGTCTTCCCACCCAACATCAATTGGCATAAATTCCCACAGACGCCTTCCAAAATGTTACAGAAAGTCTTCACATAAGAGAGAGTGGAAGATGTTATAACCACAAATTTGGACTAGATCGATAATAATGGTCATGGTTTTTAAGTGGGATGTCCAACCAGATTTTGTGACCAGTTTGGTGTGGAGGAACTCGAGTGTCCTGCACAGAGCCCTGACCTCATTCCTACTGAACACCATTGGGATGAATTGGGATGTTGGAACGAAGATTGTGAGCCAGGTCTTCCCATAAAAGTGGAGGATGTTAAAGCCACCAAGTTGGGCTAGCTCCATATTAATGGCCATGGTTTTGAAATGGGATGCACAACAAGCTTGTATAGGCGCGATAGTCCAAAATCGTGTGAATAACTTTTTTGGAGCGTGAGCTTCCAACCTAGTGGCCACAGTTTGGGGAAGAACAAAGCCAGCTCCATAAAGACATGGTATGACCATTCTGGTGTGGAGGAACTCGTGTCCTCTACAGAGCCCTGACCTCATCCCTACTGAACACCTTTGGTATGAATTGAAATGCTGATTGTGAGCCAGGTCTTCTCATCCATCATACCTGATCTCACAAATGTTTTTTTGGCTTAGACGTCAAGCAGAGAGTGGAAACCTTAAATCCAGGCTTTTGGAAGCAAACCTACCCATACAACATAAGAGGACTCTCTGGAATGGGGCTACAGTTGACTAAATAGAACTCAGACTGCTTTGGTTTTATGGTTTTAGAAAAAGTTACTGGTCGAGGATTGGATGGTAGTAGTGGATTGAGCTAATCAATGGACTTTTGCCTAATTTTCTCTATGGAGGTTTAGAGAAAGCTGACCACACGTCGGACCCCTTTTCCAGACCAGCAAAGACTGACCTCAGCTCTATGACCATCAGAGATTTTAAACACTTGGAGCAGTACACCGAAGAACCTAAACCCAATGCCGAGGTGTTTACGGGGGAAGACACCGGAGGATCCTGCTGGCTTTGCAACAGTCTGGAAGCATCGGAAGCCTTGGCTTTAATTCCAGACAGGTATCTGCCCGAGGGGATCTCATTAACATATTTATTAAATATCTGTTACGGGGACACACGTTGTGCCGATGCTTGAGCCCCAGGGCGGAGTGTGCGTGCCCAGATAGCAATCAGGATAGTCCTTCAGGAGAAGCAAAGACACCCGGACCATACCAACCAAACCGGAGATCGATCCGGTAATCAAATATTCTTTTCTTTGCGCCATTTAGAGATTTTTTTAAGCGTGGTACTATGACATGGGCTGAACAGACGTGTTAAAAACGTCGATTGGAGTAATTAACCCCATCAATTGTTGTCAAATGAGAACAGGCCGTGAAGGATTTAAACGCTTAAGGTGGACCTGTCATCAGATACATCCTTTCATGATAAGTGAGGAATGGCTGCATGTAAAAGGCTACAATTAAATTAAATGTGTCAGTATATCTCTTCCAGATATTTATTACCTCTCACAGAGATCACAGTGCTCCCCCCCCCCCCGACAATGCCCACATCTGCCTCTCTCTCCGGAAGGATGGTGCCATCTTTGTTTCCGGCATTATTCAGGGTCACCATCAACATCCTGGTGGTAACGGTCACCATGCATGTTGCATTCTCCCAATGGCGAAACCCCAGCAACGTCATTAGGGAAAGGCAAATGTCTCTGCGTGCCTATAAAAAGACCTGGTCTATTTATAAAACAAAAAAAAAAAAAAACACAAGAGGAGCTCCAAGGTTGAAGAAAGTGGAAAGAGGTAGGATATTGGATATCCCCATTATCACCACCTGTATATCTCCAAGTGCCCCGAGTATACACCCAGCCATTACCCATATACCCCAATTAATCCGTTCAATACCTCTATAAAACCTCTGTATGCCCTCATTTATCACATGTGTACCTCCATAAACCCCCTGTTTAGCCCCATTCATCACCTGTATACCACAATAACCCCTTGTATAGCCCCATTCATCACCTGTATACCCCAATAACCCCTTGTATAGCCCCATTTATCACCTGTATACCCCAATAACCCCTTGTATAGCCCCATTCATCACCTATATACCAAAAGATCCCCTGTAAAGCCCTATTCATCACTTATATGCCCTCATCCATCACCTACAGTAAATATCTCCATACACCCCCTGTATATTCCCATCCATCATCACCTCTATACCACAATACCCCCTGTATAGCCCCATTCATCACCTATATACCAATAACCCCCTGTATAGACCCATTGATCACCTATATACCACAATACCTCCTGTATAGACTCATTCATCACCTATATGCCCTCATCCATCACCTACAGTATATATCTCCATAAACCCCCTGTATATTCCCATCCATCATCACCTGTATAATTCCAAACACCCCATGTATACCTCCATACACCCCCTGTATCCCCCATCTATCACCTGTATACCCTCATACACTCCTTGTATATACTTATCCATCACCTATATACTTCAAAACACCCCATGTTCACCTCCATACAACCCCTGTATACCCCCTTCCATCACCTGTATACACCCCTTCTATACCCCTATTTGTTACCTTTACACCACCATACGCCCCCTATAAACCCTCTGTATACCCTCCCTGTTTATACACATACACCCCCTTTATACCCCTTTTCATCACCTATATACTAAAAAAAAAAAGAAAAAAAAAAAAAAAAAAAAAAAGGAAGAAGACCCTGTTACCAATTTGAAAAGATTGCAAGCAAAATACAGAAACATTTTTTTTTTCTGCTTACATGCAATGTTTTTCTTTCCACTATTTTTTCTTCTTTTTTTTTATTCACTGCCATTCAGTGCCAGATTTATAAAGGGGGCAAAAGGAGAAACTGCCCCTGAAAGCAAGGTCCATAAAGACATGGATGAGCGAGTTTGGGTTGGAGGAACTTGACTGGTCTGCACAGGGTCCTGACCTCAACCCCATAGAACACCTTTAGGATGAATTAGAGCAGAGACTGCGAGCCAGGCCTTCTCATCCAACATCAGTGCCTAACCTCACAAATACGCTTCTGGAAGAATGGTCAAGCATTCCCATAGACACACTCCTAAACCTTGTGGACGGCCTTCCCAGAAGAGGTGAAGCTGTTATAGCTGCAAAGGGCGGAGCCAACTCAATATTGAACCCTACCGACTAAGACTGGGATGTCATGAAAGTTCATGTGTGTGTAAAGGCAGGTGTCCCAATACTTTTGACAATATAGCGTATATAATTTAAGTACTAATCTTAACACTTACCCCATAAATTCCCCTTTGCAAGCCAAAATTCTCCCCCCCAAAAAAATTCCCTCTCTTCCAGTACAAATCCTCTCCCTCTCCCGGATTCTGTGTTCCTGTAAAGCACCTTCCTTAGTAAAAGCACCTCAAACTGTACATATAAAACACTGGCTAGGCACACATTTAACCCTTCGATCGCCCCTAGATGTTAACCCCCTCCCAGCTAGTGTCATTAGTACAGTGACAGTGCATATTTTTAGCACAGATCACTGTATTGGTGGCACTGGTTACCAAAAAAGTAAAAAAAAAAAAAAAAAAAAGTGTCAGTTAGTGTCCAAATGTCCGTCACAATATTGCAGTCCCGCCACAAGTTGCTAATCGCCTCCATTACTAGTAAAGAAAAAAAAATAAAAAAAAATATATATATATATATATTCTGGTATATATCCCATAATTTGTAGACGCAATAACTTTTGCACAAACCAATCAATATACACTTATTGGGATTTATTTTTCTTTTACCAAAAATATGTAGCAGAATATATATTGGCCTAAATTTATGAAGAAATTAGATTTTTATTTTTTATTGGATGCGTTTTATAGCAGAAAGTAAAACATATTGTTTTGTTTTCTTTTTTTCAAAATTGCCTTTATTTATTTTTAAGCGCAAAAAATAAAAATAAAAAAACGCAGAGGTGATCAAATACCACCAAAAGAAAGCTCTATTTATGGGGGGGGGGGGGGGGGGCGGGGGGGAATGACATTGGGGTAGAACGTCGCGCGACTGCGCAATTGTCAGTTAAAGTGACACAGTGCCGCATCGCGAAAAATGGCCTGGTCATGAAGGGGGGTAAATCTTCCGGAGGTCAAAGAGCCTATAGGACCCCGCAGGGTTTTTTCTTTCACCTATAGCGATACTTCCGCTTTCCATCCATCGGAGAGAATCCGGCAAACCATTCGGCCAGTTCCAGGACCCGGCAGTGACATTCCATCCCCCCTTCTCCCACCTTTCCTTCCAGCCGCTTTGTTTCTCCAACACCAAATGGCATATTAATTATTCATCTGTGCTACATTTACTCGCCGTCTCCGGTACCTATTCCTCCCCGCTCTGCATTGACCCCCCCCCCCCCTCCCCCCCTCCTCTCGCTGTCAGCATATCCAGCCCTGAAGTCAGCTATAGGCCCCCCCCCCCCCCCAAAAAAAAAAAAGAGCCTGGAGCTCAGGCAAAAAAAAAGAGGTCTATTCTCTCTTTTTTGTTGCTAAATAGCTCATCAATTTTAGCGATAAAAAAAAAAAAAATGCAGCCCAGGCTGCAATAATCCTCTCCACCCTGTAGGCTCTGAGATCCTGTCCTGGTCCTCTTCCAGGTTTTTTTTTTTTTTTTTACCCCTTCGCGCCTAAGGGTAAAACAGATCAAAATGCCTCAGCACAATTTCGCAACTTTGACATGTGTCAGCAAAACCGTACACATCATCACAACCACTTTGTGCGATTATACCGCATTTTTTTTCAGGACAAATTGGGCTTTCATTTGATGGTAACAGAGATCTCCTGATATTTTTTTTTTTGTCAAAAAGGAAAAAACTGGCCCAAGATAGTAAAGAAAATAATTGTAAAAATTTTAAAATTTAGCTGTATTTGTTTATTGGTACTACCATAACCAAAGACCAACCCCAATTAAATTCTCCTGCTCCCGACGATCGCAGCGACACCATATATGTGTAGGTTAGTTGTTGTATGTGCCTGTAGTACAGCCCAGAAACAATAGTGCACATTTTGCTTTTTTTTTGTCCTACCTAAAAACACACTGATACTAAATGTAAAAAAAAAAAAAAAATTCTGTCAAAAAAATTTAAATAAAAATACTGACCCTGACCTTGACCTAAACACGAACCCTGGCATTGACCTAGATCAAACCTTGATCTATGTAATTTTTTTTTATATTTTGTATTTTTCCATTATTATTTAATTCTTTTTTTGTTGACTTTTGACCCTGGCCTTGACCCAAACCCTATCCCAGGCACTGACCTAGATCAAACCTTGATCTAGGTATTTTTTCATTCTATTTTGTATTTTTTTTTCTATTATTTAATTTATTTTTTCTTGACCTTTGACTCTGACCTTGACCCAAAACACTAACCCTGGCACGGAACTAGATTAAACATTGACCTAGGATTTTTTTTGTATTTTTTTAAATTATTATTATTATATTTATTTATTTTTTCTTAATATTTGACTCTGACCCAAACACTGACCTAGATCAAACATCGATCTAGCTATTATTATTTTTTTTCTTATTTACATTTTTTTTTCTTGATCTTTGACCCGACCTTGACCCAAACACTATCCCAGACACAGACCTAGATCAAACCTTGATCTAGGTATTTTTTTATTCTATTTTGTATTTTTTTTTCTATTATTTAATTTATTTTTTCTTGACTTTGGACCCTGACCTTGACCCAAACACTAACCCTGGCACGGACCTAGATTAAACATTGATCTAGGATTTTTTTGGTATTTTTAAAATTATTATTATTATTATATTTATTTATTTTTTCTTGACCTTTGACTCTGACCCAAACACTAACCCTGGCACTGACCTAGAGCAAACATCAATCTAGCTATTATTTTTTTTATTATTTACATTTTTTTTTCTTGATCTTTGACCCTGACCTTGACCCAAACACTAACCCTAGCACTTTGGCACTGGCACAAACTTTGATCTAGGCATTTTTTTTATTATTATCATTTAATTTATTTTTTTTCCTTGACTTTTGACCCTGACCTTGACCCAAAAACTAACCCTGGCATTGACCTAGATCAAACATTGATCTAGGTATTTTTTTATTTTATTTTTTTTTATTATTTAAGTTTTTTTTCTTGATCTTTGACCCTGACCTTGACCCAAACACTAACCCTAGCACTTTGGCACTGGCACAAACTTTGATCTAGGCATTTTTTTTATTATTATCATTTAATTTATTTTTTTTTCCTTGACTTTTGACCCTGACCTTGACCCTAAAACTAACCCTGGCATTGACCTAGATCAAACATTGATTTTATTTTTTTTATTATTATTTAAATTTTTTTTTCCTTGATCTTTGACCCCGACCTTGACCCAAACACTAACCCTAGCACTTTGGCACTGGCACAAATTTTGATCTAGGTATTTTTTTTTTATCATCATTTTTTTTTCCTTGACTTTTGACCCTGACCTTGACCCAAACACTAACCCTGGCACTGACCCAGATCAAACACCGATCTAGGTATTTTTTTTTTATTTTTTTTTTGTTATTTAATTTTTTTTTCTTGATCTTTGACCCCGAGTTGACCCAAAACACTAACCCTGGCACTTTGGCACTGACACAATCATTGATCTTGGTATTTTCTTTTTTGTATTTTTTTTATTATTATCATCATCATCATCTATTTGTCCTTGACTTTTGACCCTGACCTTGACCCAAACATTAACCCTGGCACTGGCCTAGATCAAACCTTGTTCTAGGTATTTTTTGTATTATTTATTTATTTTTTCTCTGCAAGGAAAGCGAGAGATACGATGTACGGAATCTCTCTCCTCCATTCACAGAAAAAGAAAACACGGGGGTGGGCTTCACATTGACTGATCGCTGTGATAGCCTCTGATTGGCTATTAGGTGAGCCAGAATCGGGAGTTTGCAGTGAGACCCCGGTCTCTGTGCTGGGAGCATGCTGAAGCCCTCCCAGCACAGGGGGTGATACGCAAATATGCGGCCCGCACGGGGAAAAAGTCAGTCTAATGGGGCCTCGTATTTGTGTTACGACGGCGGGGAGGGGTTAAGTATGCTGCCTCGCACCTCAGTCGTTGCTTCACAATGTGGCCTTTGAGGCAAGTTTAGGGGTCTTAAAAATAGACATAAGTGGGGGTTCTGGGTGTCATGGTCCCGCCTCCGCAGAGCACATCGCACAGGCTTAACTCATCGCTTTCAAGGACTGAGCAACCCCAACTCATCATTATATCCAGGAGGAAGGACCGCCCACTACCACTGAGGAAGGACCCATGACATCACCGAACCAGCCTGGAGTATGGAAAAAGGTATGTTTAGGGGTCTTAAAAATAGACATAAGTGGGGGTTCTGGGGCAGGGGGAGCTGGAGATCTGATTTAACTCTCCAGTATCTAAAAAACCCTAAAATATCAGTTTAGGGTGGACTTATCCTTTAAGAACATACAATGCTAGGTGTCCCTACTGCAAATAGTGAGACCAGTGGGGGAAGGGCCGGTGTTAAAAGTCAGGTGAGGACAGATTGGAGCGCAATCACCAGAAGTGGTAAGATGGCACTGCTCCTGCCTGCACCGCCTTTAATTTATACCCCCCCAGGACTGTAGTTACATGGGGGTGGATGATGCCCAGTGTTATCCAACCTACTTCCTGTGAGCTTAGGGTGTCATGGTTCCGCCCCCGCAGAGCACATCTCGCAGGCTGAACTCCAGAACTGAGCGATGCAAACGCATTATTATATCCAGGAGGAAGGCCCGCCCACTACCACTGAGGAAGGGCCCATGACATCCCAGTGTTACTCAACCTACTTCCTGTGAGCCCAGAGTTTTATGGCCCCACCCCCGCAGAGCACATCACACAGGCTGAACTCATAGCATTCCAGCACTGAGCAATGCCATCGCATTATTACATCCAGGAGAAGGGACCGCCCACCACCACCACCGAGGAAGGACCCATGACATCACCGGACCAGCCTGAAGAATGAAAACGGGTACGTTTAGGGAGCTTAAATATAGACATAAGTGGAGCTTTTGGGGCAGGGGGAGCTGGAGATCTGATTTAACTCTCCAGTATCTACCAAATCCTAAAGTATCAGTTTAGTGAGGACTTACCCTTTAAGAACATACAATGCTAGGAGTCCCTACTGCAAATAGCGAGTCCAGTAGGGGGAGGGGCTGGCATGTCAGGTGAGGACATACATGAGTGCAGTCACCAGTTCCTGCCCTCATCAATACTCCCAAGACTGTAGTAACATGGGGGTGAATGAAGCCCAATGCCACCCAACCTTCTTCCTGGGAGCCCAGGGTGTCATGGTCCCGCCCCTGCGGAGCGCATCACACAGCCTGGACTCAAATTCCAGAAATGAGTGACACCAACACATTATATCCAGGAGGAAGGACCACCCACTACCACTGAGGAAGGACCAATGACATCACCAGGCCGGGCCTGAAGAATGTAAGAAAACAGGTATGTCTAGAGGTCCTCAGGGGTAAGGGGAGCTGGAGATCCGATTTAGCTCTCCAATATCTATAAACCCCAAGATATTAGTTTAAGGTGTACTTGCCCTTTAGGAATATGGAATGCTAGGAGTCCCTACTGCAAATTATGAGACAAGTGGGGGAGGGGCTGGCGTTCTACGTCCGTTGGAGGATAGATTGGAGCGCAATCACCAGAAGCGATAACACGGCACTGCTCCTGCCCTGTCCCAGTTCCTGTCCGCATCAAAACTCCCGAAACTGCAGTAACACGGGGTCAATGAAGCCCAGTGTCACCCAACCTTCTTCCTGTGAGCCCAGGGTGTCATAGTCCCGCCCCTGCGGGACCAAGACACACAGCCTAGACACCAGGAATGAGTGACACCACCCACTACCACCGAGGAAGGATCAATGACACCACCAGGCCAGCCTGAAGAATGTCAGAAAAAAAAGGTATGTTTAGAGGTCCTCAGGAGCAGGGAGAGCTGGAGATCTGATTTAGCTCTCCAAATCTCCATAAACCCGAAAATATTAGTTTAAAAAGTGTACTCTCCCTTTAAGAATATACAATGCCTTGAAAAAGTATTTATACCCCATGAAATTTTCCACATTTTGTCATTTTACAACCAAAAATGTAAAAAAAAAAAAAAATTATTGGGATTTTATGTGATAGACCAACACAAAGTGGCTCATAATTGTGAAGTGGAGGGAAAATGATAAATGATACAAATAAATATGTGAAAAGTGTGTGTGTGGGGGGAGGGGGCATTTGTATTCACCCCCCATTACTCTGATACCCCTAACTAAAATCTAGTGGAACCAATTGTCTTCAGAAGTCACCTAATTAATAAATAAAGTCCACCTGTGTGTAATTTAATCTCAGTATAAATACAGCTGTTCTGTGAAGCCCTCAGAGGTTTGTTGGAGAACTTTAGTGAACAAACAGCATCATGAAGGCCAAGGAACACACCAGACAGGTCAGGGATAAAGTTGTGGAGAAGTATAAAGCAGGGTTAGGTTATAAAAAATCTCCCAAGCTTTGATCATCTCACGGAGCTCTGTTCAATCCATCATCGGAAAATGGAAAGAGTATGGCACAACTGCAAACCTACCAAGACATGGCCGTCCACCTAAACTGACCGGCCGGGCAAGGAGAGCATTCATCAGAGAAGAGCCAAGAGGTCCATGGTAACTCTGGAGGAGCTGCAGAGATCCACAGCTCAGGTGGGAGAATCTGTCCACAGGACAACTATTAGTCGTGATCTCCACAAATCTGCCCTTTATGGAAGAGTGACAAGAAGAAAGACATTGGTGAAAGAAAGTCATAAGAAGTCCTGTTTGTAGTTTGTGAGAAGCCATGTGGAGGACACAGCAAACATGTGGAAGAAGGTGATCTGGTCACATGAGACCAAAATTCAACTTTTTGGCCTAAAAGCAAAACGCTATGTGTGGGGAAAACTAACACTGCACATCACCCTGAACACACCATCCCCACCGTGAAACATGGTGGTGGCAGCATCATGTGGTGGGGATGCTTTTCTTCAGCAGGGACAGGGAAGCTGGTCAGAGTTGATGGGAAGATGGATGGAGACAAATACAGGGCAATCTTAGAAGAAAACCTGTTAGAGTCTGCAAAAGACTTGAGACTGGGGCGGAGGTTCACCTTCCAGCAGGACAACGACCCAAAACATCCAGCCATAGCTACAATGGAATGGTTTAGATCAAAGCATATTCATGTGTTAGAATGGCCCAGTCACAGTCCAGACCTAAATCACATTGAGAATCTGTGGCAAGACCTGAAAATTGCTGTTCACAGACGCTCTCCATCCAATCTGACAGAACTTGAGATATTTTACAAAGAAGAACGGGCAGAAATGTCCTCTCTAGATGTGCAAAGCTGGTAGAGACATCCCCAAAAAGACTTGTAGAGAAAGGGGATTCTACAAAGTATTGACTCTGGGGGGCTGAATACAAATGCCCCCCCCCCCCCCCCCCGCCTACACTTTTCACATATTTATTTGTATCATTTATCATTTTCCTTCCACTTCACAATTATGTGACACTTTGTGTGGATCTATCACATAAAATCCCAATAAAATACATTTACGTTTTTTTGGTTGTAACATGAAAAATGTGGGGAATTTCAAGGGGTATGAATACTTTTTCAAGGCACTGTACAATACTAGGAGTCCCTACTGCAAAAAAAAACAGCGAGGCAAGTGGGGGAGGGGCTGGCGTTATATGTCCGGTGAGGACAGAAGCGATAACATGGCGCCGCTCTCCCGCCCGCACCGCTTTTAATTTATACCCCCGAGACTGTAGTAACACGGGGCGCCCCGCTCCGAGATAATACTCCGCTAATAATACCCAGACGCGGGTTATTTACGCCTCCAGTCCCGCGTAATACATGCTCGGGCGGCGGCGATTTAAGGCGCTTGCCTTTCCCGCGAGCCCCGGCGGCTGTAAATATCCCGGGCAGGTTTATTCTCTCTTTGCTTCTTCACCTTGCGGTCAGTATTTCAGGCCCGGCTTTATTCCCTGTTTTATTGTCCGCCGGATCTTTTTATAGGACTGAAAATTGCTCGGTGAGGTCACCCCGTCCGCCCCGGCCGCCGCCGCCAGACGATCAGCACCAGAAAATGACTTCGGGGGGGGAAAAAAATTTGCAAACGCTAGATTAATTCTTCGCCCCTGGGTGGTATGAAGGAGGCTGGGGGAGGGGGGGCAGCGGGTGGTATGAAGGAGAGGGGGGGGGGGGGGATCCGAGCTTGTGAGTCTCAAACCCCCCCCCCCCCCCCAAAAGAAGAAATTTAAGATCCCATCACACAAAACCTGGATGCCTCACCTGTGTTCGAGAAGGATGCTGAAGATCAGTAAAATTTGTTGCAATATCATTATAACTCAATTTTGCAACAAAGTACCGATAAAGAATACAAAATATCGAACCTTCAATACATTCCAGCTGCATCAAAAAAAAAAAAAAAAAGGGTATACAAATCTTTACAGCTGGAATTCTTGAAAAAGCAGCCACTGCCTTAGTAGAAAAGCCTGTCCCCTGCCAGCATTCTACAGAAAAGGATCCTTGTCTGTGTGGAAGCAGTGGTCCCTCTACAGAGGTCTGCCACATCCCCGACCGATGAGTCACAGCTGGAGCTCCCAATCAGCAAGGGGAATGAGCTTTGATTGAAGAACTCTAGCTCTGACACAGCAGGGGGGGGGCGTGGCAAGCATCTGCAGAGAGACCACTGCCCCCACACAGATGTCTGCCACGCCCCCTGACGAGTCACAGCTGGAGCTTCCCAATCAGCAAGTAGAATGAGCTTTGATTGGAGAACTCTAGCTCTGATTCCGCAGCAGGGGGGGCATGGCAGACATCTGCAGAGAGACCACTGCCCCCACACAGATGTCTGCCACGCCCCCTTGATGAGTCACAGCTGCAGCTCCCCAATAAGCAGCAAAGCCTTACAGCTGGAATTCCTGATAAAGCAGCCACTGCCTTAGTAGAAAAGCCTGTCCCTTGCCAGTATGCTACAGAAAAGGATCTTTTTTGTCTGTGTGGAAGCAGTGGTCCCTCTGCAGAGGTCTGCCACACCTGCTGAGGAGTCAGAGCTGGAACTTCTAAATCAGCAAGAAGTGAGCTTTGGAGAAATCTAGTTCTGATGCAGAAGGGGGCAGACCTCTGCATAGAGACCACTGCCTTACAGCTGGAATTCCTGAAAAAGCAGCCACTGCCCTAGTAGAAAAGCCTGTCTCCTGCCAGCATGCTACAGAAAAGGACCCTTGCTGTCCGTGAGGAAGCAGTGGTCTCTCTGTAGATGTCTGTCACCCCCTCCCCCCCCCCCCCCCCGATGAGTCACAGCTGGAGCTCCCCAATCAGCAAGGAGAATGAACTTCGACTGGGGAACTAAATCTCTGAAATAAGCAGGATGGTGTGTTGAACCCCTGCAGAGAGACCACTGCTTCCACACAGATGTCTGCCACACCCCCCCTGAAGAGTCGCAGCTGCAACTCCACAAATCAGCAGGAACACCTGTGCAGAGAGACCACTGGCTGGAGAACATCCAGCATCATCTAATTATTTTCTCCCCAGCTTTGACAGTCCCTCAGCTCCTCATTGGATTTTATTTCTTTCAATCATGGAGGCTCGGCATCACATGTGGGCGTTACCAACACAATTACAGATCACCGAGTAACGCCCACTCCTCCAGACCCACACCGGCCCATTACATTAAGGCATTTTGATAATTTGCACAACTCCTCCCAAGAGCCCGCCCACTGCTTGCATGAGGTCTGAGGGCTCTTCATAGGAGTCCTGAGGAGGCCGGGGGGGGGAGGGGAGGGGAGGAAGCAAGGTTTGTGGATGTTGGTGTCGGAAGGGGTCCCTGGTGGAAGAAATGGGGAAAAAAAAAAAAAAATAAGGAGCATATTTTTGGGATCCACCAGAAACTGCGAGTTTGCAGAGCACAGAGAAGGTCACAACGCTCTTCAACATCTGCAGCCCTTCAATATGGGTTCTTCAGACTGCTAATGATCATCATCACACTGCAGATCATTGACTCATTGGTACCCAACCCATGGCCATTGGGAAATCGAGCCAGGACCTATGGACAGGGAGAGGACAACCTGTAACCCTCAGGTCCATAAAGCCATGGGGGGGGGGGGTAATCTGTTCCACCAGGTTCCATCTACAACTGAAATACCATTTGTGGGGGGTCTGGCCCTTTAAAAGCAGAACTCCAGACAAAAATAAATAAATAAAATGTGTATAGCCCATTAATAACATGGAATAATGAAACCAACTTTCCCCGGCAGTGCTCATTTCTGCCACTACATGCCCTCAGTCTAATGGCCAGCAATCAATCAACCCACTTCATCTGCGACCAGGTTGTTCTGAACCCAGCCTGTGACTGGTCAGTGCAAAAAAGAAGGAACACAGTGATTAGCTCATCTATTCATCATTCTTCTCTCTCCTCCTATCAGCATGCTAGTTGTCAGCAGATTAACCAACTGGCTGCTTGTTATGCTACTTCCTCTCTCACTCCAGTTCTGCCAGAGAGACAGCAAAAAATACAATTTTAGGATTACGGAGCTACATTAATGTGTGTATTTTATAGAGTTCACATATATGGCCAGTATATGGCCAAGAGGGGCTCCTGGGCTGAAGACTGGTCCCCAAGAGGGGCTCCTGGGTTGAAGACTAGTCTCCAAGAGGGGCCCATGGGCTGAAGACTGGTTCCCAAGAGGGGCTCCTGAGCTGAAGGCTGGTCCCCAAGAGGGGCTCCTGGGCTGAAGACTAGTCTCCAAGAGGGGCTCCTGGGCTGAAGACTAGTCTCCAAGAGGGGCTCCTGGGCTGAAGACTAGTCCCCAAGAGGGGCTCCTGGGCTGAAGACTGATCCCCAAGAGGGGCTCCTGGGCTGAAGTCTAGTCCGCAAGAGGGGCTCCTGGGCTGAAGACTGGTCTCCAAGAGGGGCTCCTGGGCTGAAGACTAGTCTCCAAGAGGGGCTCCTGGGCTGAAGACTGGTCTCCAAGAGGGGCTCCTGGGCTGAAGACCGGTCTCCAAAAGGGGGCTTCTGGGCTGAAGACTGGTCTCCAAGAGGGACTCCTGGACTAAAGACCGGCCTCAAAGAGGGGAACCTGGGCTAAAAACTGGCCTCCAGGAGGGGCTCCTGGGCTAAAGCCTGGTCTCCAAGAGGGGCTCCTGAGCTGAAGACTGGTCTCCAAGAGGGGCTCCTGAGCTGAAGACTGGGCTGAAGATCTGCACCCATCTTTAGTATCTGGCACTTCCAGGAGTGTCGGATGCCCCCCCCCCCCAGCTTCCCGCCCATTCTCAAACTGCATGCTGTGGTTGCTTCCAACAGCCCCTTCATCTCTACCATTGTGATGTACAGGCCACGGAAATTAACTACAGCAGAGAAGAACCAGCTGGGAGCGAAGGGTTGGCGGTAAAGGTAGCATAAATAATTTTTGCTTGGAGACGTTTTTTTTTTGTTTTTTTTTTATTCTTTAAAGACTGGAAAATGAAAAAATATCCCTTGCAGTGCGGCTGTGAGAAAAAAAAAAAGTCTACTTACCCAATCCTCCATACTGCTAGACCAGTGTCTCCTCCTCCATGTTTCGGTGGTCTAAGGCCCTGATGTCATCAAGGTTGATGCAGGGTCCATGCATTAGACATGATGGTGCCAAGGGACAGTCCACCACTGCACCATGAGGGAGTGGAGAATCAGGTAAGTTAAAGTGCTTTTACTATCCTCTAGACTAGACTAAATGGGTAGTCGATCCTTGCAGTGCCGGCGCAGCCCCACTGCAAGGAAGGTTTATCAAAATTTCCCAAAGTTGGGCTTTAAAGCAAAATTTTAGCTTAGTACTGGGGAGGTCCTCCTAGAAATGTATTTGTATAAACCAGCTCTGTGGCCAAGTCTTCGTAATTCTTCATAAATTCTTTTAGCTATGCGGTTGAGATATATCGTCGACGCGCCATCTCTTGTGCCTGAACAAGCCTCGCACACATTCTCGTACACGATTAGGCGGCAGGTAGCCACTCAGAGGGAAGCTAAACGCTCAGTGACCCTGAAAAGCAGAGAAAATGTAAATTCGGAGAGCTGAAGGCCTATCCTCACAAGTGTCTATTATTCCATCAGTGCTGAAAGGGAAGAAAACTCTTGAGTAACGACGGAGGAGGGACGGTGTCAGCATTAGCAGAATGCTTAGGTTGTTTTAGGCCTCGTTACAGCCTGCGTGTTTCTGACTCAGCAGCTCAGGGTTAAATTGCTGAGTATGTGGCCAAAACTTTCAACATCTGAGTGCTGCCCATTATCACTCCGTCTATTACGGGCCTCTAGAGGTGCTCGCCATCATGAGGAGCTAATGACTCCTTGAAGCTAACCAGCATGACAAAAAAATAAAAAAAACTCATGGCAGTGCGGAATTTGCCATTTTATTTTTTTTATGGTTCCTTAAAAGGTATGTTCTGGTGAGACATGGAGAATTTTGACTTTAAAGAAGGACATAGCCTTTGACCCGGACCATTATTTTGTGGTCTGCTAGCTAAGCCCTTATGGCTGCAAATGGCCTTAGGGGTCTCTAAACAAAGGGCCAGGTTTACATTCCATGAGGCTTTAGGAGGGCCAGACTGTGGCCAGTTGGAGTAGACAATGTCTCAGGCTTGAAGGTTAGATGGAGTAAAAAAAAAAAATTATATAGTAGCTCTGGTTATTAGAAGGAATATTGCCCCATCATTGGTGCCAGTGGGAGCAAAAACGCCTCATCATCGGTGTCAGTATGGGAAATCCGCGCCCTGTCATTGGTGTCAATAGAAGGAATGGAGCCCCATCATTGATGTCAGTAGAAGGAAAAATGCCCCATCATTGCTGCCCGTGAAAGGAATAGTGCTCTATCATCGGTGTCCAAGTTCATCACAAAAGGTGATTAGAAGGGTTGAGGTCAGGGATCTGTGCAGGCCACTAGAGGTCTTCAACATCAGACTGGTCAAACTATGTAAAATAATAAATAAGCCAAGGTTTCTAGGGGGGTAGTAGGCATTGAAAACAGGCTACCGTACTGCCAGTGACAGCCCACCTTCCCACTGGAGCCTTAAAAGCTCCCTACTTTCCAATATGAGGATAGTCACACAACCATCCACAGCCCACCAAACTTTCCACTTCCTGGTATGAGAAGCACAGTCACACAACCATTTGTGGTATTATGCCCACTTCCTGATATGAAGAGAATGGTCACACAACCATCTATCGGATTGTAACCACATCCCAATTTGGGGAGAACAACCACACAACCTCCACAGCCCACCAAACTCCCCACTTCCCGATAAGAGAACAGTCACACAACCTCCCTAACAGACCACCAAACTCCCCACTTCCCAATATGAGGGGAACAGTCACACAAACACCCATAGCCCACCAAAATGTTCCACTTCTTGATATAAGTAGAATGGTCACACAACTGTCTACAGTTAACCAAACTCTCCACTTCCCGATACGACAACAGTCATACAGCCACCCAAAGACCACCAAACTCCTCACTTCCCGATATGAAAAGAGGATTCACACAACCCCTCAAATTCACCCGTCCAAATATGAGGGGAACATTCACACAAAACCACCAAACTGCCCATTTCTGGAGAAGAGGGGAACAGTCACACAGCTACCCACAGCCCACCAAACTCTCCACTTCCCCAATATGAGGAAAATAGCCACAATACCAACACAGCCTAAACTCCCTTATTCCCAATTTGATGAGAACAGTCACACAATGGCCCACAGCCCCCCAAACTCCCTACGTCCCGATATAAGGGGAACAGTCACACAGCTACCCACAGCCCACCAAACTACAAACTCTCCACTTCCCCAATATGAGGAAAATAGTCACAATACCACCACATCCTAAACTCCCTTCTTCCCAATTTGATGAGAACAGTCACACAATGGCCCACAGCCCCCCAAACTCCCTACATCCCGATATAAGGGGAACAGTCACACAGCCACCCACAGCCACTGTACTGTAGCACCCTCTGGTGTGTGCTACTAGTAGTGAGAGTAGGTAAACTATATTCTGACTCCTGATGCACGATGAGTCTATAGTTGGGTCATGGTTACAAGAGTTTAGGGCTTGATGACTCATCCTGGCAGCACTCTGACAGCCCCCTACCCCGTTTCTAGAATGTTGGAGAATGTTCTGGAACTAGTGGGTGGAGGTGAGGAGAAGCCTTGAAGGTGGGGGGGGGGGGGGTTACCTCGGGCTGGAGCTCAGGATAGCTGGCCTGGAAGGATCCCACCACAGGAGGCAGTTGGAGGGATTCATGCCAGAGAGGCAGCAGGAGAGAGCAAGCAGATACAGTGAGTAAATCAGCACGGAGCAAGGACAAGACAAAGGGAGAGACTTCCGCTGTAGCAGTGCTCTCTTGAAGACAGCTGTGTGCCAAGTCTTCATATAACCTTGCCCTGGGAGATCTCCATGTGAGTGTGTGCAAGTCAGGAGGACTAGGGAAAGCGTAGATGGGCTGGTGGTAGCCAGGTGGACTGGGAGTCTTCTGCAGTGGTACAAATGGGCTTGGCGTCTACAGGAACGGTGGAAGGAGATTCTGTTCACTTCACAATGTACTAAAACGTATGCACACAGGAATGGGATGTTCTCGGCCTCTAATGGGCTGCTGCTGAATTGACAAGACTGTCAACTCCTTGGAGTGATCAGTGGGTGCTGTAAATAGTGAACCAAGCTGGTGCAGAAGGAAGAAGAGGATCTCCATGTAAATAGGAAGGAAGTTGCCCCCCTTTCGTTTTACGTTCTGGACATTTTACAAGTTGGGCATCCCAGAAATCCCTACCCCATCCAAGTTATCATCCCCTAATAAAACAAAACAAAAAAAAAAAAGCCAAAGGTTGGCTTGCTGTGTCTGAGGCAGTGGCAGCCGGTGTTATTGGGGGGGGGTGTTTGTTTGTTTCAAACAATGCCCCCCCCCCCCCCCCCCGTTGGTCGGTGGCATCTCAGTCAGCACCCCCCCTGCACTCAAGCAGGCCCCGGCAGGCGGGTTGTGGGCTCTAGCAAGTAGCGGCGGGCAGCGGGCTCCGGTGGCAGTGGCGGGCTTCGGTGGGCAGTGGGCTCCGGTAGCAGTGGCGGGCTTCGGCGGGTTGCAAGCTCCGGCAGCAGCAGGCTTCTATGGATGGCAGGCGGGCTCCTGTGTCTTCTGTGCGGCTCCTCCCTTCTTCTCCTAGGCATCCAATAGGATGGATCGTCTGTCCTTTCAGTCCATCAGGTGACGGGTATCAGACCAGCTTCCCGATTAGCCGGGAGGAGGATCAGTGTTGCAACAGCGAATATTCATTTGCCCCGAGCCCACCCTATTTTGAAGCCTATTAGAGCCTCTGGCTCTAATCAGTGCTTCAAAAAAAAAATAATAAAAAATAATAAAAAAAATAAATAAAAAAAAAAAAAAAACACAACACACCCCCCGCCTATCCCCGCCATATGAATTCATGCGCCCGGTGCCCTGAAAGGGGCTGGGCACATGGATAGGGAGGGCGGCGGGGCATGGATAGGCGGGGGTGGAGACCATGTGCCCACAATGGATGGGCCGCGACTGGTCTGAGCGAACAAAGGAAATGCCAAGTGACTGGCTGTGCAGCAGTGGGGACCCGGACACCAGCAACTCTTGCGGAGGCAGTGCTACAATACAGTGGTGGGCTGACGATTCTGGCAGATATCCTACTATGAAGCGTAAAAGCATTGGTAGCTGGGAAGAGCAATTGTAATTTCCTTGGCAGTTATTGAAGATCATGACTGATTGCAGAAATAAATGGTTTCTAAAAGATTTACGCAATAAGTTACAGTACACAATAGGGAGCCAGTTTTTTTTTTTTTTTTTTTTTTTTTTTTTAGAGATCACTCTCTACTCTACGGCCATTAATCACTAGACATTTTAGTAGCGTGACTGAACCATTTTAGTATTTTATTGGCTGCATCCACAAATGTCTGACACAGATCAGCCCCTGCTGCAGCCTCTTACCTTTTGACTTGCCATAAGTCTTAATAGCATCATGGGCCCCTGGGCAAAGTAATGCACTGGGGTCCCTACCAGCCTGCCCCAAAATTACACAACTACTCAAGAATTGAAGTATAAATAGCTGATAGAATTAAACATATTTCATAGTATTTTCAATAAAATCCAATTTAAACAAATAGGGAAACATGCATAAATCAAAGACTAAGCAACACAAAGGGCACAGTACAGAGGGGGAGGCACAGTGGCGTCGCGATGGAGGTGCGAGGGGGGGGTGCAGCCCACACACAGGGTAACACCCACCAGAGGATGACACCAGGCTCAGACTGGCACCGGTGTTCTGCCGAATAAGTTCCGCTCGGCGGATAAGTTCCTCACTGTACTGCGCATGCGCAGTACGATCCGGCGGAAATAGCCGAAGCGGAACAGCTGAAAATCAGCTGTACACGGCGCCTGTAAGAGGGCCCCTCGCGGGCTCGCTTCGCTCGCCACGCTTCGGGCACGGCCTCGCTGCGCTCGGCACTTTTAGATTCCCCCTCCGGGTCCACTTGGATGGTGGGGAAGGAATCTGGACCCAGGGCGCAGGCGCCGTGTACAGCCGATTGTGGATTTTGAGCTTCGGCTATCTCCGCCGGCTGACAGTAGTTGGTACTGCACAGGCGCTGCGCCTGCGCAGTACAGGGGAGGAACTTATCCGCCGAGGGAACTTTCTCGGCAAGACACCGGCACCGCAGCTCCTCCCTTCCCTTCCCTTCCGGAATCCGCTCAGCTGCATGCGATGTGCGGGGAGAGTGGGGGAGGAGAGAGTGAAGCAGAGACAGACAGGGGGCCGACCCATACACTGCAAATCATATCTCTTCCTCTCCGCCGGTGTCTTGCCGAGAAACTTCCCTCGGCGGATAAGTTCCTCACCTGTACTGCGCAGGCGCTGCGCCTGCGCAGTACCAACTACTGTCAGCCGCCGGAGATAGCCGAAGCTCAAACGCTTCAATCAGCTGTACACGGCGCCTGCGCTCTGGGTCCAGATTCCTTCCCCACCATCCAAGTGGACCTAGAGGGGGAATCTAAAAGTGCCGAGCGCAGCGAGGCCGTGCCCGAAGCGTGGCGAGCGAAGCGAGCCCGCGAGGGGCCCTCTTACAGGCGCCGTGTACAGCTGATTTTCAGCTGTTCCGCTTCGGCTATTTCCGCCGAATCGTACTGCGCATGCGCAGTAGACTGAGGAACTTATCCGCCGAGCGGAACTTATTCGGCAGAACACCGGCTGCACTCGCTGCAGACCGGACTAAAGACACCTCCTCCTCAGCTCTGACGTTTCAAGTACAAAAGCCAGGAAGGAAGAGCCGAGGAGGAGGAAGAAGAGGAACACCGTACTATGGCACCTGCCCGGGGCCAAGGTATGTAATGAAAACAGGAGAATTGCAGAGGCGGGCGACATGGTGATTTGGGGGAGGGGGGTTGGCATTGGCATATGCTGCCAGGAGTGATTTTAGGGAGGGGTTAGAGGATATGTGCTAGAGAGTGCTTTGTTTTGGGTTAGAAAGGACTTCCATTAGAAGCAGAGGGAGGGGGGCAGATTTAAAGTTTGACCCCTCCAGCACAATTCCTCTCCCCTCCCAAAGCACCCCCTAGCACATAAATCTCCAATCCCCCCCCAATCAAGATCCCATCCTGGCTCCATCTACCCCCCCATCCCATCCTAGCTCCATCCACCCCACCCGATCCCATCACAGCTCCATCCGCCCCCCCAATCCCATCCCGGCTCCGTCCACCCCCCCAATCTCATCCCAGGTCCAGCCACAACTCCCATCCCGGCTCCATCCATTCCCCCCAATCCCATCCCGGCTTCATCCATTTCCCCCCCCAATCCCATCCCGGCTCCGTCCATTCCCCCCAATCCCATCCCGGCTCCGTCCATTCCCCCCCAATCCCATTCCGGCTCCATCCATTCCCCCCAATCCCATCCTGGCTCCATCCATTCCCCCCCAATTCCATTCCGGCTCCATCCATTCCCCCCCAATCCCATCCCGGCTCCATCCATTCCCCCCCAATCCCATTCCAGGTCCATCCACTCCCCAATTCCATCCTGGCTCTATCCACCACCCCAATCCCATCCCCCGGCTCCACCCATTCCCATCCCGGCTTCATCCATTCCCACAATCCCATTCCGGCTTTATCCACCACCCCGATCCCATCCTGGCCCCATCCATTGTGGCAGGTCACGGGTAAAGAGCCGCACCGACGCTATAGCCTGTTTAGTTGCGAGGGGGTGGCGACACCTTGTTTTACCGCACCAGGGGACACCAACCCCAGTGACACCACTGGGGAGGCAGAAGAGCTTAGTACAGGGTGTGTGTGTGTGTGTGTGTGTGTGTGTGTGTGTGTGTGTGTGTGTGTGGGGGGGGGGGGGGGTGATGATGAGGTCAAATAACTGGGATCAGGATGGCACAATACGGATTTTGGGACAATGCCTGGGACACGGCCATCCTGGGACAGCTTAGTAAAAACTGTGGCTGTCCCAGCGAATCCGGGACAGTTGGCAAAGCTGGTGTAATGCAGGATGCTCGAGGGGCCCCCATGCAGTGCCCAGGGGTGCCTATGCATTAAGATGGCCCTGCACTGGGGGAAGGGAGACCGAGGAAAAGCTTCCTCCTGCCTGCAGCAGACTGATGACATCATCTCATTTTAGGCAAAGTCACTGACTAAAGCTCCAGGGCGGCTTTTTAAAGGATAAAAAAGTGGAGCCGTTCTGATAAAAGAAACAGTTTGCTTTATATTTTGACATGTCAGGAATGTATTCATGTGGATTTGTTACGTTACTGACAGGTCCAGTTAAAGACAATTGGGAAATACAACTAAATGTCCTGCGACCCATCAATTGTCACGCTAGCCCTCTACATAAAAATCTCTTATTTCTTTTGAGCGGGGCATTGTGCGTCTAACCTGTCTCCGCCACGCGAGCGGTGATAATGAACGCACAAGTCCCTCGAGGCCGCCAGCTTTAATAGGAAGTGAAAGGTCAACAGGAGAGAGAAACAAATGAAATGGCTTTGAATCAATGGAATATCTTAACTTAATACACAGCGGGATAATCAAAAAGCCATTACCGACCATCTCTTCATTAAATGGGCGTTTCTTCCTCCCAATAATGCCTCTGTAAACACGCCAGCTACAAACCGCCATTAACCCTGCATTGACTAGAGAGATCTGTGGTGTGCGCCAGGGCAGAAAATGGGCCAATATCATTAGTGGTACATTGACAGTGCTGCAGCATATCACTGATGAATTGATCGTACATTAGTGTTTTATCGACAATACAAAAAGGCTGAGGTATAGATTATGTTCTGGGGTTGACATTATGGAGCCTTTCCTTGGGGCTGCATTTAGACCTTGCGTTGCTATAGGCATGCGTGAATAAGACATCCATTTTTTGTGTAGGCTCCATACCTTGTATCACAGGTTTACTTTTACAAAAACCAAAAGTAGGACATTCTTCTAAAAGGACGTGGTTTCCACTTGATGTAAATTAGTGGGGAGTCCTCTTTCCAGTTGGCCAATAATCTATCCTGGTTGAGGCCTGGCAAATTGGACACCTAGAAAAACATTGATCATCAAAATTGGTTACCACGAACAGCCCGAGATGAAGGCTGGTCACCAAAAGGGGCTCAAGCAATAAAAACTGGTTCCCGAGGATTTCCTGAGATGCAGACTGGTCACCAAAAAGAGGCTCATGGGATAAATACTGGTCACCAAAAGAGGCTCCTAGAATGACAACTGGTCACCAAGAGAGGCTCCTAGGATAAAGACTGGTCACAAAGAGGCTCCTGGGATAAAGACTGGTCACAAAGAGGCTCATGGGATAAAGACTGGTCACAAAGAGGCTCATGGGATAAAGACTGGTCACCAAAAGAGGCTCCTAGAATGACAACTGGTCACCAAGAGAGGCTCCTAGGATAAAGACTGGTCACAAAGAGGCTCCTGGGATAAAGACTGGTCACAAAGAGGCTCATGGGATAAAGACTGGTCACAAAGAGGCTCATGGGATAAAGACTGGTCACAAGAAGCCTCATAGGATAAGGACTGGTCACAAAGAGAGGCTCATTGAAGAAAAACTGGTCACAAAGAGAAGCTCATGGTATAAAAGACTGGTCACCAAGAGAGACTTATGCACTAAAGACTCGTCACCAAAAGAGTGTACTGGGATGAAGGCTGGTCTCCAAGGGAGGTTCGTGCAATAAAGATTGGTTACCAAAAGAGGCTTCTGGGATAAAGGCTGCTCACCAAGAGGAGCTCCTGGGATGAAGGCTGCTCACCAAGAGGAGCTCCTGGGATGAAGACTGCTCACCAAGAGGAGCTCCTGGGATGAAGACTGCTCACCAAGAGGAGCTCCTGGGATGAAGACTGCTCACCAAGAGGAGCTCCTGGGATGAAGACTGCTCACCAAGAGGAGCTCCTGGGATGAAGACTGCTCACCAAGAGGAGCTCCTGGGATGAAGACTGCTCACCAAGAGGAGCTCCTGGGATGAAGACTGCTCACCAAGAGGAGCTCCTGGGATGAAGACTGCTCACCAAGAGGAGCTCCTGGGATGAAGACTGCTCACCAAGAGGAGCTCCTGGGATGAAGACTGCTCACCAAGAGGAGCTCCTGGGATGAAGACTGCTCACCAAGAGGAGCTCCTGGGATGAAGACTGCTCACCAAGAGGAGCTCCTGGGATGAAGACTGCTCACCAAGAGGAGCTCCTGGGATGAAGACTGCTCACCAAGAGGAGCTCCTGGGATGAAGACTGCTCACCAAGAGGAGCTCCTGGGATGAAGACTGCTCACCAAGAGGAGCTCCTGGGATGAAGACTGCTCACCAAGAGGAGCTCCTGGGATGAAGACTGCTCACCAAGAGGTGCTCCTGGGATGAAGACTGCTCACCAAGAGGAGCTCCTGGGATGAAGACTGCTCACCAAGAGGAGCTCCTGGGATGAAGACTGCTCACCAAGAGGAGCTCCTGGGATGAAGACTGCTCACCAAGAGGAGCTCCTGGGATGAAGACTGCTCACCAAGAGGAGCTCCTGGGATGAAGACTGCTCACCAAGAGGAGCTCCTGGGATGAAGACTGCTCACCAAGAGGAGCTCCTGGGATGAAGACTGCTCACCAAGAGGAGCTCCTGGGATGAAGACTGCTCACCAAGAGGAGCTCCTGGGATGAAGACTGCTCACCAAGAGGAGCTCCTGGGATGAAAACTGCTCACCAAGAGGAGCTCCCGGGGTGAAGACTGCTCACCAAGAGGAGCTCCCGGGGTGAAGACTGCTCACCAAGAGGAGCTCCCGGGGTGAAGACTGCTCACCAAGAGGAGCTCCCGGGGTGAAGACTGCTCACCAAGAGGAGCTCCCGGGGTGAAGACTGCTCACCAAGAGGAGCTCCCGGGATGAAGACTGCTCACCAAGAGGAGCTCCCGGGATGAAGACTGCTCACCAAGAGGAGCTCCCGGGATGAAGACTGCTCACCAAGAGGAGCTCCCGGGATGAAGACTGCTCACCAAGAGGAGCTCCCGGGATGAAGACTGCTCACCAAGAGGAGCTCCCGGGATGAAGACTGCTCACCAAGAGGAGCTCCCGGGATGAAGACTGCTCACCAAGAGGAGCTCCCGGGATGAAGACTGCTCACCAAGAGGAGCTCCCGGGATGAAGACTGCTCACCAAGAGGAGCTCCCGGGATGAAGACTGCTCACCAAGAGGAGCTCCCGGGATGAAGACTGCTCACCAAGAGGAGCTCCCGGGATGAAGACTGCTCACCAAGAGGAGCTCCCGGGATGAAGACTGCTCACCAAGAGGAGCTCCCGGGATGAAGACTGCTCACCAAGAGGAGCTCCCGGGATGAAGACTGCTCACCAAGAGGAGCTCCCGGGATGAAGACTGCTCACCAAAAAGGACATATAGGAGGCAGTCTATTTTGCTCAGAGTTCCAATCTATTGGGCCCTCATGGGCACAGGTTCCCTTTAAGGGTCTATTCAGCTTAAGAAACTGCTTTAACTCAGCCTTTTCTCAGCGTCGCTCTGTGACTGGGGGTGGGGGTGGATGATGCGAGAAGCCATTATCACTTTTGCAGACAATTTGTATTAAACCTCTTGCCCATCAGTGATATTACTCTCTATTTGAAAAGAGAATTGGAGCAAGATAATGATTTAGGAGCATTATGAAGATCTCTGGCTGAATGCGCTTTAAAATTTGACAAAAGAAAAAAAAATGAAAATAAAATAAATAACTTTGCAGTCGAGGGGATCCAGTATTAAAAGAAAAAAAAAGTATTTTCTGGTATAGAAAATTGAACTTTTCCAAATCTTGGCCAAAAACTCCATTCTCACCAATCCTCCTTGTCTATGGAGGGCTTCCCCCACCATGACAGGGACAAGCACTCTCCTTTGCTAACAAACCAATGTCTGCGCAGTGCGTACCCCTCCCTGCGTTGCAGCAGCTGGAGGAGCGCATTGTGCATGGGATCAATACAATGTTGTTGGAGGAGCCGTCAACGGACAGTGCGTCTCAACATCTTTGCCAGGATGGGAGATTTTTGGCAAGGCTTAGGGAAGGCCGAGTTTGGTTTACTGGTAGGGTCGTGTAAACCAAGTTCAATTTTTCTAAGATGAACAGTGTTTTTTTTTTAAATCCTATTAGGGACCCTTGACTGCACAGTTTTTTTTTTTTCAAAAAGGTGAACTAACCCTTTAAATTATCCTTGAACATGATTGGCTATTGTTTGCAAAGCAAACATGCTCTTCTCCAGCGTTTCTCATACTTTTGTTCAGTCACGGCACCATTTGGAAAAGTCTGCAAAATCTCAAAAGACCCCCAATCTAAGATGTAAAAAAAAAAAAAGAAGGATGTTAGTTATGAATGAGAAGCCTAAGCCTGGGACAATGCACACAACCACCTTACCCAGACCACGCTATACATCAGAGGACCCCCCCCCCCCCCTACATTACCACAGGAGACCCCCATAAGAGTCAAAGTCCTTCATCACATCAGAGTCCCCTTTTACATGACAACCCCCACCACACGAGGGTCTCCCCATCACCAAAGATTCTCCTCATCACCAAAGAGTCCTCACATCCACCTCTGATCCAGAGCAAACTGGGTCTCGTGCTCCTGGCATGCCAGGGGAACCCAAATGGAACTTGGTTGAGAAACACCGCTCTACTCCATTACTAAATCCATCCCATTGTTTCTATTTAAATACAGGTCTTTGAAAAATCAGCCCTGGGAAGATTGGGTGAGCCAATGAGAGATGTGTCCAGGGTTCCCTGGATGTTTCCCAGGAAATGACAAGGGGGGAAAAAAAAAAGAAAAAAAAAAAAAAAAAAAGAAGTCTAGCTTCACTGTCAAGGTTTAGCATAGTAACAAAAATATCAACTGAAAGTGGATTTACACCCTCTATGTCAACTTCCCTTCTCTCGTCAACCGCCTCTATAGCAATAGGGTAAAGTTTAATTTTTTTAAACAAAATCGTGCCCCCTCCGCCCCTCCATGCACGCAGTGCCATCTTAAGAGCATTACATTGCAGGGCAATACAGTGCACTGGGGCCCTGTCTACACAATCACGCATGATAGCCCCATCAAATGCAGCTTTGTGCCCGTGAATGCAGCCTCACTGTGTCCATTAATGCAGCCTCACTGTGTCCACCATTGCAGCCCCCCTGTGCCTGTGAATGCAGCCTCACTGTACCCACCATTGCAGCCTCACTGTGACCATGAATGCAACTTCACTGTGCCCACCATTGAAGCCTCACTGTGCCTACCAATGCAGCCTCACTGTGCCCGTGAATGCAGCCTCACTGTGCCCGTGAATGCAGCCTCACTGTGCCCGTGAATGCAGCCTCACTGTGCCCGTGAATGCAGCCTCACTTTGCCCGTGAATGCAGCCTCACTGTGCCCGTGAATGCAGCCTCACTGTGCCCGTGAATGCAGTCTCACTGTGCCCGTTAATGCAGTCTCACTGTGCCCGTTAATGCAGTCTCACTGTGCCCGTTAATGCAGTCTCACTGTGCCCGTTAATGCAATCTCACTGTGCCCATTAATGCAGTCCCAGTGTGCCCATTAATGCAGCCTCACTGTGCCCGTTAATGCAGTCTCACTGTGCCCGTTAATGCAGTCTCACTGTGCCCATGAATGCAGCCTCACTGTGCCCATGAATGCAGCCTCACTGTGCCTATGAATGCAGCATCACTGTGCCAAAGAAAAACAGACTCCCCATCGCCTGATAACACACACAGCGGGCATCTCCTCCTGTGTATCACGGAGCTGGCTGGGTCTGTGTTCGGCGGCCACGCTGTAACAAGGCCCCCCCCCCTAGACCAGCTCGTGTGATAGGCAGAACACTGATTCAATCTACTATTACACGAGCCGGTCTAGGGGGGCGGGACCTTGTTACAGCGCGGCCACCGAACCCAGACCCAGCCAGCTCTGTGATACACAGGAGGAGAGAGGGAAAGAGCGGAGCGCTGCACCTGCAACTCTAAGTGGCCCCAGGGCAGGCAGTCTACCGGGAAATTTCCGGCCCTGGCTGGAGTCGCTGGGCAGGTGGGGCCAGGCAAGTGGGGCCCCCGGGCAACTGCCCAGCATGCCCATGCAAAAAGATGGCCCTGCATGCACGTCGTTTGCCTGAACCCTGAAGAGCCAACGGTCATCAAGAGAGGCTCATAGAATAAAGATTGGTCATCAAGGGAGACTCATAGAATAAAGACTGGTCGCCAAGAGAGGCTCGTAGAATAAAGACTGGTCGCCAAGAGAGGCTCGTAGAATAAAGACTGGTCACCAAGAGAGGCTCATAGAATAAAGACTGGTCATCAAGGGAGGCTCGTAGAATAAAGACTGGTCGCCAAGAGAGGCTCGTAGAATAAAGACCGGTCTCCAAGAGAGGCTCATAGAATAAAAACTGGTCGCCAAGGCTCATAGAATAAAGACTGGTCGCCAAGAGAGGCTCGTAGAATAAAGACTGGTCGCCAAGAGAGGCTCGTAGAATAAAGACTGGTCACCAAGAGAGGCTCATAGAATAAAGACTGGTCATCAAGGGAGGCTCGTAGAATAAAGACTGGTCGCCAAGAGAGGCTCGTAGAATAAAGACCGGTCTCCAAGAGAGGCTCATAGAATAAAAACTGGTCGCCAAGGCTCATAGAATAAAGACTGGTCGCCAAGAGAGGCTCGTAGAATAAAGACTGGTCGCCAAGAGAGGCTGGTAGAATAAAGACTGGTCATCAAGAGAGGCTCATAGAATAAAGACTGGTCATCAAGGGAGGCTCGTAGAATAAAGACTGGTCGCCAAGAGAGGCTCGTAGAATAAAGACCGGTCTCCAAGAGAGGCTCATAGAATAAAGACTGGTCGCCAAGAGAGGCTCGTAGAATAAAGACTGGTTCCCAAGAGAGGCTCGTAGAATAAAAAGACTAGGCACCAAGAGGGTCTCCTCTTGGATGAAGACTCTACGTCAATACAGGCTCCCAGGATGAAGACTGGTTACCAAGAGGGGCTCCTGTGATGAAGACTGGTCACTAAAAGGAGTTCCTGGGGTGACCCACTGCTCACCAGGCTCTGCCAAAAAATTTGAGACTGGGTGGCCATTTGCCAGTATTAAAATGACTTCCAAAAATGCGTTGGAATACTCTTTGGACTGCCCCGACTTTCAATGGAATAAAGTCATAGATGGACCTTTTAGCAGTAGTGTGGAGCTTCAATTTACACTTGTGTTACATCCCACTACAAGCCAAAGGAGACCATAGAGTTCCTCTGGGCTGTAGAAGCCGCCTGCCTGGGAATCAGACCACATAAAATCAGCATTAGTACTTTAAGATAGCAATACTAATAAGATCACCTTTACGGGTCCAAAGGCTGAGCACAGCACCACGCCATTGCTGTATATTGTGACATTTCAGGATTATGTTGGATATACATTCTTGTAAAGCCAGCGTTTTCCCGGGTTCCAGTTCTGCCCCCACCTGAACCCACTTTGGCATTAATAAACACATCCACTGCAGTATGAAAATAAAAAAAATAAAAAGGATTACCAAGATTCTAATCCTACAGCTTAACATGGAGGCAGAAAGTGAAATGTAGAGGTCCTCTGCAGAGAAGAGCGTAAATTCATGCCTCTGTGTGCACGTTTGCTTTTTAATTATTTAAGTCTTCTTTTCCCCAACCGAGACGGGCATTTGTTCCGGCAATAAGCAATATTCTTAGAAATAGAATTGGCTTCTGTACTGCAAATGAGGGCGGGCGCTGAGCTGAAGGTTCTGCCTAAGGCACAAAAATTTTTCTTAAACTCTGCAATCACGTTCACATGGTTCACACTTAATATTCGGAAGAAGCATTTAATGTTGAACTCCAGGCAGATAAGAAAAGCTCACCGTTTAGCCCAGATATTTTCTTAAAATAATAATAAATACGTGTTTTTTTTTTAAATAAAGACAACTAGCCCAAGTTACTGCAACTGTCTTACTATTAACCGGCTTTGATCTGGCACAGGACCGCTCAGACTGTAAGAGGGAGGGGCAGCTCAGTAAGTCAATCAGGATCTATTGCATTGCTGTATATTGAACAGTAGGGGCTTGATTAGACCAGGAGTGAGCAAAGTGATGACATCACTAAGGGCTTGATTAGACCAGGAGTGAGCAAAGTGATGACATCACTAAGGGCTTGATTAGACCGGGAGAGAGTAATAAGGGGACATCACTAAGGGCTTGATTAGACCGGGAGAGAGTAATAAGAGGACATCACTAGGGGCTTGACAAGACTGGGAGAGAGTAATAAGAGGACATCACTAGGGGCTTGACAAGACTGGGAGAGAGCAAACAGATAAAGAGATGACATCACTAGGGGCTTGACAAGACTGGGAGAGAGCAAACAGATAAAGAGATGACATCACTAGGGGCTTGATTAGACCAGGAGAGAGTAATAAGAGGACATCACTAAGGGCTTGACAAGACTGGGAGAGAGCAAACAGATAAAGAGATGACATCACTAGGGGCTTGACAAGACTGGGAGAGAGCAAACAGATAAAGAGATGACATCACTAGGGGCTTGATTAGACCGGGAGAGAGTAATAAGATGACATCACTTGGGGCTTGATTAGACCAGGAGAGAGTAATAAGAGGACATCACTAGGGGCTTGACAAGACTGGGAGAGAGCAAAGAGATAAAGAGATGACATCACTAGGGGCTTGATTAGACAGAGAGAGAGTAATAAGAGGACATCACTAGGGGCTTGACAAGACTGGGAGAGAGCAAAGAGATGACATCACGAGGGGCTTGATTAGACCGGGAGCGAGTAATAAGAGGACATCACTAGGGGCTTGACAAGACTGGGAGAGAGCAAAGAGATGACATCACGAGGGGCTTGATTAGACCGGGAGAGAGTAATAAGATGACATCACTAGGGGCTTGACAAGACTCGGGAGAGAGCAAAGAGATAAAGAGATGACATCATGAGGGGCTTGATTAGACCAGGAGAGAGTAATAAGAGGACATCACTAGGGGCTTGACAAGACTCGGAGAGAGCGAAGAGATAGATAAAGAGATGACATCACTAGGGGCTTGATTAGACAGAGAGAGAGCAATAAGATGACATCACTTGGGGCTTGATTAGACAGAGAGAGAGCAATAAGATGACATCACTTGAGGTTTGGTTAAACCAAAAGCGAGCAAGAGAGGTCATCCCTAGGGCCTTGGTTAGAACAAAACAGCAAGAGAGGACATCACTAGGGGGTTGATTAGACCAGGAGAGAGCAAAGAGATGACATCACTTACGGGTGGGTGGTGAATAGACGGCGGTTTCTCCATCCCAATAAGTGGTCTCCCTTTTGTCCGTTGTGGGGGAACCCCTCCCTTCCTCACTTTAAAATGCGTCCGGATCCACAACTTTGGGCCCGATTTGAGCTTTCTGGATGGGTTGTCTGGCCTCCAATTGATTCACCGTGGATTGCAAGGGCTGCTGCATGTTTGAACGTGCCCTTAAGCAAAATTTTATATAATATATAATAAATATATATAAATAAAAAAAAAAAAAAAAAAAAAAAAAAAGAAAGAATAGAAAGAAAAAAAGGAATAAGAAAAAAAAAAAAAAAAAAAAAAGAAGATTAAAAACTAAAGATAAAAGAAAAAATATATATATACACTGTAAAAAGATAACAAAAAAAAAAAAAAGAGGGTTAAAAAAAACAAAACAAAAAAAAAAACATTAAAATTATATTATGCCATGTCTGACGCTTCTATTGAACCCATTGTATGGTCCCCTCCCCTCCAGAAGCCCTTCGCCCATCAAGAAGTCAAAAGTTTCCCCATTCACCAGATTTTCTCAGCTAAGACCCGTCTCCCAGGCGGCTGGGCGAGAGCAAAAAGGACGTGGATTATCCGTGAACCTCTTCTCAATTACATGGTAATGCATGTTAAAATTACAAATTTATTTATAGTTTGTTTGCCTGCGCAATTCTTTACGGCTCACCTCTCGGAACAAATTCTACTTTATAAAAGGAGCGCGGAGAAGTTATTACCTTATGGAAATAAAATGTTTGTGGGGTTGATCCGGGGCTCGTGGCGAGAAGAGCCTTTTTCTGCCGCCTGCTAATGATTTCCACGCTCAGATTTGTTCTGCTTGCTGTGTTTATGAAAACCTGACATATGGAACACAATGCTGGAGTTTATTTTTTCCCCATTTTTAATTTACAAGAGATTAGATGCTTCTTTTTTTTTTTTTTGGAAGACTTACCGTACCAGCCACTCCACTGAAAAAAAATAAAAATGCATAAAAAAAAGTTATTTAATTTGCGAAAAAAAAAAAAAAAAATTAAGTGCCTTTTGAGAGATAATGCACCACTGACCTGGGCGGTATTTTTAAATCGGTTGTTAGAGCGCCGATATCGGCCTGAAGTCGCGGCGTAATAATGCACTATAGTAACGTGCAAATCTGCCGCAGAGTCATCAGGCTTTTACAGGCTTAACCCGACATCTAAATCGGTGGCTCTCCGCATTAATAAATATAGCAGGACGCGTGAAACGCTACATCAGGCTTTTCTCCATGATAGTACTTGGAAACGGCGGTCAGACTTTAATGGTGCCGCAAAAAACAAAAACACAGCAACATTTTGCCAAAAGCACAGTTTCTTTCCACATAAAATAATTGCCATCACGTAGTTACATTTTTAAAAAAATATTCTTACTAATCAATAAAAAGAAACTATGGAAGAACCCTGGTGGCATCATAATTTTTTTTTTTTTTTTACAGAATTCTTTGAAAGTCAGAATTCAGACTTTTAATCTCAAAACACAAACACGGCCTATTGTAACCAAAACAAAAAAATGAAAAACATACCACACACATCCAAATCACAAATTGTTAAAATAATAAAAAAAAAAAAAACGAACAAAAAAAAAAAAAACACACAAAACTGAGAAAGAAAAAAAAGACTAAAATGTAGTAAAATGCCTATATATGGGGAAAACTACATACACACACACACACAAATTCTGTTTTTTATATTGCAAAAATTTTTTTTAAAAAAATTAAACACGGCCTATTGTAACAAAAAAAAAAAAACCACACACACACACACACACACCACATCCAAATCGCAAATTGTTAAAATAAATAAAAAACAAAAAAAATAAACAAAACACACACACACACACACACACACACTAATTCTGTTTTTTTATATTGCAAAAAAAAAAAAATTAAAAAAAATTAACACGGCCTATTGTAACAAAAAAAAAAAAAAAAAAACAAAACAAACACACCACCCACATCCAAATCACAAATTGTTAAAATAGATTAAAAAAAAAAAAAAAAAAAACCCACCACACATCTAAATCGCGAATTGTTAAAATAAATTTAAAACAAAAAATAAATACAAAAAAAAAAAAACACACAACACACAACACACAAAACTGGGAAAAAAAAAAAAACCCCTAAAAATGTAGTAAAATGCCTATATATGGGGAAAACGACATTATATTATATGACAACTCAGTCCATAGCGGCGTTGCACCTCATCACAGTAATAGAGTCTCTCTCGTCACCTCCCGCCGCCAGCACTAGACACATTTTTACACCTTCCAAAAATAGTATTCGGAAATTATGTTTTTTTTTCACACTTCCATGTCTGTAGAAATAGACCGACTGTCCCTTTGCTTTGCTGGTCTCGAGAGGTGACGTTCTGTCTCTGGCGATCGGGGGGTACCTATTACACACAATGCGCAGCAACGACTTTCACACAACACGTTATAATAATGAATTCAGACGTAGAGGTGAGGTGGGCAGGAAGGAACTCAGGTTGCAAGGGTTTCAGAAGTGCCGAAACACGCTCAGCGAAAAACACAAGCTTGGCACAAATTCTTTCATGAAGTTACGATGGCAGAAAACGAAAAAAAAACAAAACAAAAAAAGAAAACTATGGAAGAACCCTGGGGCCATCGTAATTTCTTTTCTTTTTTTTAACAGAATTCCGAGTTTGAAAGTCAGAATTCTAACTTTGAAAGTCAGAATTCAGACTTAAATCTCAAAACACAAAAACGGCCTATTGTAACCAAAAAAATAAATAAAAATAAATAACATCCAAATCGCAAATTGTTAAAATAAATAAAATTAAATAAAAAAACCACACACACACACAAACTGGGAAGAAAAAGCCTAAAATGTAGTAAAACCTCTGGTAGCAAGGGTTTCAGAAGTGCCGGAAAACGTTCAACAAAAAAACACAAGCTTGGCACAAATTCTTCCAGGAAGTTACGATCGCAGAAAACAAAAAAAAAAAAAAAAAAAAACCACGACTATCTACGGTTCAGACTTTATTTCAGCCCACTATCTAGAAGCTCCAGAAAGGATGGACACTGTAACTTCCAGAGAGTAAAAGTTTACAGTTAAGGGAAAATAGAATAAAAAAACATTTCAGCTGTGGCAAATCAAAAAGGAAAAGTGCAGCGCGGTAGGGAGTGGTGGCCATTTTTTAAAGCCATAAAACAGTATAAAAAGAGCAAACAATATATAAAAAGAGTTTATATGTTCTGGAGACCGGTGTGCTGATCAAAAGCCAAGAGATTCTGGCACGTTGTGCGGCTCTACAGTGGGGAGAAATAAGGATTCGATCCCCCGCAATTTGTGTAAGTTTGCTCACTTATATAGAAATGAAGGGTCTATAATTTTTATTATAGGTGTATTTTATATGATAGAGACAGAATATCAACCAAAAAATCCAGAAAAAAAAACCAAAAAAAAAAAAACCACACAATATAAATGTTATAAATGGAGTTGCAGTTCAGTGAGTAAAATAAGTATTTGATCCCCAAGCAAAACATGACTTAGTAGTTGGTGGAGAAACCCTTGTTAGGAAGCACAGAGGTCAGACGTTTCTTGTAGTTGGTGACCAGGTCTTCACACATCTCAGGAGGGATTTTGGTCCACTCTTCTTTACAGATCTTCTCTAAATCCTTTAAAGGTTTCTTGGCTGTCTCTTGGCAACTCAAAGTTTCAGCTCCTTCCATAAATATTCTATAGGATTAAGGTCTGGAGACTGGCTAGGCCACTCCATGACCTCAATGTGCTTCTTCTCCATGTCCATAATATATATAAAAAATAAATAAAATAATAAAAAAAATTATATGTAGTATGCCCATCATAGCTTCAACTTTAGAACAAAACCCAACGCGTTTCAGAAAAACTCCTTCCGGGGATAAAGCAGTGGTATGTCGTGTATAATAGAACAACAGATAAATTAATAATTGAATACTAATGTTTGCAAGAGCAGGGCTGCCAACACACTGCTCGTCCACCCTGGACCCGGATGAGGATACACCCCAGGGGCAAAGGCACATCCACTGGGGCTACCATATGCAAGACAGAGCAGCCACCCACTTCCATCTTGAGGTCAGCCATGGAACATATACACTCACCAGCCACTTTATCATTAGGTCCCCCTTGCTAGTACCGGGTTGGACCCCCCTTTGCCTTCATTCTTGGTGGCATAGACTCAACAAGGTGTTGGAAACGTTCCTTAGAGATTATGCTCCATAGTGACATGATGGCATCTTGCAGTTGCTGCAGATTTGTTGGCTGCACGTCCATGATGCCAATCTCCCAAAGGTGCTCTATTGGATGAGATGTGGTGAGTGTGGAGGCCATTGGAGTACAGGGACCTCATTGTCCAGTGGTGAGAGGATTGGAGCTTTGTGACATGGTGCATTATCCTGCTGGAAGGAGCCATCAGAAGATGGGGACACTGTAGTCATAAAGGGATGGACATGGTCAGCAACAATACTCAGGTAGGTTGTGGTGTTTAAACCATGCTCAATTGGTACTAAGGGGCCCAAAGTGTGCCAAGAAAATATCCCCCCCACCATTACACCCCCACCAGCAGCCTGAACCGGAGATACAAGGCAGGATGGATCCATGTGCCAGATTCTGACCCCACCATCTGAATGTCGGAGCTGAAATCCAGGCTCATCAGACCAGGCAACGTTTTTCCAATCTTCTATTGTCCAATTTTGGTGATCTGTGCCAATTGTAGCCTCCAGTTTCCTGTTCTTAGCTGACAGGAGTGGCACCCGGTGTGGTCTTCTGTTGCTGTAGCCCATCTGTTTCAAGGTTGGATGTGTTGTGTGTTCAGCGATGATAATCTGTATACTTTGGGTGTAACGAGGGGTTATTTGAGTTACTGTTGCCTTTCTATCATCTGGAACCAGTCTGCCCATTCTCCTCTGACCTCAAAAAGGCATTTTCCTCCACACAACTGCCGCTCACTGGATATTTTCTCTTTTTTCCACCATTCTCTGTAAACCGGAGAGATGGTTGTGCGTGAAAATCCCAGAAATACTCAGAGCAGCTCGTCTGCCACCAACAACCATGCCACGTTCAAAGTCACTTCAATCCCCTTTCTTCCCCCATTCTGATGCTCGGTTTCAACTTCAGCAAGTCGTCATTCAGGAAAGGTTCACATCAACTGTCATCTGCCTGGAGTGTGAGAGCCGAAGCCCTATAATGTTAATACATACACCTGCGTCTTTTTGTGCTTTGTTTTAAACGTGTAATTTTGCCATTTTTTGACCTCTGTAGTCACACGGCCTCATCTATACATAGAACTCGTATACTGCAGACCAAGCACAATGGACACAAAGCTGAGCCAGACATTCCCTAAAAAGTCTGCGGAGTACCGCAGGAGCAAATCATTAAACATATTGTTTATGGAAATTTTATAGCAGAGACCGGATTTGTATTCCCCTCACATGAGCGACGCCGCCCCATTCATAGAGATTTACACCTTTCATCATCAACAATGTTACAGGACGGGAAGCAGCTTTACATTCAAAAAGCAAAAAAGTTATACATTTAAAGTGTTAATTAACATTATCCCTTTTTTTTTTTCTTCTTTCTCTCTTTTATTTTATATATATATATATATATATATATATATATATATATATATATATATATATATATATATATATATATATATATATATATATATTATAAAATAAAAAATGTCCAAATTGGGCCCAAAGTGTCAATATTTTGTGTGGCCACCATTATTTTCCAGCACTGCCTTAACCCTCTTGGGCATGGAGGTCACCAGAGCTTCACAGGTTATCACTGGAGTCCTCTTCCCCTCCTCCATGATGACATCACAGAGCTGGTGGATGTTAGAGACCTTGCGCTCCTCCACCTTCCGTTTGAGGATGTCCCACAGATGATCAATAGGGTTTAGGTCTGGAGACATGCTTGGCCAGTCCATCACCTTTACCCTCAGCTTCTTTAGCAAGGCAGTGGTGGTCTTGGAGGTGTGTTTGGGGTGGTTATCATGTTGGAATACTGCCCTGCGGTCCAGTCTCTGAAGGGAGGGGATCATGCTCTGCTTCAGTATGTCACAGTACATGTTGGCATTCATGGTCCCCTCAATGATCTGTAGCCCCCCCAGTGCCGGCAGCACTCATGCAGCCCCAGACCATGACACTCCCACCACCATGCCTGACTGTAGACAAGACACACTTGTCTTTGTCCTCCTCACCTGGTTGCCCCCACACACGCTTGTCACCATCTGAACCAAATACGTTTATCTTGGTCCCATCAGACCACAGGACATGGTTCCAGTAATCCATGTCCTTAGTCTGCTTGTCTTCAGCAAATTGTTTGTGGACTTTCTTGTACATCATCTTTAGAAGAGGCTTCCTTCTGGGATGACAGCCATGCAGACCAATTTGATGCAGTGTGCGGCGTATGGTCTGAGCACTGACAGGCTGACCCCCCACCCCTACAACCTCTGCAGCAATGCTGGCAGCACTCATACGTCTATTTCCCAAAGACAACCTCTGGATATGACGCTGAGCACGTGACCTCAACTTCTTTGGTGGACCATGGCGAGGAATGTCCTGAGGAAGACTAGCCTGTGCCTCTTCGAAACCTTGTGCCATTCTCCTTTTGATTATATGTACTGCAGTCTTTGCTGTGCACCCGAGCCCATTTTTTTTTTATCTCTGATATGTGTGCAGTAGCAACCATTCGATATTGAAAAAAGAAAGTAAAGGCGCAACTTTCTTTTTTCTTTCTACTTACTTTTTTTTCCATGATTATTAGTGATCACTAATTCTAGGTGCAGCATCAGACATTTTAGGTATTTCAACTTTGGCGCCAACACCCCCCACTTTCTTCACTTCACAACCATTGGACATTATAGATTTTGTTTCGACGTTTTGACGGGGCAACAGCACATCCTCCTTTAAGGCAGATGTCCTGAGGAAGACCAGCTCGTGCCTCGTCTAAACGTTGTGTGTTCACCTTTTCAAGACCCGGCAAATCTTTCCAAAGTAAAAACGGAAACGCCCTCTTAGATATTTGTCACTGTGCAACAAATGTCCCGATTGGAGGATTTGCCCTCTATTCTTGTTCTGGGGACACGTTTTGGGATTTTCACTTTCATTACCAAGGAAAATGGCGGCTATGACAAATCGGGAAGGTAAATCTCCCCCAGGAGGAAAACCGACAACTTTAGAAACCGACACACCATCTATTCCGCCCTCTATACAAAAATGGAAGGAAAAAAGTTCTATCATGCCGTGGTCTTACCCCCTTACTGCTACTGAATGTGGATCAGTGTTACCTGAACAGACTCTCTTATATAACGTTCATTCTGAAGGTACAACAAACATATTTCAAATAGAATGCGAGTTTAAAAATGAACATTTTAATTGGTTCCAGATGACGTAAATCCCTTTCTGTCCTCATGCAGTCTTTGGTTATACCAACACTACCGAGAAAATAGGGGCCTTTATCTGTTAAAGAGACCCGGTCACTGTGCCCATGTAGGACAAGGTGAAAGAGTCACCGGCAGTGGCGTCACTAGGGGGTGGCTTTTTGGGCTATAGCCCCAAAACTGGGGCCCATAGCCCCGAGTCTCTGCAGGGGTCCCCAAGGGGACCCTGAACTAAGTGGGGGGCTCTCTGGGAACCCTGATTTTAAGGGGGAGGCTCTCTGGGAACCCTGATTTTAAGGGGGAGGCTCTCTGGGAACCCTGATTTTAAGGGGGAGGCTCTCTGGGAACCCTGATTTTAAGGGGGAGGCTCTCTGGGAACCCTGATTTTAAGGGGGAGGCTCTCTGGGAACCCTGATTTTAAGGGGGAGGCTCTCTGGGAACCCTGATTTTAAGGGGGAGGCTCTCTGGGAACCCTGATTTTAAGGGGGAGGCTCTCTGGGAACCCTGATTTTAAGGGGGAGGCTCTCTGGGAACCCTGATTTTAAGGGGGAGGCTCTCTGGGAACCCTGATTTTAAGGGGAGGCTCTCTGGGAACCCTGATTTTAAGGGGGGGCTCTCTGGGAACCCTGATTTAAGAGGGGGGCTCTCTGGGAACCCTGATTCAAGAGGGGGGCTCTCTGCAGACTCTGATGTAAGAGGGGGGCTCTCTGCAGACTCTGATGTAAGAGGGGGGCTCTCTGCAGACTCTGATGTAAGGAGGAGGCTCTCTGCAGACTCTGATGTAAGGAGGAGGCTCTCTGGGGACCCTGATGTAAGGGGGGCTCCCTAGGGCCCCTGATGTAAATGGGGGGCTCTCTGGGGATATATACACACACACGTATATTACATGTGTATGCCCACCCAAGCGTATGACTTTCTTTACCACGCTGCTATGGGCTCTAGCCCCAGATCTTTTGTAGACCTAGCAACGCCCCTGGTCACCGGAAAGGGCGTCCCCCAACCCTATTACACTCATCTTACCTCCAGGGAAGTGCAGATGATCTGTCAGTTAAGTGACACCGATTTGTGATTGGCTCCCAGACCATATCTGTGCGCAGCTTATTGCATTAGGTTGTGCACCCCAAAGTAGTGTGTCTACATATATATGTATATGATTCCGGCACATTGATCTCCCTGCCGGCACAGTGAAAGGGGAGTGCGTAAGGAGGGATAATGCTAAATGAGCACTAGGTGATTAGGGTGTGCCCAGGCGCACCCGGCATACCCTGTGCGCACGCCTATGCCCCAGACTCAAACTTTGACCCTGTGCAGGAGCTTCCTGTAACAAAGGCCGCTCACATCTGCGTGCTCGTGATTTCTTGTGCAAGGTGAATGGTCTGGCCTACGCCCCCCTCCTGTAGTTTTCTGCAGGTGGGTGGAGACCCCTCCCACAGCTCTGCTCAGTTTGGATACACCACAGTGATGAGGCCGCTGCTACTTTTACAAGGTGATATCTGGGTTTGCAAAGGCATTTGGTGTGCACAAAGTGGATTCAAACCCGTTAGGGAGAATATGGAACATATCACACTCTGAAGAGCGAGCCATGTTCGCATTGCTCTTCAGAGAGTATTTGACATGTGACTGGGTGACATCGCCTACTCCTCTCCTGCTTTAACCCCATTGAGTCCCGCACTAGCGCCCCACAACCGCATGGCCCCACACACTTGAATGGGTTGTGGGTGGCGGTCCTACTGCCTGCTAAATGGAGGGTATAATTTTTTTGCCACAGCATGTGTAGAACCCCATCTGGCTGCCATGACAGTTGGGGAGGCAGGGCCAGACCAACGGGTAGGCAGAAGAGGGCAGCCACTTCTAGCTCTTCACCAGGAGGGGGTGAAACATGCCACCTGTGCTGCTGAAGTAGTATACAGCTCATTGGGGGAGGAAGGGGTGCACTCTCATGGGGAGGGGGCACACTCTCATGGGTGATCACACTCATGGATGGGCGGGAAGCACACTCATGGGTAGGAAGGGGGACACACTCTAATGGATAATGACTGAGGTGGAGCACACATGGGTGAAGGAGGAGGAGCACTCTAATGGGTGAGGGGGTGACACACATGGCTAGGAGGGGGTGGCACATCCTCATATGGAAAATGGGTGAGGGGCAAGCACACATGGTTAGTTGGGGGGGGTCCCATGTGGGAAGGGGGGCCATGCACTCATTGGTGAGGGGGAGAACACTCATTGGTGAGGGAAGCACACACACATGGGTAAAGGGGGGGCACCACTCATGGATGAAGGGGGGGGGGGCACCACTCATAGGTAAAGGGGGGGGCACCACTCATGGGTAAAGGGGGGGGCACCACTCATGGGTAAAGGGGGGGGCACCACTCATGGGTAAAGGGGGGGGGCACCACTCATGGGTAAAGGGGGGGGGCACCACTCATGGGTAAAGGGGGGGGCACCACTCATGGGTAAAGGGGGGGGCACCACTCATGGGTAAAGGGGGGGCACCAATCATGGATAAAGGGGGGGGCACCACTCATGGATAAAGGTGGGGGGCACCACTCATGGATGAAGGGGGGGCACCACTCATGAATGAAGGGGGGGCACCACTCATGGATGAAGGGGGGGCACCACTCATGGATGAAGGGGGGGCACCACTCATGGATGAAGGGGGGGCACCACTCATGGATGAAGGGGGGGCACCACTCATGGATGAAGGGGGGGGCACCACTCATGGATGAAGGGGGGGGGCACCACTCATGGATGAAGGGGGGGCACCACTCATGGATGAAGGGGGGGGCACCACTCATGGATGAAGGGGGGGCACCACTCATGGATGAAGGGGGGGCACACCACTCATGGATGAAGGGGGGGCACACCACTCATGAATGAAGGGGGGTGGGCCACTCATGGATGAAGGGGGAGGGGGCACCACTCATGGATGAAGGGGGGGCACCACTCATGGATGAAGGGGGGGCACCACTCATGGATGAAGGGGGGGGGCACCACTCATGGATGAAGGGGGGGCACCACTCATGGATGAAGGGGGGGCACACCACTCATGGATGAAGGGGGGCACACCACTCATGAATGAAGGGGGGCACACCACTCATGAATGAAGGGGGGTGGGCCACTCATGGATGAAGGGGGAGGGAGCACTCATGAATGAAGGGGGGGGCACCACTCATGGATGAAGGGTGGGGGCACCACTCATGGATGAAGGGGGGGGCACCACTAATGGGTGAAGGGGGGGCACATTCTTATAGGAGAGGAGGGGTGGGGGAGCACTTTGATCTTTTTGCCTTGTCCCAGCACTGGTGAGGGAATGGCTCTACCAGAACTCCAGAGAGCAGTCAAAACACGACAGAGGTTCTAACCCCCCTCTCCTCTTTTCTGGTATGTGGGACATACACGGTGATCAGATCGTCTGTATAAAGCGATGTGGAAGACGCATCTCTGGGTGTAAAGAACGATAAATCCGCGCGATAATCACGCGCCTGGAGGTCGTCTTCCAATAAAACGAAATCTGAACAAAGTGCGTCTATTTCCAGGGAGGAAGAATCAGATTCCGGGGCGCCTCCAATTTGTTATAAAACACACAACACTCCCCTCTAATGTTACATAACATTGATGTATTATTGATAGACTCAGACGCCGCTGAAGGCCAACAACATGAAACAGATGTTATATTGGAGCGAAGCATTTCATCTACCAGGAGACGATCGTCCCGCACGTTCCTCAATGTCAGATGCGTTATTACCCTCCAAATATTCGCAAAAACAATCTCCATTCCCAACAAATAAAGCTACACTCCTGTTCTATGGCGAGAGTCTTCAAAAGAGACAGCAGGGAACGAGTTATACTGACTGGTGCTGTCCAGCAAACACTGCAGCTGTGCTGAAGTCCAGGAAACTCCGCCGAATGTGGGTCTGAGGCTGTCAGTCCTGATTCAGGCTCCACCAACTTGTGAGACAATGACCCGACAGATAGAAAAAGCTGCACTCCGAGATCCATCACAATCATTTTATATACTATACTATGAATCAATACGCTTTGAATAAGCTCTGCAAGGAGTGAAACATGTCAGAGGGAGGAGCTCTTGTGGGTGCGCCGATTGGTAGTCAATAAAATTATTGTAGAGGATCTTAGAGTGCGGCACATATGGGCGAATTGGATGAGAGTTTCCCCCCCATGCCAACGTGCATGAAATGAGTGTGCGAATGCGGCTGCGGTCTGCATTCCAAAAGAGTCCTGTGCGTCTTTGTATCCGGTTCGGGTGCAAATTCAGGCAAAAGTTTGGACCTTATTCGCACCTGAACTGGTGAACAGGGATGCACCGAACCCCATGCTGGGAACTGCGGCCGCATATGTGAACCCGGCAGAAGAATAAAAAGTAAAAAAATTTAAATAAATGAAAAAAAAGAAAAAAAGGGAGGAAGAATGAAGGAAAAAAAAAAAAAAAAAAAAAAAAGGGTTAAAAAAGGAATTAGAAAGGAGCAAAGAAGGAAGGAGGAAAGACGGTAAAAGAAAGGAGCAAAGAGCGAAGGAAGGGAGGAAGGAAGGATGAAAGGAAGGAAGGAAGGAAGGAAGAAAGAAAGAAAGAAAGAAAGGAAGGAAGAAAGGAAGGAAGGAAGAAAGAAAGGAAGGAAGGAAGAAAGGAAGGAAGGAAGGAAGGAAGAAAGGAAGGAAGGAAGGAAGAAAGGAAGGAAGAAAGGAAGGAAGAAAGGAAGAAAGGAAGAAAGGAAGAAAGGAAGAAAGGAAGAAAGGAAGGAAGGAAGAAAGGAAGGAAGGAAGGAAGGAAAGGAAGGAAGGAAGGAAGGAAGGATGAAAGGAAGGAAGGATGAAAGGAAGGAAGGATGAAAGGAAGGAAGGAAGGATGAAAGGAAGAAAGAAAAAGGAAGGAAGGAAGGAAGGAAGGAAGGAAGGAAGGAAGGAAGGAAGGAAGGAAGGAAAGGACTATGAAAGAAAAAAAAGGAAAGAAGGAAGGAGGAAAGACGAGGAAGGAAGGAAAAAAGGAAAAAAGGAAAAAAAAAAAAAAGGAAAAAAGGAAGGGAAAGGAAAAAAGGAAGGGAAAGGAAGGAAGGGAAAGGAAAAAAGGAAGGGAAAGGAAGGAAGGGAAAGGAAGGAAGGGAAGGAAAGGAAGGATGAAAGGAAGGAATGAAAGGAAGGATGAAAGGAAGGAAAGGAAGGAAAGGAACTAAAGGAACGAAAGGAAGGAAAGGAAGGAAAGGAAGGAAGAAAGGAAGAAAGAAAAGGAAGAAAGAAAAGGAAGAAAGGAAGGAAGGAAAAAATAAGGAAAGAAGGAAGAAGGAAAGAAGGAAAGACGATGAAAGAAAAAAAAAAGGAAAGATGAGGAAGGAAGGAAAAAAGGAAAAAAGGAAGGAAGGGAAAAAAAGGAAGGAAGGAAAAAAAGGAAAAAAAGGAAGGAAGGAAGGAAGGAAGGAAGGAAGGAAGGAAGGAAGGAAAAAAAAAGGAAGGAAGGAAGGAAAAAAAAAGGAAGGAAGGAAGGGAAAAAAAAAGGAAGGAAGGAAGGGAAAAAAAAAGGAAGGAAGGAAGGAAAAAAAAAAGGAAGGAAGGAAGGAAGGAAGGAAGGAAGGAAAAAAGAAATGAAAAAAGGAATGAAAAAAGGAAAAAAGGAATGAAAAAAGGAAAAAAAGGAAGGAAAAAAGGAAAAAAGGAAGGAAGGAAGGAAGGAAAAAAGGGAAGGAAGGAAAAAAGGGAAGGAAGGAAGGAAGGAAAAAAGGGAAGGAAGGAAGGAAGGAAGGGGAAAAAAAGGAAGGAAGGAAGGAAGGAAGGAAGGAAAAAAAAAAGGAAGGAAGGAAGGAAAAAAAAAGGAAGGAAGGAAGGAAGGAAAAAAAGGAAAAAAAAGGAAAAAAAAGGAATGAAAAAAGGAAAAAAGGAATGAAAAAAGGAAAAAAAGGAAGGAAGGAAAAAAGGAAGGAAGGAAAAAAGGAAGGAAGGAAGGAAAAAAAGAAGGGAAAAAGATGGAAGGAAGGATGATGAAAGAAAGGAGGAAAAAAAAAAAAGGAAAGTAGACGGAGGAAAAAAGGAGAAAAAAATGGCAGATAATACATCCGGACAGTTTGTAACTGTAAAGCATTATTCAGTGCAAAACACGACTAAGGACCAGTTCACACGGGGAATCGTCAAGAAATGCACTGAATGTGTGCGATTCATATGCAGTACAATAAGAGCCCAATAATTTTGAATGGGCCGAATCACACTGGACCGCAGCAAAAAAAACCAAACAAAAAAAAAACCAAACAGGAAGGAAGGAAAAATAAGGAAAGAAGGAAGGAGGAAAGAAGGATAGAAGATGAAAGAAAAAAAAGGAAAGAAGGAAGGAGGAAAGACGATGAAAGAAGGAAGGAAGGAAGGAAGGAAAAAAGGAAAAAAGGGAAGGATGAAAGGAAGGAAGGATGGAAGGAAGGAAAGGAAGGATGAAAGGATGGAAGGATGGAAGGATGGAAGGAAGGAAAAAAAGAAGGAAAAAAAGAAGGAAAAAAAGAAGGAAAAAAAGAAGGAAAAAAAGAAGGGAAAAAGATGGAAGGAAGGATGATGAAAGAAAGGAGGAAAGAAAAAAAGAAAAAAAAAAGAAAAAAAAAGGAAAGTAGGAGGAAAAAGGAGAAAAAAAAAAAAAAGCAGATAATACATCCGGACAGTTTGTAACTGTAAAGCATTATTCAGTGCAAAACACGACTAAGGACCAGTTCACACGGGGAATCGTCAAGAAATGCACTGAATCTGTGCGATTCATATGCGGTACAACAAGAGCCCAATAATTTTGAATGGGCCGAATCACACTGGACCTCAGCAAAAAAAACTCAAAAAAAACCCAAACACCCACCGCACTGCAACCGGATTGCATGGTACTTCTGATCCAGCGTCTTTGGGGCGTCGGGGGAGCGGTGTCTACACCACTCCTAAAACGCCTCTGCTATTGAAATCAATGGCCAACGCTTCGGCAGCGGCGCTTTGCAGGCACTTTTAACCCTTTTTTGTCTGCCAGCGGGGGTTAAAAGCGCCCCACTATCGGCCAAAAAGCACCACTAAAACGACGGTAAAGCACCACTAAAACTAGTGGCGCTTTACCGCTGACGCACCCCCGCCCCAGTGTAAAAAAGTAGCCTTAATAGTCGTTTTGTTGCCATCTGTAGAGTTGGAGTCTCCATCAGATTTTTTTGGTTTGTGACCCCCTAAGATTTCACTTCCTGCCCTTGTGCCACTCTGTGGAAGGAATAATCTCCCCAATGGCCAAAAAGACCACAATAAATATGTAAAAAAAACAAAAAATAAATAAACATTGTCAGGAGTTTGACTTTAATACATAAAGGAGGAACAAAAAGTTTGAAAAAGAAGGCCTGCTGTGTTTTATACAAAATGTCCTTTAGCATAAAAGTCTGGTGATAGGGCCCCCTGACCTCATGGGCCCCCGGTATAGGTACACCTGCCACGCTGCCTGTAGTCATACGGCATGCTTTGAGAAATGCACGTGTCACGGAACGATCAGTTTTCCCTACGTGGGTCCCAAGGGGGCAATTTTAGAATTACGCCGCTCGCTCGCGACTTGCGGGAGGAGATCCGCAGGGACGTCGGGGGGTTCAGGTGGAGGACACGTGCGGCGGGGATGGTGATTGTCAGATTTTATCTTGCCTTCTGTCATTTTTCTCAATTTTCCCGGCATCAAAAACTTGATTGAGCTAATTAGGATGCTAATGAATGCCAGCGACTGTAGGTGTGCTTTCTGTGATCTTGATGAATCGAGTTTCCTCCATGTAATTTGTCAGACTCCTCCGGTTGCTAATTCAGGGAATAATCATGTTGGTATGTGTAATGGGGCTCCCAAGGGGGGGGGGGGGGGGACGTTGTAAAAAGAGTGAAGTCTGACCAACAAAAAATAAAGAAAGGCTTTGAAGGCAATCTAGCTCAGTTCCAGGGAGCCCTCTTCCAGCGATTGCTGCAGAGTTTGACAGAAGTCTTGCTGCGATATTCAATTTTTAATTGGCGAGCCAGCCAGACCCTCCCGATCAGATATCATAAACTTAACATGGCTCCACAGATCATTGGTGACCAGGGCTGTGCCGCCTGAGGCAGCTGCCTTAATTGACCTCATGGGCAGCACAGCCCTGGTCACAATGACCTGCACTTCTTGTATCAGGTTTAGGCAATCTGATCAGAAGAGTCTGGCTGGCTCGCCAATTAAAAATGGAGTATCGCACCCTTCTTGTAGGTACACCAACAGGGCCCTCAGATGTCTGGAGACACCGAATGAAACGAGAAGCAGGTTGTGCATTCGTAAAACATCTGCCTTTATTAGGTGCGTTACAGATAATATATGGTTCAACATACCAATAGAAAGAGGGGAGGGGGGAGGGGGGAGTGGTTAGTAAATGATGTATTGCTATAAAATATATGTTATTACAAGTCAATGACCCCTAAAATACATCTATCATGAGGTTACAAGAGTCAACAGGCCATCTGGTTAGGAGTCAAAAGTCATGAATCCTGTCCCATGGCCTACAAAAAAAGAGAACAGGAAAGGACAAACCAACCCAAACGATAGAGTGTGTGTATATATATATATATATATATATATATATATATATATATATATATATATATATATATATATATATATATATATATATAAAATAGTGCTTCTGCAAGCATTTTCTAAGCATTCATAGTTGAAATGGCAAAGCATATCAATAACGGAGTCACAAAGGTTTGGGCATATTATTACAGCAGACATTCCATCCTCAGTGCATGGTCAGCCTCTGGGCAGCAAAGTGTCATCACATAGAGCTCTGGGCGACCATAATGCGACCCAGCTGCCTGCATCCTAGCAAAAAAAAAAAAAAAAGAAAAAAAGGGTGCCATGTGGACCAGCTGCCAGCATCCTAGCAGCCCCAACGATGGAGATGGGGCAGCACTATAGGCTCTGATGTAAAGAGGCGGAGACCAGTATAGGCTCTGATGTAAAGAGGGAGAGGCCAGTATAGGCTCTGATGTAAAAAGGGAGAGGCCACTATAGGCTCTGATGTAAAGAGGGAGAGGCCGAGGGAGAGGCCAGTATAGGCTCTGATGTAAAAAGGGAGAGGCCACTATAGGCTCTGATGTAAAGAGGGAGAGGCCAGTATAGGCTCTGATGTAAAGAGGGGGAGGCCACTATAGGCTCTGATGTAAAGAGGGGGAGGCCAGTATAGGCTCTGGTGTAAAGAGGGAGAGGCCACTATAGGCTCTGGTGTAAAGAGGGAGAGGCCACTATAGGCTCTGGTGTAAAAGAGGGAGAGGCCACTATAGGCTCTGATGTAAAGGGGGAGAGGCCACTATAGGATCTGATGTAAAGAGGGGGAGGCCACTATAGACTTCTGTGAAGAGGGGGAGGTGGACTATAGACTCTATTGTGAAGAGGGGGGGTCTAAAAACTCGGCATTTATGAGGGGACTGGAGACTCTAAAGTGAAATGAGGGATTCATTTTACATTAAGGCTTTGCATACATGCAATGGGTGCCATGACAGAATATAGTTGACGAACATTGACCTAAACCATTACTGGTGAGGGTTAGTTGAGTGTTTATGGCACTACCGGTAGTTAGAGTTGGCCTTGAAGGGTGTGTATGGCGCTCCCTGTGTGATAACATTGTGGATTTATAGAGCATTATATTTTATAATACTTCTGCAGAGCGGCAAATGATACAAATCATCTTCCATAGTGTTACTCTACTCTCGATTTTCCCCAATTATTTCCCCCTGTAGTTCAGAGCAGGGGAAAGACATTTTCCCGCTGCCTACCAGAAACAGAAGAGGAAATGGAAAAAGCCGATAAAAAAAAAGAAAAATACAGACAGTGCGAGCGCCAGAGAGTGTCCGCGACTCAGAAACAGAAGACTGGAAAGACTAATTTTTAGAATTTTTTTTTTTTTTTTAAATTAATCTCTCCGCGTGAGAAGCATGCCAAGAGCAACATTTAACTAATTCATTGGAAGGAGAGGAGAAAATTCAGGTTGCAGCAAATATGGAAGCTGGCGTTTGCGACGGCCTGTTTGAAGGGGGAGAGAGCGAGAGAGAAAGAAGGTGGGGGGTGGGGGTGACACAGGAGGCATAAGACAGTCCAATTTTGTTTCCGTGCAGCGGAGTTAAATATATAGGTGGATCAATAAACTCCGACTGCTGGAAGAAGCTGTAATCTATTGAGACGGTTGCAGGCCACGTCCGTGCGTAATGCTTTTCCCAGAGACAGATGCTGTCATTACGGCTTTAATTTTGTATTTAACCTATTTAGATCTGCAGGCACCTGTAAGATTAGCTCGGGAGTTAAAATACGACCATGCCTCCGCCATGACAGAGAGCCGGCGTCGCGCATGGTTTGGAGCCGCGGTTAATCCTCATATAAACAGGTAGCAGGAAAGTGATGGGGTGATTGGAAAGACGTATGTGGCGAGGTCAGGATAACCTTCCCAGAGTAAAAACAACAACAGGAGAATTGTAGACTGAGGGGCGCACAAAGGCTGCCGTCGCCGACCGCCTTCTGAAATTGCCAACTGCCTGGTGTGCAATAAGGTGGTCCCGATTAACTCTACATTTTACGTAAAGGAGGGGGGAGCATGCAACCGTGGTCTGAAGCTCCTTAAAAGGAGAAGCAGCACTGGACCAGTTACATGGACGGAAGAAGCCTAAAACTGCACGAAAAAGTGAAACAAACCTCCATCAATGAGCCTTGGTCATCCATGTCCCTGTCGGTTTTCCTTCGTTGGACCACTTTTGGTCAGTCCTGACCACTGCTGACCGGAAATATCCAACAAGAGCTGTAGCTTTGGAGTTGCTCTGAGTCACTCGTCTAGCCATTACGATTTTGTCCTTGTCAAACTCCCACAAATCCTTACACTAGTCCGTTTTTCTGCTTTCCACACATCAACATGTAGTAGGTGCTCTGGGATTGGCTAGAACACTGTCCCTCCTGCTGAGGCAGAACCCCCCATTCATATTGTGGCACCTTCCATGCCAGAGGCCTCCACACAACGATTCCAGTCTTTGACCTTTATATCCCAAGGAAGGAATGTCCACACACAAAAGTAGTGTGCTGCACTTTACTCATGGAATTCAGAAGATGGCATAACAGTCACATCACATCGACATACACACCAGAGTCACTTGACAGTACACAGTCAATCACATTTAGTGACAGCTCGCAGTAGTCACATATGAAAGCATATGCCACAGCTTTAGCAAACCATTTCACTCTGACAGTCTCTCCTCCACCCGGGGTCATTATTGCTCACAGTTCTAGGCTCTCAGTAGTCACCTCCTCCTTAGGCACACCTCTCCCGGGACACTCCAGGGATGCAGCCTGGAAACTTTTGGCCTGGCCTAAAAGGCCTTTTGCAATCCACTGTATTCCCCATCTCCAATAAGGGACAGAAAGACTCCAGTTGGCTCTTTCTGGCTGCAGGTTTACTCCTCCCAGCCTCCTGCCCTGTCCAAGACCTGCACATACTGGTTACATCCACGCTGGCGTTGGTAGGTTGGCCCCAATGCCCAAAGTGCACTAAGGCTCCTCCCAACTCACACACACCTGATATTCATTCTCTCACTGACTGGTGGCCAATGATACATTTAACCGCCCCCTTTCACCTGGAGACTCCATCCATGAGTAAGCTCCGGTGGGCAGAGTGAAACGTTTTGGGGAATGGCCTGGAGGGGGTCCACTAGAGGAGGGCTCTACCTAAACAGGGCAAACACCTGATGACACTTTCTGCTGTAACCAGACACTATTCTGATACAGAGTCACCTGGTGGCAAAGTAGCTAACTGCACCTGCCTACCAAAACATGTTCACTGAGACAGACCCATAAGCTAGATCAGTGTTTCTCAACTCCAGTCCTCAAGGCGCCCCAACAGGTCAGGTTTTCAGGATTTCCCTCAGATTAAACAGCTGTGGTAATTACTAAGGCAGTGAAACTGATCAAATCACCTGTGCAAAGTAGTGGAAAGCCTGAAAACATGACCTGTTGGGGCGCCGTGCGGACTGGAGTTGAGAAACACTGCGCTAGATAATATATCTACACTGTATTACCAAAAGTATTGGGACGCCTGCCTTTACATGCATATGAACTTTAATGGCGTCTTAGTCCGTAGGGTTCAGTATTGAGTTGGCTCCGCCCTTTGCGGCTATAACAGCTTCAACTCTTCTGGGAAGGCCGTCCACAAGGTTTAGGAGGGTGTCTATGGGAATGTTTGACCATTCTTCCAGAAGAGCATTTGTGAGGTCAGGCAGTGATGTTGGACAAGAAGGCCTGGCTCGCAGACTCCACTCTAATTCATACCAAAGGTGTTCTATCGGGTTGAGGTCAGGACGGGCCAGCCAAGTTCCTCCACCCCAAACTCGCTCATCCATGTCTTTATGGACCTTGCTTTGGGCACTGGTCCAAATCATTAAGTGGAGGGGGGGATTATGGTGTGGGGGTTGTTTTTCAGGGGTTGGCCTCTTAGTTCCAGTGAAGGGAACTCTTAAGGCGTCAGCATACCAAGACATTTTGGACAATTTTATGCTCCCAAATTTGTGGGAACAGTTTGGGACGGCCCCTTCATGTTCCAACATGACTGCGCACCAGTGCACAAAGCAAGGTCCATAAAGACATGGATGAGCGAGTTTGGGGTGGAGAAACTTGACTGGCCCATCCTGACCTCAACCCGATAGAACACCTTTGGGATGAATAAGAGCGGAGACTGTGAGCCAGGCCTTCTTCTCCAACATCAGTGCCTGACCTCACAAATGCTCTTCTGGAAGAATGGTGAAACATTCCCATAGACACCCTCCTAAACCTTGCAGACGGCCTTCCCAGAAGAGTTGAAGCTGCTCTAGCTGCAAAGGGTGGGCCAACTCAATATTGAACCCTACGGACTAAGACGCCATTAAAGTTGATGTGTGTGTAAAGGCAGGCGTCCCAATACTTTTGGTAATATAGTGCGTCCGGCTATGGGGCGGTCCGGAAGTGGTATATGAGATATACTGTAAATCTATCACAGTTTCGTACCCAGCTACCTTGTTTTTGCCACAAACTTATATGATGGAGAATTAAAAAAAAAAAAAAAAATTTTTGGAACGTCGTTCCCCCATTTGTGGAAGAAAGACGGATCTCCCTTTTTGAAAATGAGGTCATTGGTTTAAAAGAGAACAAAAAAAAAAGTCCAATACAAATATAAAACACCCATGTGCGCAATGACGCACAAAGAGACGCGGTTTACTATCCCTGTGCAATCTCCCAAAGCAATCACTCCATAGACCTCCGCCTACGAAGAGTAAAACGACCGGACGAGATGCGGGTTCAGAGACTAATGAAAAAAAAAAAATCTTAATATTAGACGGCATGCCAAGTAACAAGCGACCGGGGGCTTATTAACACGACGCGCTCATAACGCCGCGGCCCGGAATGCAATATACCCCCCGCTATAGGAGGTGGAACGACCCTCCAAGCCTTCGCCCGCTCTGACATCAGCACTTAACTGATTTACGTTGGGCAATATACATTATGCTTATCTAGCGGAGAAACCACAAGATTATCTGTCTCAAGTCCTCCTCGCGGGAGCCAGCTCAAGGCGGTGGAGGAAAATAGATGGGGCATCGCTGGAAATTAAACGCAAGCTACATAGTAATCTGTTGAAAGATCGAAAAAATGGAGCTCGCAGTGCGCAGTTTTCTAATTCTGAGCTGTCTTTGCTGCACAAATTAGATCCCCCCCCCCCCCCTTGATTGGTTTCCTTGCAGCGTGCATACAATTATTTATAGAGGAATGTATGCGGCGCGTTCCCTTATACGTTCTGCACTAACAGTATCAGTCATCTCAATCTAATGGCGACGGCGCCAAAAAAACGTTTTTCTTTGTACAGAAGGAGGAAATAAATTAAAAGTTTGAGAGGCATACTCGCGGGGAAATTTTTCGCAGAGTTCACGCTTTAAGTGTCAGTGTCGGACGCTTTCACCCCCCCCCCCCCTTCCTGCCCAGGCCGGTTTTCAGGACTTCATCGCTGTCATACTTTGAATGACAATTACTCAGTCATACAAAACTGTATCCAAATGAAAATTTTTTATCATTATTTTGAGACAGACAGAGCTTTCCGTTGGCGGTATTAACCATTTACTTTAAACATTATATATATATATATATATATATATATATATATATATATATATATATATATATATATATATATATCTTTTTAGAGAATAAAATGGCGGTCGTTGCAATAGTTTATGTCACATGGTATTTGCGCAGCGGTCTTTCAAACGCAATTGTTTTTGAAAAAATATACTCCACTGATATTGGAAAAAAAACTGTAAAATTTAGCCCAATTGATGTTACCCTGACATGTTACGCTTTAAAATTGCGCTCGTGGAATGCCGACAAAATACGGTACTTAACTACTTCCATACAGGGCATTTTCACCCCCTTCCTGCCCAAGCCAATTTTCAGCTTTCAGCGCTGTCGCACTTTGAATAACAATTGCGCGGTCATACTACACTGTACACAAATGAAATTTTTATCATTTTTTTCCCACTAATAGAGCTTTCTTTTGGTGGTATTTGATCACCCCTGTGGTTTTTATTTCTTGTGCTATAAACAAAACAAGAGTGACAAGTTTGAAAAAAACACAGTATTTTTTACTATAATAAGTATTCCAAATTTTTTTTTTTTTTAAACAAATTTTTTCCTCATTTTAGGCCGATACGTATTCTTCTACATATTTTTGGTAAAAAATATCGCAATAAGCGTATATTTATTGGTTTGCGCAAAAGTTATAACGTCTACAAAATAAGGGGATAGATTTATAGCATTTTTATTATTTTTTTTTTTTTTTACTAGTAATGGCGGCGATCTGCGATTTTTATTGTGACTGCGATATTGCGGCGGACACATCGGACAATTTTGACACATTTTTGGGACCATTCACATTTATACAGTGATCCGTGCTATAAAAATGCATTGATTACTGTATAAATGTGACTGGCAATGAAGGGGTTAACCAGGAGGGGGCGCTGTAGGGGTTAATGTGTTGCTAGGGAGTGATTCTAACTGTGTGGGGAGGGGATTCACAAGGGGAGGAGACCGATCGGTGTTCCTCTGTACAAGGAACACACCATCGGTCTCCTCCCATCTGACAGGACGTAGATCTGTGTGTTTACACACACACAGATCCACGGTCCTGCTCGGTTACCGTGCAATCGTAGGTGCCCGGCGGACATCGCGGCTGCCGGGCACGCGCACCGGGATCCGAGCGATGCGGCGCGCGCGCGCCCCCTGGGCTGCCTGGAAGGCTGCGCCGTCATATGACGGCGGCCCAGGATAACAGCTGCACCGTCCCGCCGTCATATGACGGCGGGCGGGCAGCAAGTGGTTAAAGATCTCCATAGGCGACGCCTTAAAATTTAACGGTTACCAGTTTTGAGTTACAGAGGCGGTCTTGTGCTAGATTTATTGCTCTCGCTCTAGCGATTGTTGCGATACCTCACATGTGTGATCTGAACAGTGTTTACATTTGCGGGTGGTTACTTCCATTACTTCTGCCATACTTCCTGGACATATTTTACATCATGACACAGGAAGGAGTTTGAGCGTGGTTGATGCAGGATGGGTGCTATTCAGATCAGCTGGCCAACTCCTTCCTGTGTCATGATGTAAAATATGTCCAGGAAGTATGGCAGAAGTAATGGAGTAGAGTGTTTAAACATCCATGAAGAGTGTGAGGTAAACCTGTGTAGAATAAAAAAAACGGAAAGCCAATTTATTTTTGCAAAAAAGTACATTAATGCTATATTGGTACATAGGGGGGCTGCAATTTATGAAAAAAAAGAAAAAACAAAGACCACTGTGTGCTCATTGGTGGACATTCCCCCGCCTTCTCCTCCAACCACTGTGTGCTCATGGGTGGACATTCCCCGCCTTCTCCTCCAACCACTGTGTGCTCATGGGTGGACGTTCCCCGCCTTCTCCTCCAACCACTGTGTGCTCATGGGTGGACATTCCCCGCCTTCTCCTTCAACCACTGTGTGCTCATTGGTGGACATTCCCCACCTTCTTCTCCAACCACTGTGTGCTCATTGGTGGACATTCCCCACCTTCTTCTCCAACCACTGTGTGCTCATGGGTGGACATTCCCCGCCTTCTCCTCCAATCACTGTGTGCTCATTGGTGGACATTCCCCGCCTTCTCCTCCCAACCACTGTGTGCTCATTGGTGGACATTCCCCACCTTCTTCTCCAACCACTGTGTGCTCATTGGTGGAGATTCCCCGCCTTCTCCTCCCAACCACTGTGTGCTCATTGGTGGAGATTCCCCACCTTCTCCTCCCAACCACTGTGTGCTCATTGGTGGAGATTCCCCGCCTTCTCCTCCCAACCACTGTGTGCTCATTGGTGGAGATTCCCCGCCTTCTCCTCCCAACCACTGTGTGCTCATTGGTGGAGATTCCCCGCCTTGTCCTCCAACCACTGTGTGCTCATTGTTGCTGTGTGCTTTGGGATATAGTTATGTTGCAAAGTAAACCTACTTGCCACTGACAACTTTCTGCCAGCAGAGGGCAGCAGATTTTCCTCAAGAATTTGATGGAATTTTGCCCCATACATTTTTTCTTCTATCCTGACAAGTTCACCCCCATAACACAATATTACCCCCCCCCCATCCCATAACAGGATATTACCACTCTCCCCCCCCCATAACAGGATATTATCACCCTCCATAACAGGATATTACCACTCTCCCGCCCCCCATAACAGGATATTACCACCCTCCATGCTTTACTGTAGGAATGGGGTTATATGGATGGATTTCCGCAAGACATATAGTTTGGTGTTGAGGCCAAATCATTCCATTTTAGTCTCATCTGGCCACCTTAAAAACGCACCTTGAAGATTCTGAGGCCGCATGGAAAAAGGTGTTATGTTCAGATGAGATGAGACGAAAATTGAGATAATTGAACACGCAAAAGGTCTGAACTTAGCCTAAGCGGCGGTCAGAGATCACATGACTTATTGCAAGTGGCAGGTGCAAGGATGTCACATGGCCAATCACACTCCACCCCTGCACACCCTCCGCCCCTGCACACCCTCCGCCTCAACAAAGCTGGCAGTTGAGTGTATGGAAAAATAGCCTACTAGTAAGGTTGGAAAGCCGAAACGCGCTAGCCTTCCGTGCTGTGGACCCATAGTGGGTAGTCAAACGGATTCATATTAGTGGATGACACCCGGTCGCCAGCTTCATTTGGCAGTTGAGGGTGGAGGTGCACACAGAAATCATGGGAGGCCAGTCCGGTGACCGCTCAGTTTTTGCAATAGAAGATTTGCACATTGTGGAAACATTTTATGGTTTTCTGCATTTGGCACGCGCCGGTCCCGTCGTCAAGCAAGATTTGCCGCATGGCCGACTCATAAAAAAAAGGCGGCAATTTAAGGCTTAATGAGAACATCGTCTATGTCGGGAGGAGCGGCGACCACACTCAGATTTCTGTGTTTCAAGCATTTTCGGGGAAAACGATTATCCTCTGCTGGAAAAATGGCACAGAAATTGCAATTAAAAGAATATTAAGCGTAATACAGGAAGGATATTACAAATTACTGATAATCCGAGGATAATTGCACCCAGCCAGCACTTGGCTTCTTAACGGTCTTGAGAGGGCAGTGTACAACGCTCTGTCCTCCGTATACCAAGACTTGTATATGAGGGTTTAATAATCTGTGTACTGGAAGGAACGCCCACTGGTACCCCAGACCAGCAGCTCTATAGAAAGAAAAAAAAAAAAAAAAAAAATCCATGTTCTTTGTATATAAAATGTGTATTATTATTTGTTTAATAAAATATATTATATATACACACACATATTATATATATATATATATATATATATATATATATATATATATATATATATATATATATATATATATATATATATATATATATATATTGTATGTATATATGATTTTTTTTTTTTTTTTACCAAAGACATTTTGGCCAAAATTTAATGAAAAAAATTGATTTTTTAACTTTTTTTTTACTGGATATGTTTTACAGAAAGAAAAGTAGAAAATAGTTTTTTTTCCCCCAAATTTTTATAATACAGTAAAATATGTAATATAGAGGGACAAAAAAAAAAAACCAACACTTTTTTTTTTTTTTTTTTTAGCAAAAAGAAAAAAAAAAAAAAAGTGTTTCTTCCCCCCTAGACCAGAAGTGACATCATGACGTCTCTCCGGTCCTCCAAGGTCATAGAGGTGATCAGAGACAATCTGGTCTCTCTTTGCCTCTCTGACCAGCTAGCCTTGGACCTTTTCTCGGGCGCCGCTTCTGAAAGCGATCCAGCGGCTAATGAGCCACTCGGACTGCACCGAGTAAAATTGATACTGAACATCTAACACTAAAATTGTGCACGCTCATGGAATGGTGAAAAACTACGATACTTAAAAATCTAATACATTAAAAAAAAAAAAAAAAAAAACATAAAAAAAATATTAGGCAACGCTTTAAAAATGTTTACAGGTTACCAGTTTAGAGTTACAGAGGAGGTCTGGTGCAGGAATTATTGCTCTCACTCCAATGTTCGTGGCGATACCTCACATGTGTGGTGCAGTTTAAAAAAAAAAAAAAAAAAAAATTATCACTTCTATTCCTATTATGAAAACATCCCTTGTAATAGAATTAAAATAATAATAATAATAATAATAATAATAATAACTAGAAAATGCATTTCCTGGGGAAAATGCGTGGGAATGCTGAATTGCTAAAACGGCCCCCAGCAAAATTGCCCCCATCATATTGCCATCAAAACTGTCCCATCATATTGCCACCATCAAAACTGCCCCATCAGAATTGCCTCATCAAAACTGCACCATCATATTGCCACCATCAAAACTGCCCCATTAAAAAATATTTATTTTTTTCAAAAATATTTTTTTTTTTTCAAAAATATTTTTTTTTTTTCAAAAATTTTTTTTTTCAAAAATTTTTTTTTTTCAAATATATATATTTTTTTTTCAAAAATATTTTTTTTTTTCAAAAATATTTTTTTTTTTTCAAAAATAATTTTTTTTTTCAAAAATATTTTTTTTTTCAAAAATGATTTTTTTTTTTTCAAAAATAATTTTTTTTTTTTTTCAAAAATATTTTTTTTTTCCAGAAATATATATATATTTTTTTTAAAAATAATTGCTGAATCGCTAAATTGCTAAAATGACCGCCATCAAAACTGCCCCATCAGAATTGCCACCATCAAAACTGCCCCATCATATTCCTCTATTATAATCAGTACATGGTGTGTCTGTCCCCTCCCCCGGGCTCTGTAATTAAAGCTGAGATGCTCCAGCCACCTCCCCCCCTGTGTATAACAGAAACTTTGGTAACCATGGCAACAAAACATACACAGTACACTCTGATTAATGGCTAAAATTTCCTGAAATGACCTCTAAACAAAAAGCTTTTTCTCAAAAACTGTAAAAGATATCAAACTGAAAAGATATAGCCAGATAGCTGAATATTTTGTGAACATTTTAAAGTTTGTTTGGCGTCTCTAGGTGAAAGTATGAAGGAGCTGAAACTTTTGGGAGCGGAAGAAGATTTTAAGTTTCTCAAGCATGCTCCCATTGACTTCAATGTTAAAAAAAAGTGATAAAAAGCTTAATATTTTAAAAAGTATAAATGGTAGAAAAAAAGTTGAAAAAGAGCACACCTCAGCTAAAAGAGACGAACATTTTGATAGTTGAATGGTTTTAATAGCTGAAAGTATGCAGAAGTTACGCATTACCGAAAAACGTACGGAATAAAATTAAAATTATTAAAAATAATAAATAAAATCGAATAACAATAGTGGGACTGCTAAAGCATTCCCACTAATAATAATAATAATAATAATAATAATAATAATAATAATAGAAAAAAAATGGTTTCTCATCTTTCAAAAAGGTAGAGGAGATATTTGGGGTCATTTTGCCCCCAGATCTCTCTATAAAGAGGACCTGTAATCCCTTTTTTCTATTACAAGGGATATTTACATTCCTTGTAATAGGAATACAAAATAAATAAATAAATAAATAAAATAAAATAAAAGTAAAAATAAAAAAAGGGAAGGATAGTGAAAAAAAAAAAAAAAAAACAAATAAGAAAAAAAAATAAAACGCACACCCCCATTCCTCGGTGCTCATGTGCAAAAGCAAGCGCATACCAAGTCATGAGCGCATATGTAAAACAGTATTTGCACCACACATGTGAGAACGTTAGAGTGAGAGCAATAGTTCTAAACGCTGGACCTCCTCTGTAACTCTAAACATGTAACTTGTAAAAAAAATTTAAAGTGTCACCTGTGAAGATTTTTAGGTGTTCGTCGCCATTCCGCGAGCGTGCGCAATTTTAGAGTGTGACATGTTCGGTATTCATTTACTCGGTGCAACATCATCTTTTATATTTTACAAAAAAAAATTGGGGTTTAGATTTTTTTTTTTTTTAAATTTATGAAAGTGTATTAGTTTATTTTTTTTTTTATCCCCCCCCCCTTCTTTAATTCATTAAAGTGTGTTTTCTCTACAAAAAAAAAAAAAATGCATTTGAAAAACCGTGCGACACAAAAAAAATAATTGCGATAATAGCCATAATATTCCCTAAATTCAGAGATGATAGAGACACACACACACACACACGTCTATAATTATATACATTTTATTTATTTATTTTTGTAACAATATGAATTTGGATTTTCGGCTACAAGGACACTGTCAGAGCAATCAACTCCAAGCCAAAAAAAAAGCCAAGTGTTCACACCAAAATTAGTATAACATTAAAAGACATACCTGCCCTGCCACACTTTTATAATCTTTTCTTCCTCCTCTGCAGTCTCCCTTCACCTGCTGAAACATCACAAGTCTGCACATCCTGACCTACAGCGATCCCCACACTATACAAATAATAAGAGAAATATTCAGCAGGAAGGGGCGGCGGCATGTGGTGATGAGAGCTGCAGGTGTGCAGAGCTGGGAATCCCCCCCCCCCCCCCCTCATGTGCCAGGTGTAGAGGGACTCTCCCTAATCAATGCTTTCCAATCCGGAAATCAGAGATTGCCACAAAAATGCTAAATCATTATTTTTTTATTAATTTCTTTATCATTTTTTCCTCCCCCCCGCCCCCCTCACAGAAAAGTTTGCTGTCCGGATAAAATCCTGTAACAGGACGCTGTTTGGAGACCCCCCCCCCCCCCCGCTATGGGCCTCATGCACGCGGGATGCTTTGGACATCTCTCCTAGACGCTTTTCCTAAACGCTCGGTGCTTGTAAAACACGTGTTTAGGCGCGTCAAGAGCTTGGGCGTCCATTCATTTCATTGGCCAGAAAAATCCTTCATTGTGGCCATTGACATTCGTTTTAGACGCGTTTAACCGCTTCAGCCCCGGAAAGGATTTACCCCCCTTCCCGACCAGAGCACTTTTTGCGATACGGCACTGCATCGCTTCAACTGACAATTGTGCGGTCGTGCGGTGTTGCACAAATTGACGTCCTTTTTTCCCCACAAAATAGAGTTTTCTCTTGGTGGTGTCTGATCACCTCTGCGTTTTTTATTTTTTGCGCTATAAACAAAAAAAAAAAAAAAAAAGGGGAGCGACAATTTTGAAAGAAAAGCATTATTTTTTACTTTTTGCTATAATAAATATCCCCAAAAAATATATATAAAAACAAAATTTCTTTCTCAGTTTAGGTCGATATGTATTCTTCTACATATTTTTTTGGTAAAAAATAAATTAAAAAAATATCGCAATAAGTGTATATTGATTGGTTTGCGCAAAAGTTATAGCGTCTACAAAATAGGGGATAGATTTAGGTCATTTTTATAATATATTTTAAATTTTTTTTATTAGTAATGGCGGCGATCTGCGATTTTTATCGTGACTGCAACATTATGGCCGACACATATCGCACACTTTTGACACTATTTTGGGAACATTGTCGTTTATACAGCGATCAGTGCTATAAAAATGCACTGATTACTGTGTAAATGACACTAGCTGTGAAGGGGTTAAAACACTAGGGGGCGATCAAGGGGTTAAGTGTGTTCTAGGGAGTGATTCTAACTGTGGGGGTGGGGGTGGGCTACCACTGACATAACTGCTCCCGATGACAGTCTCTGTCATGTTGCTGGGCAGAACAGGGAAATGCCTTGTTTACATAGGCATTTCCCTGTTCTGCCGCTCCGTGACACGATCGCGGGCCCCCGGCGGAAATAGAGTCCGCGGGTCCGGCTGGGGCGGTCACTTAGTACACGGCCATGACCAAGCCCACGGGGGCCCGTGTTCATGTCACGGAGCGGCAGAACGGGGCGATGCCCGCACAATGCCGTGATTTAAAGGGGACATACCTGTACGCCCATTTGCCCAGCCGTGCCATTGTGCCAATGTATATCGCAATGCGCTGGTCAGCATGTGGTTAACGCACGTCAAGCGTTTTTTTCTGCCAAGCCGCTGCCGCCGCTCCAGGACTCGCTGGCAGTGCCTTTTTTTCCTGCCTTTAAAAAAAAAAAAACGCACCAAAAGCGCATGTACTTTTTTTTCATGCAATTCCATTGAAGTCTATGGAGTCACAAACGCACTGTGCTGTTTCTATGGCTAGGTTCACATTTATGCATGTTTGGTTGATGCATTTGAGGCCCATTTTCAGGCATGTTCTGCGTTTTTGATGCATGTTTAATGCATTTGGCCTTTTTGGGATGTATTATTGTTGTTGGGAGGAGGGGTCTGTTGTCATGCAGGAAAGCACACCAAAAATGCATTTATATGCATTTTTCATTTTTCATGCAATTTTAATGCATTTTTAGAATTTGTTATTGTTGCTAGGAGGAGGTGTCTGTTGTAAAAAAAAAAAAATGCATGAAACGCAAAATAGTTCAAAGCGCTACAGTTCCCCTTCAAAGTGTATTCCCGTTTCGTTAGGAGCAGCTCGGCGCCACTCGGCGCGAATCCCGGCACTAAATTAGGTTAATCGCTCCACCAGGTAATGAAATCCCTGCCATACACGGTACTCCATCCATCCATCCATCCATCCGTCTCTCGGAGCTGAAACTTTCTTGGCACAAATGATACCAGAAATACAATAAATTCGTCTTCAGTCTTTCCAGGAAAATCCGTCAGCGCCTTTTCTTCTGCTAAACGTTCGCTCTGCCAATATCCCGACCCCGGCAAACAAAAGACGCTTTGAAGGTTACGAACCCTTTTAATGGGTCGGCTGGGGAGTACCCAGGCTGCGGCAGACAGCGAGGCTGATAGATTAACGCCATGGATCTTTCATCGTGAAACGCGGAGATGGTAGGCTTAGTGGAGTAAGGAGACCAAAGAACACAAAACCGCCAAAATCCTCAACACGTCCGCTGGAAGAGTTTAACCGAAGAAATGGACAACAGGAAATAAAATGTAACTTTTGTTTCAAGGAACTCCACAAACTGCTACAATATAAAAAATTTGCTGATCGAGTGTAAGAACCCTACAGGCCACTCCAGGGGGTAGAAGAACCCCACAGGCCACTCCAGGGGGTAGAAGAACCCCACAGGCCACTCCAGGGGGTAGAAGAACCCCACAGGCCACTGCAGGGGATAGAAGAACCCTACAGGCCACTGCAGGGGATAGAAGAACCCTACAGGCCACTGCAGGGGATAGAAGAACCCTACAGGCCACTGCAGGGGATAGAAGAACCCTACAGGCCACTGCAGGGGATAGAAGAACCCTACAGGCCACTGCAGGGGATAGAAGAACCCTACAGGCCACTGCAGGGGATAGAAGAACCCTACAGGCCACTGCAGGGGATAGAAGAACCCTACAGGTGACTTCAGGAGATAGAAGAACCCTGAGACACTGAGACGGAAGAGGACCTTAAACAGTCTCTAGAATTCAGAGACCCACTTCAAAAAAGTTTACAACGTTCAGCAAATAGAATCATTAGGCATAAAGAATGTGATATTTACAAACCAGCACCCCAAGTGCCATCAGAGCGTCAGCTTCCACTGAGAAGTTTGCGCTATAAAGACTCATATAACACCCGCACACATCACCGCTTTGGCAGGTAAATCTACGCATTCAAACTACTCCACCTTCTCCCACCAAGAGCCATTGAATGACTGAGAGTGGAAACCTTTTACAGAACAAATCAATGCAGAGCACTCTAGACAGGTACACGTCTGGTACAAAACACTGGTGACCCAGGGCGAGAGGTGAGCGAAATGTCAAAGACTTCAAGCTATGATTCTGCAAGAAACAACAGTCCCCCGTCTCCGCTTTCAAATGTATTGAAGCAAAAAATATCATTTTTATTTTCTGACGTGAGCAATACAGAAATACGGAAGACTGTAACTGTGCCTGTGAAACACACAAAGAAAATAGATTACTTCAGTAAAATTCATTGCACTTGTCTTTACTGTAAAATGGCTGAACACAGAATGAACAGGGAGTATGCAACCTGAGCAGCTGTGACTCTTCGCCCTTTACAGCCTCATTATTATTACATTGTATTACCGATGGTACAGCAAATGGACAAAAGTACAATAGTACGGACTTGTCTGTAGCACACCCCCTAAAGAGCTGCTGGAAATTATTTTACTGGCTCCAAAGAACAGGCTGGGGGTTTCTTCTTGGGTTTTTATAGGGAACAATGAACTGGCATGGAAACAGCGAGCATGGGATACCCCAAAAACTGTAAGACTGGATAACTTGAGGACTCCTCGATTTATGGCGGAACTTCACAAACTGCTAAATGTCCCATAGGATATAACTCCCCAGCAATAGGGTTGCTTACTCACTTAGCTACAGGATCATTGGTTGCCTCCTGCCGATATCCACCAGGCTCTTCCTAGGGAGGGAGATAAGGACCTGCACCACCACAGAACAGCTGGACTCTTTCCCACCAACTCCTTGCCCTCTACATTGAACTTCTCCACACACCACTTGATCCTTGGTCTTCAGCTTGAGAATAGGCCCCCCAGCTAAGCCTAGCTAGGAACTCGGTGTCTTCCTCACAGATCCTCCAGAAAGCTGCCCCAGGGGCAGAGCCCCCTGCACAGGGGTCTCCTCCAGCAAAACCGGACCCAGGAACTCTGCTCCTGCTGCTGCTCAGGACTATTTATGGGTTCCCTCACCACCTTCTGGGCACACCTCCCCAGGGATTAGCTGGAATTCCATAAATATGCTCTAGAAGACAAGGGGAAGTAACAGAGTAAAGGGCAAGTCAGTAAAAGGTGGAGGGGGCCTAAGCTCGGTTGAATGTACTCCAAGGGCTGCTCATCCAACACATAAAGACAATGTGTCAAAGGCACCTGCCCCACCAAGTCCTAACCGTGACTCCAGTGATGGCTACATGGCACTTCTCAGGATGGGCTACCTAATAAAAGAGACAAATGTTGACCCTGCCTGCAAAATAGGTGTTGACAACACAGGACGGTGGGAGACAGGGAAGAATGTGGTGGTCACTCCATAACAGTTAGTGCCTAAACAAGGACCTTCATAGCAGGATCACCAGAGATTTTTTTTTTTTTTTTTTTTTTTACTTTATAAAAAGTTGCAGATTTTAAAAGAATGAGAATGATTTTGAACATGTTAAAGTTTCGATGCGATTTTAGTTTTTTTGGGTTTATTACTTTAATTCTATACTGTAAACTTTGATTCGATTTTACCCTTCATTTTCCTTTTTTTCTTTTTCCCTTTTAATGATTGCTCAGAAATGACCCCGCGGTCTGCACGCTGAGGATAGACCAGGATTAAAAGTTAAACGCTTAGCGGATGAGCGCAGCCCAATTTAGAAGTGGCTCCCCAGAAAAATGGACGTCGTTATTTCATCTCTGAAATAATGAGCGCGCTCTGAGCCCGGCATTGTTACAGCAGATTAGGATTAAGCAAAGTTAGCTTGTTACTTCCAAGAGAGGTTTTGTGGCCGGCGAGTCACCGTACCTTTAAATGAACGGTCTGATCAGGGACGTTCGGTGTAATGGCCGTGACTCGTTTTACAATGTACAAGCAGTTTACAGAGGTCGGGCAATCAGCGGGATTTTTATAAAAATGTTACTAAAGCTTTTATTACAAATAAAGAGCGGGAAAAAAAAAATATATGGTGTCAAATGAAAACCATCTGCTGCCCCTGTTTATGTTAGACCAGTGGAAATATTTATCTTGATGTAAATTGGTGATCTGGCTACTTTTCCAGAAGAGATAATTGCACTTTTAGTGGAAGCCAGTGGAGGGATTGGCAGAGAGGTGGTGGACGTTGAGTGGAAGTCATTGGAGGTATTGGCAAAGAGGGGTGGTGGACATTGAGTGAATGCCAGTGGAGGGACTGGTAGTTCGGGGTGAGGTGCATTTGAGTGGAAGCCAGATGAGGGATTGGCAGTGAGGGGTGTTGGACATCTGAATGGAAGCCGGTGGCGAGATTGGCAGAGTGGGGTGGAGGACACCAAGTGGAACCTAGTGCAGGGATTGGCAGAGAGGGGTGGTGGACACTGAGTACAAGCCAGTGGAGTGATTGGCAGTGAGAGGTGATCAACACGGAGTAGAAGTCAGTGGAGGTATTGGCAAAGAGGGGTGATGGACATTGAATGGAAGCCAGTGGAGGGATTGGCAGAGTGGGGTGGTGGACACTGAGTAGAAGCAAGAGGTGATCAACACAGAGTGGAATTCATTTGAGGTATTGGCAAAGAGGGGTGGTGGACATTCAGTAAAAGCCAGTGGATGGATTGGCTTTGAAGGGTGGTGGGCATTTGAGTGGAAGCTAGTGGAGGGATTGGCAGTGAGCGGTGGTCAACACTGACTGGAAGACATGACAGGGATTGGCAGTTAGGGGTAGTGGACATTGAGTGAAAGCCAGTGGAGGGATTGGCAGTGAGGGGTGGTGAGCATTTGAGTGGAAGCCAACAAAGGGATTGGCAGTGAGGGGTGGTAGAATTTGAGTGGAAGTCAGCTGAGTGATTGGCAGTAAGGGGTGGTGAACATTGAGTTGAAGTCTTTGGATGTCTTGGCAAGGAGGTGTGGTGGACATTGAGTAGAAGCCAGTGGAGAAATTGGCAGAGAATGGTGCTGGGCAATGAGTGGAAGCCAGTGGAGGGATCGGCAGTGAGGGGTGGTGGACATTTGAGTGAAACCCAACGGAGGGATTGGCAGTAAGGAATGGTGGACATTTTAGTGGAAACTATTGTAGGGATTGGCAGAGAGGGGTGGTTGACACGGAGTTGAAGTCATTGGAGGTATTGGCAAGGAGGTGTGGTGGACATTACGTTGAAGCCAGTGGAGAAATTGGCAGAGAAGGGTGCTGGGCAATGAGTGGAAGCCAGTGGAGGGATCGGCAGTGAGGGGTGGTGGACATTTGAGTGGAACCCAACGGAGGGATTGGCAGTAAGGAATAGTGGACATTTTAGTGGAAACTAATGTAGGGATTGGCAGAGAGGGGTGGTTGACACTGAGTTGAAGTCATTGGAGGTATTGGCAAGGAGGTGTGGTGGACATTACGTAGAAGCCAGTGGAGAAATTGGCAGAGAAGGGTGCTGGGCAATGAGTGGAAGCCAGTGGAGAGACTGACAATTAGGGGCTGCGGACTCTGAAAGGAAGACACGAGAGGGATTGGCAGTGAGGAGTGGTGGACACTGAGCGGAAGCCAGTGGAGGGATTGGCAGTGGGTGGTTAGAAGAGTTCAGGATTACACTAGAAAAGTTAGAAGAATTAGAAGAAGAGTTAGTTGCACCTAGCATTAGGCAAGGGACTGATAGTCACGTTATTGATTTTGGTGGAAATAAAAGTACAAACAATGCATAAAAATGAAGGTCAAAAAAACACTATTTTGCTTTTTCTTTCAACATGCTTCTGATTATTAATGAAAACTATTTCAGTAGACTTTTGTAGTATGCTGAACTCTTGACACTCAGGATTGATCTATGTCTAGATCAGAATGGTGAGATTTTTTTGTTTGCGGTAGTTTTTTCTTATGAACAACGTAATAATAATAATATTAATAACAGTATTAACTTGTTTTATTCACAGGCTTTTATCAGGTCAATAGCCCTCATGGCGGAAAATCTGTGGTTTTTGCATTGTCCACCATCATGGCAGGCTCGACTAACCCTCCAGATGACAGTTTCACAACCTCACTTTATTACATACTCCAGTCCTGGCAAAACCCTTATTTTTTTTTGTCTGTCTTTGTATGAAGTGTGTAAAATGAAACACATAATGATACAGTATAAGGCTGGTATTATACACCACATAGGAATGCTAAAACTATTTAGAATTGCTAAAGTAGGAAAGCACAGAAAAATAGAGCAGTACGACTTTTCCATCAACCGTAATAACAAGTTTTCCTTCAGATGAAAACAAGGTCACACAACATCCAGCAATGAGCTGCCTTTAATGTGCCTCAAAAACTCTATTCATTTTTAAATATCATGTTTTTCTGAATTTCAGAAAATAAATGAGGTTGTAGAAGTCATATTGACCCATAATTTGGTTTGAAGAAATTTTCCTTTATATCACATCTCTGCAAATATCTAAAATATTACCCAACATAGCCCATCATTACGTCTTTCAGAATGGAAGTAAAATTCAAGGTCTCCCAAGCTGAGGACAGCCAGGATCCTAGGACTTGATACAAAGAACAAAATTCAATTTCCTGTTAAATAGTTTGTAAACCCGCTCACAAATACATTTTATGATCAGAAGTTTTGGATACCTTACCGTCACACTCATAAGAGCTTGTTGAACATCCCATTCTAAAACCATGGCCATTAATATGGAGTTGGTCACCTCACCCCATGGCCATTAATATGGAGTTGCCCCTCTCCTACCCATGGCCATTATTATGGAGTTGGCCACCTTACCCCATGGCCATTAATATGAATTTGGCCACCTTACCCCATGGCCATTACTATGAAATTGGCCACCTTACCCCATGGCTATTAATATGAAATTGGCCACCTCACCCAATGACCATCAATATGGAGTTGGCCCCCTCCTCCCCATGGCCATTAATATGGAGTTGGCCACCTTACCCCATGGCCATTAATATGAAATAGGCCACCTCACCCAATGACCATCAATATGGAGTTGGCCACTTCACCCTATGGCCATTAATATGGAGATGGCCCCCTCCTCCCCATGGCCATTAATATGGAGTTGGCCATCTCACCCCATGGCCAGTAATATGAAATTGGCCACCTTACCCCATGGCCATTAATATGAAATTGGCCACCTCACCCCATGGCCATTAATATGAAATTGGCCACCTCACCCAATGACCATCAATATGGAGTTGGCCACATCACCCTATGACCATTAATATGGAGATGGCCCCCTCCTCCCCATGGCCATTAATATGGAGTTGGCCATCTCACCCCGTGACCGTTATTGTGGAATTGGCCACCTTGCCCCATTAGGAGGAAACACATACACAATATTGGTATAATGTTCAGCGCTAAACCATCTGATGAAAAAGATTAAAGTATAAAATTTAAATGAAAAGGCATGCATCTGCATGCTGATACATGAAGGTGCAACCATGTGAATGGTGAGTGGATGTAAAGTTCTGGGAGATGAACCCCTAAAAATTTGTCTCTAAATGAAGGCTGTAAAGGGAGCGAGGCTGCTTCAGGCGCGGGCTGGGGAACCCGATCACTGTGAACAAAAGGAAAGTAAAAGTAGCAGAGAGAAGCGCCAACAACCCTAAAAACTTGCGTGAAAAATGTTGGCGCACTTGCAGAATGCTAGAGCGGGTGAAGCTTCCACGTGCAGTGTTACATTAGTATAGGAGGACCGCCGGGAAGTCTGTATTGAGGAATCCAGGAGCGCCATGCGTTAGCCGCACCTGGAGAATCAATAAGCCTCATGGAGACGTTGGCTGTGTCTCTCTGGGTGGGAGTGGTCCAGGGCTGTCAAACTGGTGAGCCGCCCACATGCTATCTGGCCAATCAGAATGTGTTTCGAAGGCATGGCCTCGCCTTCTTCATCAGCCCTGATGAAAAAGGCAAGGCCGTGCCTTTCGAAACGCGTTCCGATTGGCAAGACAACGTGTGGGCGGCTCACAGCCGACGTCTCCATGAGGCTTCAGCTGCGGCTAACACATGGCGCTCGTGGATCCCTCAATAGAGACTTCCCGGCAGTCCTCCTGTGCTCCTATGACACTGCACGTGAAAGCTCCCACATGCTCTAGCAGTCTGCAAGTGCTCCAACCTTTTTCACACAAGTTTTTAGTGTTTTTTTATACTGAATAAACTCCCAATCTGTTTAAAGGATTGGCTTGGCGCTTCTCTCTCCTTTTGCCACCTTACACCATGGCTTTTTGTATGGAGCTGGCCACCTCACCCCATGGCCATTAATATGGAATTTGTCACCTCAACCTATGGCCATTAATATTGAGTTGGCCACCTTACCCCCTAGTCATTAATACTGAGTTGGCCCCCTCCTCCCCATGGCCATTATTATTATTAAGTTGGCCCCCTCCTCCCCATGGCCAATAACATGAAGTTGGCCCCCCTCACCCCATGGCCATTGGTATGGAGTTGGCCACCTCACCCCATGGCCATTAAAATCTTGTTGCCACCTTTTGTGTATATAACATCCTCCACTCCTTTGCAAAGACTTTCCACAAGATTTTGGAGGGTGTCTCGAGGAATTTGTGCCCATTTGTGAGGTCAGGTACTGATCTTGCATGAGAAGACCTGGCTTACAATCAGCGTTTCTAATTCATTCCAAAGGTGTTCAGAAGGGTTGAGGTCAGGCCTCTGTGTAGGACACTCGAGTTCCACCAAACTGGTCAAACCATGTCTTTACGGAGCTGGCTTTATGCACAGGGGCACAGATAAGGGTCTTCCCCAAGCGGTTACGGGTTACCACAAGGCTGGAAGAGCAGAATTGTGGGCACTGTGTGTTTGTATGCTGTAGTATTACCAATACCCTTCACTGGATACACTTGAACTCAGTCTTTTTAAAAAGGAGGTCCACATGTTTTTGGCCACATAGGTAAGTGTTATGGTTTGATGGCCTGGAACATTTGTATGTATACATTTCTTATACTAGCATTAAACTGGAGATTTTTTTAACTTAAGAAGTTCCATCTGCTGTCCCCGTTACTTTGGCCAGATCCTGGGCCATTCCTATAGGAAAAAGCTCTGACACTTCCTGGTTTGTGCCAAAACGTGGCCTGCTTGTAAGCAGACGGAGAAGGAGGAGGAGGAGGAGGAGGAGGAGACTGGGAAAAGGGGGAGTTTTCAGGAAGCGCGAGAGGTAAATGAGGTGAGAGAAAAGAGAGATAGAGACTGAAGAGAGGGAAGTGCTGAGATGATTCAGCTCTGGAAAATCGGCAAACTACAGCTGCACCGCCGGGGCCGGTATGACAGGGAAGCCATACAAATAATGAGATTGTCACAAAAGAGAGAGATACATGTGAGGGAGATCAGCTTAAAGGAACAGTCCACTCTCATAAGAAATGAGCAGAACTGGAAGCAGTCTGGCCAATCACAAACCTTTAGGGCCTGTTCACACCAGAATGCGGGTTGGGAAAGACGCTGTCCGTGTGCGTTTCCCACACACCATGCTGTAGCACACTGCCCTTGTGATCTGCCGCAGGTGCCAGTGCATTGTTAGTGGTACATCAAATTTATATAATCGCAAATGCAGTGCCATGCAATTTGGTGCAGCACGTTCTTAAAGAAGTGCAAAGAAGTGCATACACATGAACTATTTCTGCGTTCCAGTGCGATTTCCCTTAAAATAGGAGAACATGAACATTAGCAGCAATAATGTTCCCACTGGTAACAATGTATGGGTCACCCCCCTCCACTAATACAGTGATCACAGGACTGGTAACAATGTATGGGTCACCCCCCTCCACTAATACATTGTTACCACTCCGGTGATCACTGTATGGGTCACCCCCCTCCCCTAATACAGTGATCACCGGAGAGGTAACAATGTATGGTTCATCCTCCTCCACTAATACAGTGATCACCGGAGTGGTAACAATGTATGGGTCACCCCCCTCCACTAATACAGTGATCACCGGAGTGGTAACAATGTATGGGTCACCCCCCTCCACTAATACAGTGATCACCGGAGTGGTAACAATGTATGGGTCACCCCCTCCACTAATACAGTGATCACCGGAGAGGTAACAATGTATGGGTCACCCCCCTCCACTAATACAGTGATCACCGGAGTGGTAACACTGTATGGGTCACCCCCTTCCACTAATACAGTGATCACCGGAGTGGTAACACTGTATGGGTCACCCCCCTCCACTAATACAGTGATCACCGGAGTGGTAACAATGTATGGGTCACCCCCCTCCACTAATACAGTGATCACCGGAGTGGTAACAATGTATGGGTCACCCCCCTCCACTAATACAGTGATCACCGGAGTGGTAACAATGTATGGGTCATCCTCCTCCACTAATACAGTGATCACCGGAGAGGTAACAATGTATGGGTCATCCTCCTCCACTAATACAGTGATCACCGGAGTGGTAACAATGTATCGGTCAGTCTCCACTAATACTGATGAATAACGATTCCGCGAACTCCTGGGCGTGGACGATCGCAGTGTATTCGGGAGAAGCGTCCTCTGATTTCCCGAGCTTTTCATGCAAACAGACAGATAAATGATGGAAATCGTTCGGTTTTAATCTCGGCGCCTCACACCTGGGAGATCATTTAGAACACATTAGGAATGCAGAGGAGGGAAAAAAAAACCCGGCTGCTATTTAATTAGGGAAGAAAATGAATTGAGGAGCGAATGACTAACAGAGGCGGAGAGGCGGCTCTGCGGATGGCGGACGCACACGGGGCCGCTGCGGCTTGTAACCCTTAGTGGTCCCTGTGATTGGTGGTTAACGTAGAACTCTGGACAAAACATAAGACGATTGGAGGAAGTGTACACAGGAGCTCTCTTTGGGATCGTTTAGGTGAAGGGGGTGTGACCTTGAAATTCATTGGACCCGCCTTCTCATTAATGGAGGTGCCAGGAGGCAATCTGAGTGTGTTGTTGTCGGGTATAAGAAAATAAACTGGCCAGGCCAGGAGGGTCAAGCTGGGGAGGAAAAGAACTAAATGATGCTGGATGTCCTGTAGCCATGTCATCACCAGGTCTCTGCTTCTCTATGCTATGCAGGCAGATCATGGCTAGTGGGAGGGGCCAGCAGAGTGCTGTAAATAACTTGGTGAAAACATCCCAGCCCCCAGCCTCAGTACTCCTCTCTAGAACCCTCAGTCCTAATGCAAGCAGTGAGAGGAGTTATGCAAATATCAAAATCCCTCGACGGGCGGGTGTCTTTCTGGAGGAGTGGGCTTTCCTAGGCAGGCTGTATTTGCATAGGTAACGCCCACATGGGGATGTTGAGCCTCCATGACTGAAAGAACTGAAATTCAATGAATGAAAGGGGCGGGCCAGGGACAGTATGTGGCACTGAGTCTGGGGCACCTCCCCTTCTGCCCCCACCCCCATGCTAGCTCTGATGAAAGGGCGGGGCCAGGGTCAGACAGTCAATCTGTGACACTGAGTCTGGGGTACCTCCCCTTCTGCCCCCCCATCTTAGCTCTGATGAAAGGGGTGGGGCCAGGAACAGTCAGTCTGTGGCACCTTCCCCTTCTGCCCCCCCTCATCCTAGCTCTGATGAATGGGCGGGGCCAGGGTCAGTCAATCTGTGACACTGAGTCTGAGGCACGTACCCCTTCTGCCCCCCCTCCCCCTGTCTTAGGTCTGATGAAAGAAGTGGGCCAGGGACACTCAGTCTGGGGCACATTCCCCTTCTGCCCCCCCCCCTCTCCCCCCTGTCCTAGCTCTGATAAAAAAGGGGCAAACCAGGGTCAGTCAGTCTGGGGCACGTGTCTCTTTTGCCCCCTCATCTTAGCTCTGATGAAAGGTATGAGCCAGGAGCAGTCAGCCTGTGGCACTGAGGTTGGGTCCCTTTCCCCCCCTTCTGCCCCCACCATCTTAGCTCTGATGAAAGAGGTGGGCCAGGAACAGTTGGTCTGTGGCACTGAGTCTGGGGCACGTGCCCCTATTCCCCCCCCTCCCATCCTAGCTCTGGTGAAAGGGGCAAACCAGGGTTAGTCAATCTGTGGCAGGTGACCCTTCTGCCCTCCCCCTTTAGCTCTGATGCAAGGGATAGGCCAGGGACTGTCAGTCTGTGGCACATGCCCTTTCTGCCCCCCTGTCCTAGCTCTGATGAAAAGGGGCGGGGCCAGGTACAGTCAGTCTGTGGCGGTGAGTCCGGTGCACATCCCCCTTCTGCCCCCCATCCTAGCTCTAATGAAAACGGTGGGCCAAAGACAGTCCTTTGTATTTACAAAGTTGATCACCGCCCTGTTTTAGGAACGAGTTATGGGGGTCCCTGATTGGTCGGCTTAGAGCCATCATTATAGGGAATAAAGAGGGGGGGGGCTTTGGGTAGTGTGGGTTGAGCCTTCCGCCCCTCGGGTTCCTTTACGAGGGGTGCACCATCGTCCCATACAGGGGGCGGTACTTGGAGGTTTTTGTAAGGGAGGGGATAGAAATCTTTTTGGGGGGGTTTTGGATATGGGGGGGGGGGGGGCTTTTGGGTTTGTGCTAGAAATATTTTGTATAGATTTTTGATGTAATAAATTATGTAGTTAAAGTAATACTAAAAGGTCTCGGCTCCGCCCCCCCCCCCCCCCCGACGCCCACCTCATTGGATTTGATCGACAGCAGCGGGAGCCAATGGCTGCGCTGCCATCAATCTATCCAATCAAGAGCCGGGAACCCGTGGAGAGAGGGACGGCGGGGACACGCTGATGGAAATTTGGGGCTCAGGTAAGTAAAACAGGGGGGCTGGGGGCGGTGACTGCCAGGTGTTTTTTCACCTTAATGCATTAGGGTGAAAAAACACAAACCTTTACAACCCCTTTAACTCTATAGGGTGTGTAGAATCCTTTGTGTTTTTTTTTTTTTTTTTTTACTCTCGTCTCATTGTAGCTCTCGTCTCTCCAGCTTGACTGTCCCTGGCCCCACCCCTTTTTGATTCATTGGCTTCTACTTGGTGACCGGACGTGCAGCCCCTCCCCCCAGCCATGATATGCCTGCCATGCATAGAGAAGCACAGAGACCCGGTGGTTGACATCACAAGGGATAACATTAAAAAAAAATTTATATATATATATATATATATATATATATATATATATATATATATATATATATATATATATATATATATATATATATATATATATATATATATATATATATATATATAATGAAAACAAAGCTTTTTTTTTTGTGTAAAAATCTCATTAGCATATTAATGAGGGGGGGAGGGGAGAAACAAGGAAGACAAAAGTATAAGCAGATTATTCTTCAGCTTTAGAAGGTGAAATAATCGTCCATTTCCTATCAGAGTTCTGAGCCGGGACCGTCCATAGAAAAGACATGATGATGGGCGTCACCACAAAGCGGGAATTACCGGTCCACATCAAAAGGAGGGATTTAGTGCTGGCTATGGAGATCCAGGGTGCTCGGTCAGCACAAGCGGGATTAATGTCTCCAGATTTACACTAATCGAGGAATACACCTTGATTCTTGAATGCTAAAAAAAACAAAAAAAAAAAAAAAACCAACAAAATCCGGATCTCAGCATTCCATCCCTAATAATTACTTTACGTGACGCGGAAAATATCGCCGGGCCCGGCGCCGCCGCTCATTATCCTTCCGAGTAATTATTGTACGGATCAGAAAGTTTGTGCAGGAGAAGTAGAAGAAACGTTGGCTCTGCGGGGTTTTTTCGTGTGCGCACTGCGACCCGAGAAAACGCATAAAAAAATTTAAAAAAAATAAAATAGTCCGAACTTCAATAATAAACTTCATGATGGTGGAAAGGGGTCCGCAGAGATCAGCGCGGCCTGAAGTTTGTCAGACGTTGACGCTTCGCACACCTCCTCAATTCACTTCCATTGGCACACGCCCCAAGCACGCCATAAAAAAAGAAAAAAAAAAAAAAAGAAAAAAAAAAAAAAAAAAAACGCACCTACCGTGGGGACAAAGTATCCAAAAAAGTGATCATTTCCCCATTGAGTCTTGTGAGGCTCAATTCTCACCCATGTTTATTTTTATTTGTGCCTTTTGCAGAAAAAACCCTACAGTTCATTTAATAGATGTGGGCAATTTGTTTCGAATTCGTTTTTTTGACGAATTTCGACAAATTCGTTAATTTGGAAATATCAGTCTGACGCACCGCAACACCGATCTAGGTAAAGGGTATCTGACGGAGACTCTTTACCATGTGATCAGCCGCGTCCAATCACAAGTGATCACAGTGTAAACAGAAAAAGAACCGTTGATTGGCTTTTCCTCATTAACGTCTGACAGACGCGAGTAGAGGAGAGCCAATCGGTTGCTCCTCTGACAGGGGGGGGTATGTGCTGATTCATTATCAGCGCAGCCTCCCCCCTCCCCCCCCCCCCCCCCGAGGATGCCCACACTGGACCACCAGGGATGCCACTACTAGGACCACCAGGTATGCCACCCTAGACCACCAGGGATGCCAATCACTGATTGGCAGGTATTATTCTTTGGCACCGATTGGCATCCATCCGTACCATCAATAAGTGTACATCAGTGTCTATCAGTGCCCATCTGTGCTGCCTTTCAGTGCTGCACATCAGTGCCACCCATTAGTGCCGCATATTAGTGCCACCTCATCAGTGCAGGAGAAAACTTTACTTATTTACAAAGTTTTGTAACAGAAACAAAATAAAAATTATTTTTTTTTTCAAAAATTTCAGTCTATTTTTTATTTGTTTAGCAGAAAATACAAATCCCAGAGGTGATAAAATACCACCAAAAGAAAGCTCTATTTGTGGAAACAAAATGATAAAAATGTAGTTTGTGTACAGTGTAGCATGACCTGCGCAATTGTCATTCAAAGTGCGACAGCCCCTAAAGCTGAAAATTGGTCTGGGCAGGAAGTTGTATAAGTGCCCCCCCCCCCCCCCCCGGTATTGAAGTGGTTAATAGTTAGTGATCATTTAAAAATGGAGGAGATTTTTTAAGTACGGTTGCTTGTCACCATTCCATGAGCGTGCGCAATTTTGAAGCGTGACCTGCTTCAAAATTGGGATCTAATTACTCAGCGTAACATCCTCTTTCACATTATACGAAAAAAATTGGGCTAACTTTACAGTCTTTTTTGTTTCTATATAATTCATGAAAGTGTATTTTTTTTTCCAGAAAAATTTCGTTTGAAAGACCACTGTGCAAATACCATGTGACATAAAATATTGTAATGACTGACATTTTATTCTCTAGGGTCTCTGCTAAAAAAAAAAAATATAAATATATATATATATATATATATATATATATATATATACATACACACACACACACATACATACATACATACATATATATATATATATACACATACATACATATATATATATATATACATACACACACACACACACAATTGTTGGGGGGGGGGGGGGGGGGTCTAAGTAATTTTCTAGCAAACAAAATACAGATATAAAGTTGTAAGCAAAAAGTGGCAGAAAAAGCCTGGCCAGCAAGTGGTTAATGGTAATAGGTGTGTTAAACCACGCCATTCACAATGAACAGCACTGGGCGGAGCGCATACCTGTTACTGCGATGTGAATGAGCCCCGCAGCAAAACAGATCTTCCCACACAGACCACAAAACCTTTTTTTTTTTTCCCCCTCTTTGTCGGTCACAGGTGAGCGGACTGATTACCTGGGGAGAAGACTCACCTGGAGGAGATCAATACACCTGGAATGTTCTGTGTATGTCAGAGGAAGAATCTGCTGCACAGATCTCTGATCACTTACCTTTCCTGAGGTGAGTACATACACTGAAAGATTCCTGTATGTCTAATATATATAATATCTTATTTATGGTTATAAAATGTACAGGGAATCAGAGCTGGTTGGCTCATACATACATGTAATGGATCTGATCCTGTACAATGCTGTGCACTTTACCATGCCCCCCAGGCACTGTGGTATTGGGGGGGGGGGGGGTTGTGTTGAGAAGGAGAATTTAGGGGGTGGTGGGGGGATAAGAACTGCTCTAGGAGGGTAAATTTGGGGAAGTGTGCTAAGAGTGGGGGGGGGGGGGAGTTGCTGACACATAATTGCTCATACATTTTGGGGGGGAATTTTTGGAATGTTGACCCTGGGCTTTAGATGACCTTGTCCCGCCACTCTTCCTGCACAGGGATGCGAAGTGTTCCTCTGCCGGTGTCTTGCCAAGAAAGTTCCCTCGGCGGAGAAGGACCCCCCCTGTACTGCGCAGGCGCAGCGCCTGCGCAGTACGAACTACTATCAGCCTCCGGAGATAGCCGAAGCTCAAAATCTACAATCAGCTGTACATGGCGCCTGCGCTCTGGGTCCAGGTTCCTTCCCCACCATCCAAGTGGACCTAGAGGGGGAATAAAAAAGAGCCGAGCGAAGCGAGGCCGTGCCCAAAGTGTGGCGAGCGAGGCCAGCCTAAAGCGTGCGAGGGAAGCGAGGGGCCCTCTTACAGGCGCCGTGTACAGCTGATTTTCACCTATTCCCCTTCGGCTATTTCCGCCGGATCCTACTGTGCAGGGCAGCGCCTGCGCAGTAGAGGGGGGTCCTTATCCGCCGAGCAGAACTTTCTCGGCAGAACACCGGATACTTTGTTGCAGATTTCTGCTCTCTATGACATACAATGTACACATTCTTGTTTATATTTAGAAGATTACACTTTTCAAATGTTTTTGCTGTTTTATTTTATTTTTTATTTATTTTATAGTTCTATTCCCTGTGTTCATTGTTTGTCTTACCGTGTAATAATGGATCATGTGTATTGTCCCGGCCAATCGCGTCCCCCGATGTCCATGTATTCATTCACCTTGCTTGTTCTGGGTCACAAAGCATCCAACCCATGCCTTGGCATTTCAGTTTTTGCACACCTCCCTACTTTTTTGAGCTGAGAATGAAGGACACCTACTAGCAAAAGTATGCAGGCATAGGACACGCCCCCTGCCACACCCCCCTTAAAGGAGAATTGTACAAAAAAAAATTGGTTAAACTCACAAGTGTGTGTGTGTGTGTGTTTTTTTTTTTTGTTTTTTTAATTTATTTATTTTTATACGACTACAATTCCTTTTCCTATTGGCTTTTGGCGTTTACAAATGCAGCCATTTAGAAATTGGATAAAAGATTTAGCACTGCAAAACCCTTTTTGATAAATGGTGCATTTTATATACAACTGTTCAACTGTATAGATCAGACCAAATGAGGGGCTGAGGGACTTTGTTCCAAATCAGGGACAGTCCCTCGAAATCAGGGGCAGCTATGCATGTGGGAGTGCTAATGTGAAAAAAAAAAACCATATCTTTCCTTTTATCCCTCTACCTGCTAATGTTTGTGTCAGACTGAGAGACCCGGGGATGGTGGGATATGTTGTTTCTTCACAGGAAGTGTCAGTCCTCACACTACAGACACAGGTCACACATTAACCCATGCTGCATGCCTCGTGTTTGAACACAAACTCCTGGCACTGGAATGCGAAAATTGACTCTGACTCTATTATAGACTGTGTGTACAGGCCAATAGATGACACCAAGGGGCTGATTTGTTAAAGAGTATCTCCAATTTTGTTAAAAAAAAAAAAGAAAAAGAAAAACACTTTTGGGTGGTGTATGTACATTTGTGGGGATTTTAACAAACTTTGCAGATTCCTCCTTTTTGTTATTCTGAAGAAATAATTGTTTCTCTGTGTCCATGTGCACACTGAATGTGAATGGGAGCGACTTTATAACTATCAATCAACTGCTGCACTTGCAGGGCTCTAAAGAGGAAAGTGGCAGGGTCTGCGTCCCTTTTTAGATGTGATTTCCCTTTTGGGAATATCTCACCAAAAATGACATTTTTGTTGCAGGGGATGCCCAAAATCTGACTTGTATCTTCTGGGAAAATCAGTGGGCCAAGCACATAAACAGGAAGTGACATTTCTGGGAGGCGTTCTGTACACCAGTGTGTCACCAGAGCTAGTATCCACATTGGAAGATTTAACCTCTATTACTGTTCTGATGTCAAACCAAAATTTGTGATTTTTTTCTTTTTACTTTTGATGATAACCGTAAACAGGACACATGGAGAGGGTGAATCTCCCTAACAGGGATACAGCAATAAAAACTTGACAGGGGGTCTAATGCCTCTCCATTCAATAATTGCATTTTGTCTCCCGGCTTCTTCTTGCAGTGTCCCTGCTCAAGTTCAGGCTGTTTGTCTGGTCCCTCAGACCAACTCGCTGCACTGCTGTTGCTGTTCTCCCGTTCACAACTCTGTGTCTCTCTCTCTCTCCTGGCTGCTCTGGCCCACACCCTGGCCTTTAGGCAGGGGACCTCCAGTCTCCCAGGTGGAGCCCTGAACTCTTCATTGTCAGGGCCATGCACACATGTACACAAGGCCTGCTGGTCTACAGTAAGACCTGGACCCAGGGTTGGAGGCTTCGTCCCTCCCAAGACTCTTTGAAGTCTCCAAGCTCCAGAACTCAATCTGGGAGTTGCCCAACCTCCCTGCTGCTTTGGTCCACACACTGGCCTCTGGGCAGGGGACCTCCTTTCTCCAGGGTGGAGCCCTGAACTCTTCATTGTCAGGGCCGTGCACACATGTACACACAACCTGCTGATCTCCAGTAAGACCTGGACCCAGGGTTGGAGGCTTCATCTCTCCCAAGACTCTTTGAAGTCTCCAAGCTCCAGAACCCAATCTGGGAGTTGCCCAACCTCCCTGCTGCTCTGCCCAAACCCTGGTCTCTGGGCAGGGGACCTCCTTTCTCCAGGGTGGAGCCCTGAACTATTGGTTATAAGGGCTGTGCACATATCTACACACAACCTGCTGATCTCCAGTAAGACCTGAACCCAGGGTTGGAGGCTTCATCTCTCCCAAGACTCTTTTGAAGCTTCTAAACTCCAGAACCCAATCCAGGAGTTGCTAAACCATCCCTGCTACTCTGGCCCACACCCTGGCCTGTGTGTAGGGGACCTCCTGTCTCCCAGGTGGAGCCCTGAGCTACTGTCAGGCCCTTGATTATCAGAGCCATGCACACACAGCTTGCTGGTCTCCAGTAAGACCTGGACACAGGATTGGAGGCTTTGTCTTTCCCAAGACTCTGAAGCCTCCAATCTTGGAGTTACTAAACCCTCCCTGCTACTCTGGCCCACTCCCTGGCATCTGGGCAGGGGACCTCCTGTCTCCCAGGTGGAGCCCTGAACTCTTCATTGTCAGGGCCATGCACACATGTACACAAGGCCTGCTGGTCTACAGTAAGACCTGGACCCAGGGTTGGAGGCTTCGTCCCTCCCAAGACTCTTTGAAGTCTCCAAGCTCCAGAACTCAATCTGGGAGTTGCCCAACCTCCCTGCTGCTTTGGTCCACACACTGGCCTCTGGGCAGGGGACCTCCTTTCTCCAGGGTGGAGCCCTGAACTCTTCATTGTCAGGGCCGTGCACACATGTACACACAACCTGCTGATCTCCAGTAAGACCTGGACCCAGGGTTGGAGGCTTCATCTCTCCCAAGACTCTTTGAAGTCTCCAAGCTCCAGAACCCAATCTGGGAGTTGCCCAACCTCCCTGCTGCTCTGCCCAAACCCTGGTCTCTGGGCAGGGGACCTCCTTTCTCCAGGGTGGAGCCCTGAACTATTGGTTATAAGGGCTGTGCACATATCTACACACAACCTGCTGATCTCCAGTAAGACCTGAACCCAGGGTTGGAGGCTTCATCTCTCCCAAGACTCTTTTGAAGCTTCTAAACTCCAGAACCCAATCCAGGAGTTGCTAAACCATCCCTGCTACTCTGGCCCACACCCTGGCCTGTGTGTAGGGGACCTCCTGTCTCCCAGGTGGAGCCCTGAGCTACTGTCAGGCCCTTGATTATCAGAGCCATGCACACACAGCTTGCTGGTCTCCAGTAAGACCTGGACACAGGATTGGAGGCTTTGTCTTTCCCAAGACTCTGAAGCCTCCAATCTTGGAGTTACTAAACCCTCCCTGCTACTCTGGCCCACTCCCTGGCATCTGGGCAGGGGACCTCCTGTCTTCTGGGTAAAGCCCTGAGCTACAGTCATGGCCATGTACAGCTGCGCACACAGCCTTCTGGTCTCCGGTAAGATCTGGACACAAGATTATAGTTACCGAATCCTCCTTGTTGTTGTTATGACCCACACCCTGGCCTCTGGGCAGAGGACCTCCTGTTTCAGAGTGGAGCCCTGAACTGCAGACAGCCCCTTAATTATAAAGATTATGCATGTAGCACCCTGATGTTTAGGCAGGGTGGCTGGTAAATTTACCTGCCAGGTGTAGTTGCCTTGGCCAATTGATAGGGGATCAATTGATTCCACCCTATTTCTGGAATTGCTGTACTTCTCTCTTCTGTCTCTAGATGGCCGGTACACCCTTTGCAGCTATAACAGCTTCAACTCTTCTGGGAAGGCCGTCCACAAGGTTTAGGAGGGTGTCTATGGGAATGTTTGATCATCCTTCCAAAAGTGCATTTGTGAGGTTCAGGCACTGATGTTGGATGAGAAGGCCTGGCTACCATGTTGGACGAGAAGGCCTGGCTACCATGTTGGACGAGAAGGCCTGGCTACCAGTCTGCCCTCCTAATTCATCCCAAAGGTGTTCTATGGGTTGAGGTCAGGACTCTGTGCAGGCCAGTCAATTTTCTCCACTCCAAACTCGCTCATCCATGTCTTTATGGACCTTGATTTGTGCACTGGCTCAAATCATTTGGTGGAGGGGGGGATTATAGTGTGGGGTTGTTTTTCAGTGAAGAGAACGCTTAAGGCGTCAGCATACCAAGACCTCTTCATGCTCCCAAGTTTGTGGGAACAGTTTGGGGACAGCCCCTTCCTGTTCCAACATGATTGAGCACCAGTGCACAAAGCAAGGTCCATAAAGACATGGATGAGCGAGTTTGGGGCGAAGGAACTTGACTGTCCTGACCTCAACCCGATAGAACGCCTTTGGGATGAATTGAAGTGGAGACTGCGAGCCAGGCCTTCTCGTCCAACATCAGTGCCTGACCTCACAAATGCGCTTCTGGAAGAACGGTCAAACCTTCCCATAGACCAGGGTTTCTCAACTCCAGTCCTCAAGGCGTCCCAACAGGTCATGTTTTCAGGCCTTCCATTATTTTGCACAGGTGATTTGATCAGTTTTACTGCCTTAGTAATTACCACAGCTGTTAAATCTGAGGGAAATCCTGAAAACATGACCTGTTGGGGATGCCTTGAGGACTGGAGTTGAGAAACATTCCCATAGACACCCTCCTAAACCTTGTGGACGGCCTTCCCAGAAGAGTTGAAGCTGTTATAGTTGTAAAGGGCGGAGCCAACTCAATATTGAACCCTACGGACTAAGGCTGGGATGTCATTAAAATTCATGTGCGTGTAAAGGCAGGCGTCCCAATACTTTTGGTAATTTAGTGTGTGTGTGTGTGTGTGTGCAGGGGCGGACTGACAACTCATGGGGCCCCCAGGCAATCAGAGATTATGGGGCCACACAGTATACACACACACAGTATACACAGACAGATGTAAAAAAAACACATTGTCCCTGGTTTTACTGAGGCTGGCAACCCTGATGGGGCCCCCTAGTGGCCCAGGGTCCTCGGGCAGTGCCCTAATCGCTCAATGGTCAGTCCGCCCCTGTGTGTGTGTGTGTATATAATCTCACTCCCAAACCCCTCCACTGTGCCATCCGAAGTTCCCACCGCACCAATCCACCGTCAAGGCCATGAAGGGGTTACTCTGGGTTTGCGGTGGCGTAACACTGGGGGATATTTTACAGAAAATCTCTGGCGGGAAGGAGAATGGATTTAGGGCGGTGTGAGCCTGAGAAGAGAAAGACCATAGTGAGATGAAGGGGCTTATCGGCATTGCGTATGCACCAGTCGGATTTTCCTGCTCGCTGTTTGCCGGGATAAGAGCTTATCCCAGTCTCTGTGAAGTGTGTGTGTGTTTTTTTTCTGGCACGTATAGACATGACAAGGGGGTCTGTGGAGGGGGATCACGCTTTTTCCCCCCTACTGATAGGAAGACGGTTCACCCCGGCGCGTGCCGATAAATAGAGCGCTTTGTGCCCAGTCCCTGTGTAATCCTGAACATAATCGATACTGCGGAGGGGTGGAACAGCGGCGGTGCGATTTTTTTTTTTTTTTTTTTTTTTCCCCCCGGTACGGGTTGTGGGTTCTGATTCCACGTTGCAGCGTTTTTTGTTTTTTTTTTCTCTACAAGGATTTATCTTCTTTTATTAAAGGCGCAGTAGCAAAAGGCGACAACAGTGCAAATATCTAGGTCAGGCATGACAAATTCTCTTGTTCTCCCCGCCAGAGAGTAACCGCTGAGAGTAAACCGGCCCGTTTTTCATTAGACTGGTGACATAAATTTAAAAATTCATGGCAGACACCTGCAGAAAGCTCAACCATAGTCGCCAGTCTCCTGCACTTTATTATGGAGGGGGGGGGGGGGCTCTCATAACCGAGCACGCTGGGCTTCCGTGCTCCCAGGCCCCTCATGCAAATGTGTTGAAACTTTTTGAATTTCCAATGGAGCTTATAGGCAAACGGGATTACCCTCCTTATACAGAACGTTGTGCACTGGTCCAATTCTGTCTGAAGATATTGTGACAGTGTGCAGATACACTTAAATGAGATCTCCGTACTTCTACCTGTCATGGGGGAAGGGGGGATGTTTGATAACTGAAAAGGGGGGGATGCTCCTATTGCCTTGGTTGCCTATCGGCATGGGCTTGATGCTAATTCCAGCCCTATGTTTTAAAGCTCAACTCCAGGCATAAAAACTTTACATATGTTCCTTACTAGCCACACAGGATACAAAGAAAAGAGAGCAGCAGTGAGCCGTCTTTATTATTATAGGAGGCTCCTTCAAAAGTGTAACTTGTAGGGAGTTGTTTCATTCGGGATTATGACATTTAGAGACTATCTGCCCCATCGTGGTCATCAGTGGCGTCGCTAGGGGGTGGCTACTGGGGCTATAGCCCCAAGTCTCTTACCTAGGGTTGGCTCCGGGCTCCATCTGCTCAGCTGATGGCCGGGAGAGGAACATGACTAGTTAATGTTATCAGGCACAAGTTCTTATCTATATTCAACAGTTCCGACAATTTTAATCATTGTCCAGACGTTCACTTCTGTACCAATCTGCCAGGCAATGTAATGGCCGGGAACCGCAGCCCCCCCCCCCCAAATGTAGGGGGGCTCTCTGGGGACCCTGATGTAAATGGGGGGCTCTCTGGGGACCCTGATGTAAGGGGCTGGCTCTCTGGGGACCCTGATGTAAGGGGGGGCTCTCTGGGGACCCTGATGTAAGGGGGGCTCTCTGGGGACCCTGATGTAAAGGGGGGGCTCTCTGGGCACCCTGATGTAAAGGGGGGGCTCTCTGGGCACCCTGATGTAAAGGGGGGGCTCTCTGGGCACCCTGATGTAAAGGGGGGGCTCTCTGGGCACCCTGATGTAAAGGGGGGGCTCTCTGGGCACCCTGATGTAAAGGGGGGGCTCTCTGGGCACCCTGATGTAAAGGGGGGGCTCTCTGGGCACCCTGATGTAAAGGGGGAGCTCTCTGGGCATCCTGATGTAAGGGGGGGGCTCTCTGGGGACCCTGATGTAAGGGGGGGGGCTCTCTGGGGACCCTGATGTAAGGGGGGGCTCTCTGGGGACCCTGATGTAAGGGGGGGCTCTCTGGGGACCCTGATGTAAGGGGGGGGCTCTCTGGGGACCCTGATGTAAGGGGGGCTCTCTGGGGACCCTGATGTAAGGGGGGCTCTCTGGGGACCCTGATGTAAGGGGGGGGGGCTCTCTGGGGACCCTGATGTAAGGGGGGGGGGCTCTCTGGGGACCCTGATGTAAGGGGGGGGCTCTCTGGGGACCCTGATGTAAGGGGGGGCTCTCTGGGGACCCTGATGTAGGGGGGGGCTCTCTGGGGACCCTGATGTAAGGGGGGGCTCTCTGGGGACCCTGATGTAAGGGGGGGCTCTCTGGGGACCCTGATGTAAGGGGGGGCTCTCTGGGGACCCTGATGTAAGGGGGGACTCTCTGGGGACCCTGATGTAAGGGGGGACTCTATGGGGACCCTGATGTAAGGGGGGGACTCTCTGGGGACCCTGATGTAAGGGGGGGACTCTCTGGGGACCCTGATGTAAGGGGGGGACTCTCTGGGGACCCTGATGTAAGGGGGGGACTCTCTGGGGACCCTGATGTAAGGGGGGGCTCTCTGGGCACCCTGATGTAATGAGGGGGGATCTGATGTAAGTGTGGAGCCACACTCAGATATGTAACAATATTTTATAATATATAATGTGTGTATGCCCGTCCAAGCGTATGCCTTTCTTTACTTTGCCGCTATGGGCTCTAGCCCCAGATCTTTTTGTAGACCTAGCAATGCCCCTTATGGTCATTATTATGGAGTTGCCTCCCCTCTTTCCTAAATATTGAGTTGCCCTAATTTATGGCCATTAATATGGCTTTTCCCCACTTTGTGGCTACTGTATAACATTCTCCACTCTTTCCACACGATTTTGGAGGGTGCCTGTGGGAACTTGTGCCCATTTTGTGAGGTCAGGTACTGATGGCGGATGAGAAGACCTGGCTCACCGTCAGCGTTCCAATTCAATCCAATGGTGTTCAGTAGGGTTGGGGTCAGAAACTGTAATTTCTTGGATGTGTACAGAGAAGCATCTGATAACAAAAGTTAATTTTCCCTTTTGAAGGACTTTTGAACGGGCAATGCCAACATGTTTCAGAGGAAAAGGCCTACCCCCCCCCCCCCCCACATCAGGGCTTGTGCAGGCGATGTTAATAAAATCGCAACAGAGTGCAAGAAAGGGACCTATGTTGAGTTGATGAAGACTAGCGTTTTCGGATGGCACTAAAGTCTGATGTCGTGATTGTATTAACACCGACTGCTCAATCCCCGAAGGGTGCTTAACATAATTAAACCACCTGAACAGGTGGAAAATATCCCACTCAAGAAAGTCTTCTAAAAATAAGAAATTGTTTAAAAAAACTTTCCGTAAACATACAGTGGGGAAAGTATTCAGACCCCCTTAAATTTTTCACTCTTTGTTATATTGCAGCCATTTGTTAAAATCATTTAAGTTCATTTTTTTCCCTCATTATTGTACACACAGAATCCCATATTGTACACACAGAACTCCATATTGTACACACAGAACCCCATATTGTATACACAGCACCCCGTATTGTACACACAGCATCCCATATTGACTCATGGCTGTATTGGATCAAAAGGGGCTTCTACTAAATACTGAGCAAAGGGTCTGAATACTTAGGACCATGTGATATTTCAGTTTTTCTTTTTTAATAAATCTGCAAAAATGTCAACAATTCTCTGTTTTTCTGTCAATATGGGGTGCTGTGTGTACAATATGGGGTGCTGTGTGTACAATATGGGGTGCTGTGTGTACAATATGGGGTGCTGTGTGTACATTAATAAGGAAAAAAAATGAACTTAAGTGATTTTAGCAAATGGCTGCAATATAACAAAGAGTGAAAAATTTAAGGGGGTCTGAATACTTTCCATCCCCACTGTATGTGTGCATATATGTACTTTGATGGAAATGCCTGTAGAGTTTCCTGGCAGAAGCACCTGTGCACGCCTAGCATTAAAATTCTCATGCGAACATATAAGAAGAAAAATTATATAAATATTGCTCTTGCGCATGCACAGGTAGGTAAAGCCAAATTCTGTCAGAAAACCCCGCAGGCAATCGGGATTCCCATCACACAGCATAGCATGAAAACACTGCTATTAACCCCATGACTAAAAGACCAGATAATTGCATGCAGACCAAACTTTCAGCCGCAAACAACATGTTCATGGTTATGATTCAATCAATTATGTACATATATGCAATATATCTCCTGCAGATATCAAGATCGCCCATCAAACACACATATTGCAACATAAACTCTGGAAAGAATGAATACATGCAGGGAAACAGACGTGATCATGTCAGGAAGAAACTGTCCACGTTTTGGGCATTTCCGTTAGATGAAATAACTGTCGTAAATACCAAGCTATTGACATTGGTTGAAAACGTGACCTGTTGGGGTAACTTTGAGGACTGAAGCAGAAAAATTTGACTTCTTGACTTCTTCCACATCAGACTGATCAAACCATGTCTTTATGGAGCTGGCTTTGTACACAGGGCACAGTCATGCTGGGACAGAATAGGGTCTTCACCAAACTGTTACCACAAATTTGGATGAGCACAATTGTCTACAATGGTGGTTTTCAATCTCAGACCTCAAGTACCTCCAGTTAGATAAAATAACAATCCTAAATGGCATTTAGGACCTGTCACAGGAACTTGAGTTTTTTGAGTTCCCAGCTCCAAATTCTTGAGTTTGGGTGTCTCCAGTGAAGGGTACTCTTAATGCTATGCCAGCCAAAGCTATTGTAGACTATTGTGCCCTTCCAACCTGGTAAAGACCCTTTTCTGTTCTGCCATGACTTTTGTGCCCCTGTGTACAAAGCCAGCTCCATAAAGACATGGTTTGACCAGTGTGATGAGGACTGAGGTTGAAAACCATTGTTGTAGACAATTGTGCTCCTCCATCCTTGAGGTAACCGTTTGGTGAAGACCATTTTCTGTTCCACCATGACTGTGCCCCGGTGTGCAAAGCCAGCTCCATAAAGACATGGTCCTACCCGTTTTGTGTGGAGGAACTCAAGTTCCCAACCTCAGTCCTCATCAGACTGGTCAATCCATGTCTTTTATGGATCTGCCTTTGTACGCGGTGGCACAGTCATGGTGGAACAGAAAAGGGTTGTCACCAGATTGGAAGAGCACAGTTTTCTACAATATCTTTGAATGGTGTAGCATTACCAGTACCCGTCACTGAAGACACCCAAACTCAAGAATTTGGAGCTGGGAACTCATGTTCCCAACAGGTCAAGTTTTCAATCAATGGCTTGGTGTTTCCGAGTTATTTTTATCAAATGGAAATTCCAAAAACATTGCCTGTGCATGAGGACTAAGGATAGGGACCATTGTTGCAGGCATCTGCTACTCCAACCTTGTGGTAACAGTTTGGTGAAATCCCTATTCTGTTCCATGACTGTGCCCATGTGTACAAAGCCAGCCCTATAAAGACATGATTTGACCCGTTTGGTATGGAGGAACTCCGTTTCCCACCTCAGTCCTCAAGTTCCCCCAACAGGTCAGTCAATGTCAGTGGCTTGGCATTTACGACCGTTATTTTATATAATGGAAATTCCCAAAGCATGGCCTGTTGGGGTTACATGAGGACTGAGGTTGGGCACCACTGTTGTAGATCAATGTTTCTCAACTCCAGTCCTGAAGTACCCCCAACAGGTCATGTTTTCAGGATTTCCCTCAGATGAAACCGCTGTGGTAATTACTAAAGCAGCGAAACTGATCATATCACCTGTGCAAAATAATGGTAAGCCTGAAAACATGACCTATTGGGAGTACTTGAGGACTGGAGTTGAGAAACATTGGTCTACAAGTACTCCTAATAGGTCATGTTTTCAGGCGCTCCATTATTTTGCACAGGTGATATATTCAGTTTCACTGCCTTAGTAATTACCACAGCCGTTTCATCTGCGGAAAATCCTGAAAACATGACCTGTTGGGGGTACTTCAGGAGTGGAGTTGAGAAAGATTGTCGTAGACCATAGGATTACCAGTACCCTGCACTGGAGGCACCTAAACTCAAGAATCTGGAGCTGGGTCTACATGCCCTTGACCATGTAGGTAGGTGTGATGGTCAGGAGTCCACTCACATCCGTCCATGTTGTAAATGAACTGGGTTTTTGTCTCCTACTTTGACCAAGCATGTGTGTCTATGTGCTGTGTGCATTCAATTGCAGGCTCCTGTGGTTATAAAATAATGGAAAACATCTCAGTTTTCAGCAGCATTGTGTTTTCTGTTAGAGCAATCAAAAATCTTGTATGGGAATACGGTGTGGACCTTTTCATTGACGTCATCTGATAGTTCAACTGCCTTCAGCGTTGCACATCAAAGCTAAGTGTCTAAATGGTGTCTGGGAGGCAATAGAAGGTTAGCTTTGCCTAGTGTGAAATGTGTTTCATTGTTGGTGAAGTGAGATGGAGTATGTTGGATCTCTATACAGTAAATATAATAATGGGATGTATATGATTGCAGTGGATGAAAACATTAGGTTATAAGCTCCCGTGTAGCAAGGACGCATGTTAATGGTTTGATCTTCATTGCGTAGTTCTGTGGGATACACCGGAACTATATAACCATATCAATAAGCGTTTGTCCTTCTGTCAGAAACCATGAATCAGACTGAGACAGAAGTTCAGTTAAATCACACTTGTTTATTAATAATAATAATAATAATAGAAAAAGGTAAATGTAATCAAGAGTTCAGGAACTGGAATGGATAGTCAGACAAGCCAAAACGTCAGGGAGCCAGAGATGAGTGTAGTAGAACAGCAAGCAGGATCTGGAGCCAGAAGGAATGTCAGCCAAGCAAGTCTTTAACAGGAACACAGGAGAGCGTCTCTAGAGATGTGGCGAAGGCAGAGATCATCTGGGCTGGACGGCTTAAGTAGGCAGGACTGACGAGCAGGATATCATCAACAGGTGAGTCACTGTGGAGAGAGATGGGAGCTGGCAGTTGGCCGACAGCTGAGTGGCCAGCTCAGAGGAAGGAAGGGCTGAGCCCAACCCTGACACCTTCTGAAACAAGGCCATTAGAGTGTAAGCTCCTCTGGGGCACAGATGGATGTGAATAGTTCATTGTGATCTCCATAATATCTGAGCACTTAATCATTCAATAACCCAGTAGGCCCCTCGTCCCGGAATTTGTCGAATATTTAGTATTGCACTCATACGGAGCTGAATGAGTGTATACATCAATAAAACGTAGATGCTTTATGCTGTAAAAGACCGCAGCCAGGCTTTTCTTCTTGAAGGATGAGGCTATTATCGGCGGAGTTTTTTATTTAAAAGGCGCATTATTATCCTTTTTAAAAGTCATCACATTGGAAATATAATACTAAGGGATACAATGTATCAAAGACTTAGCAATGCAAAGTGCCCAGTACCCGGCTCCGTAAGTGCCGTTCTCCTCCTTTTCCTCCATTGTATCCCCTCCAGACATCGTTTCTAGGAGGCTCACCTTGAGAACGCGTTTCGAAGGGGCATACAGTATATAAGGCTAAATATAGACACATCCTTTTTATCCTTATACAATTTCCAGCCGTTGAGTGGATTCGTTTAGTGAAAATGGAGTAATTAATGAGTCTGGAAGGACAGGAGGAGATGCGTTGGGGGAGCGTTTTGACTTTTCTTTTTTTTGTTGAGTGTCGGCACGTGGCCGATTAAAAGTGCCGCAATGGTTTTCGGAAGCGGCACTCTATTTAATAAAAATAATATTGTAGCTAATATTTTTTATTGTAGATATTAGATACAAAATTCGATTTTTTTGTAAATGGATTTTTTTTTTTTTTAAACATTGCAGATACACCATTTTTACAGGAAGACCTCCAAGCCATCTGCACGTTCTTCTCCTTTAACTGGAGGGGCTGGGTACAGCGTAGCGAGGGGGAGAGAAAAAAAAATCTGTCAATTGCGAATGTCTTAATGAGAAATTTGGCTGACTTGAAACTAATTAGAGAATCCTAAGCATTGACTTAGCAAATGTATAATTAAGAATACACACATTAGAGTGAATACCAAATGAACGGCCGGTAGCGGGTTTATTAAAACGTTATTAAAGTTTCAATGTTGCCGCCATCACCAATATCCTCCGGTGGTCTCACCTCTGATCTCCCAGCCTCACACCGGGGCCGCTCTCCTGGAAATCTCGGCTCCTTCTTAGTTCTGAGGATAATCTATGAACTTTTTATCGTACCTTTTTGGGAGCCGGACCTGCTCTACCCGTCTGCGAGACCGAACAGCGCTATTTTTACTAGGAACCCCCCCTCCCCTCCCAAAGTTCAACCACCACCATCATCAAAAATGTAAGTAGAGTGAAATTATTAGAAGTGGGAGTGTAAAATTTTTTTATACTGGATTTTGTAATTCCTCTAAGGATCCAGCGACTTAAAGTGGAGCTATCCTCACTCCAGCGATGCGGCGTCCCCCCGAGCCCCCCGTCCGGCCACTGACCTCCTTGGGCAGCCATCTTCCAGGTCTCGATCGTCGGCCGCTGTCATGTCACTCCTCCGCGGCTAGCTGTACATGGGAGAACAGGCAAGTAAGTAACTTTAATGCAGAATAGACAAAGCATGTCTCTTCTGCAATTAAATTTCCCGCCTGTCCGCCCATCTTTAATTCTGGCCTCAAGTTCCACTTTCACCCCTTCAATACCGGGCACTTTTACCCCCTTCCTGCCTAGGCCAATTTTCAGCTTTCAGCGCTGTTACACTTTGAATGACAATAGCGCGGTCATGCAACACTGTATCCATATAACATTCTCCTTCTTCTCCTCCTCCTTCTCCTTCTCCTTCTCCTTCTCCTTCTCCTTCTTCTCCTTCTCCTCCTTCTCCTTCTTTTCCTTTTCTTTGTCCTTGTCCTTGTCCTTCTTACTGCCCAGGCCAATTTTCAGCTTTCAGCGCTGTTACACTTTGACAATAGCGCGGTCATGCAACACTGTACCCATATGACATCCTCCTTCTCCTTCTCCTTCTCCTTCTCCTTCTCCTTCTCCTTCTCCTTCTCCTCCTTCTCCTTCTCCTTCTCCTTCTCCCCAGGCCAATTTTCAGCTTTCAGCACTGTCACACTTTGACAATAGCGCGGTCATGCAACACTGTACCTATATGACATTCTCCTTCTCCTTCTCCTTCTTCTTCTCCTTCTTCTTCCCAGGCCAATTTTCAGCTTTCAGCGCTGTTACACTTTGAATGACAATAGCGCGGTCATGCAACACTGTATCCATATGACATTCTCCTTCTCCTTCTCCTTCTCCTTCTTCTTCTCCTTCTTCTTCCCAGGCCAATTTTCAGCTTTCAGCGCTGTTACACTTTGAATGACAATAGCGCGGTCATGCAACACTGTATCCATATGACATTCTCCTTCTCCTCCTCCTTCTCCTTCTTCTTCTCCTTCTTCTTCCCAGGCCAATTTTCAGCTTTCAGCGCTGTTACACTTTGAATGACAATAGCGCGGTCATGCAACACTGTATCCATATGACCTTCTCCTTCTCCTTCTCCTTCTCCTTCTTCTTCTCCTTCTTCTTCCCAGGCCAATTTTCAGCTTTCAGCGCTGTTACACTTTGAATGACAATAGCGCGGTCATGCAACACTGTATCCATATGACATTCTCCTTCTCCTTCTCCTTCTCCTTCTTCTTCTCCTTCTTCTTCCCAGGCCAATTTTCAGCTTTCAGCGCTGTTACACTTTGAATGACAATAGCGCGGTCATGCAACACTGTATCCATATGACATTCTCCTTCTCCTTCTCCTTCTCCTTCTCCTTCTTCTTCTCCTTCTTCTTCCCAGGCCAATTTTCAGCTTTCAGCGCTGTTACACTTTGAATGACAATAGCGCGGTCATGCAACACTGTATCCATATGACATTCTCCTTCTCCTTCTCCTTCTCCTTCTTCTTCTCCTTCTTCTTCCCAGGCCAATTTTCAGCTTTCAGCGCTGTTACACTTTGAATGACAATAGCGCGGTCATGCAACACTGTATCCATATGACATTCTCCTTCTCCTTCTCCTTCTCCTTCTTCTTCTCCTTCTTCTTCCCAGGCCAATTTTCAGCTTTCAGCGCTGTTACACTTTGAATGACAATAGCGCGGTCATGCAACACTGTATCCATATGACATTCTCCTTCTCCTTCTTCTTCTCCTTCTTCTTCCCAGGCCAATTTTCAGCTTTCAGCGCTGTTACACTTTGAATGACAATAGCGCGGTCATGCAACACTGTATCCATATGACATTCTCCTTCTCCTTCTCCTTCTCCTTCTCCTTCTCCTTCTTCTTCTCCTTCTTCTTCCCAGGCCAATTTTCAGCTTTCAGCGCTGTTACACTTTGAATGACAATAGCGCGGTCATGCAACACTGTATCCATATGACATTCTCCTTCTCCTTCTCCTTCTTCTTCTTCTCCTTCTTCTTCCCAGGCCAATTTTCAGCTTTCAGCGCTGTTACACTTTGAATGACAATAGCGCGGTCATGCAACACTGTATCCATATGACATTCTCCTTCTCCTTCTCCTTCTTCTTCTCCTTCTTCTTCCCAGGCCAATTTTCAGCTTTCAGCGCTGTTACACTTTGAATGACAATAGCGCGGTCATGCAACACTGTATCCATATGACATTCTCCTTCTCCTTCTCCTTCTCCTTCTTCTTCTCCTTCTTCTTCCCAGGCCAATTTTCAGCTTTCAGCGCTGTTACACTTTGAATGACAATAGCGCGGTCATGCAACACTGTATCCATATGACATTCTCCTTCTCCTTCTCCTTCTCCTTCTTCTTCTCCTTCTTCTTCCCAGGCCAATTTTCAGCTTTCAGCGCTGTTACACTTTGAATGACAATAGCGCGGTCATGCAACACTGTATCCATATGACATTCTCCTTCTCCTTCTCCTTCTCCTTCTCCTTCTTCTTCTCCTTCTTCTTCCCAGGCCAATTTTCAGCTTTCAGCGCTGTTACACTTTGAATGACAATAGCGCGGTCATGCAACACTGTATCCATATGACCTTCTCCTTCTCCTTCTCCTTCTTCTTCTTCTCCTTCTTCTTCCCAGGCCAATTTTCAGCTTTCAGCGCTGTTACACTTTGAATGACAATAGCGCGGTCATGCAACACTGTATCCATATGACATTCTCCTTCTCCTTCTCCTTCTCCTTCTTCTTCTCCTTCTTCTTCCCAGGCCAATTTTCAGCTTTCAGCGCTGTTACACTTTGAATGACAATAGCGCGGTCATGCAACACTGTATCCATATGACCTTCTCCTTCTCCTTCTCCTTCTCCTTCTCCTTCTTCTCCTTCTTCTTCCCAGGCCAATTTTCAGCTTTCAGCGCTGTTACACTTTGAATGACAATAGCGCGGTCATGCAACACTGTATCCATATGACCTTCTCCTTCTCCTTCTCCTTCTCCTTCTCCTTCTTCTTCTCCTTCTTCCCAGGCCAATTTTCAGCTTTCAGCGCTGTTACACTTTGAATGACAATAGCGCGGTCATGCAACACTGTATCCATATGACATTCTCCTTCTCCTTCTCCTTCTCCTTCTTCTCCTTCTTCTTCCCAGGCCAATTTTCAGCTTTCAGCGCTGTTACACTTTGAATGACAATAGCGCGGTCATGCAACACTGTATCCATATGACATTCTCCTTCTCCTTCTCCTTCTCCTTCTTCTTCTCCTTCTTCTTCCCAGGCCAATTTTCAGCTTTCAGCGCTGTTACACTTTGAATGACAATAGCGCGGTCATGCAACACTGTATCCATATGACATTCTCCTTCTCCTTCTCCTTCTCCTTCTTCTTCTCCTTCTTCTTCCCAGGCCAATTTTCAGCTTTCAGCGCTGTTACACTTTGAATGACAATAGCGCGGTCATGCAACACTGTATCCATATGACATTCTCCTTCTCCTTCTCCTTCTTCTTCTCCTTCTTCTTCCCAGGCCAATTTTCAGCTTTCAGCGCTGTTACACTTTGAATGACAATAGCGCGGTCATGCAACACTGTATCCATATGACATTCTCCTTCTCCTCCTCTTTTTTTATTTTTTGTTTACAAAACTAGAGCTTTCTTTAGGTGGTATTAATACACCACTGGGTTTTTTATTGTTTGCTAAATAAACAAAAAAAAAAGACAAATTTTGAAGAAAAAAAAATGCATTTTTATTGTTTCTGTTATAAAATTTTTGCAAATATATCATCTTTCTTCAGAAAGTTAGGTGAAAATGTATTCTGCTACATGTATTCTTTGGTGCAAATAACCCCAATCATTGTATATTATTTATTCTGTAGGAAAGTTAGAGTCTACAAGCTATGGGATATATGCACTATATTACCAAAAGTATTGGGACACCGGCCTTTACACGCACATGAACTTTAATGGCATCCCAGTCTTAGTCCGGAGGGTTCAATATTGAGTTGGCTCCACCCTTTGCGGCTATAACAGCTTCAACTCTTCTGGGAAGGCCATCCACAAGGTTTAGGAGTGTGTCTTTGGGAATGTTTGACCATTCTTCCAGTAGAGCATTTGTGAGGTCAGGCACTGATGTTGGACGAGAAGGCCTGGATCACAGTCTCCGCTCTTATTTATTCCAAAGGTGTTCTCACGGGTTGAGATCAGGACTCGGTGCAGGCCAGTCAAGTTCCTCCACCCCAAACTCGCTCATCCATGTCTTTATGGACCTTGCTTTGTGCACTGGTGCATAGTCATGTTGGAACATGAAGGGGCCTTCCCCAAACTGTTCACACAAAGTTGGGAGCATGAAATTGTCCAAAATGTCTTGGTATGCTGACGTCTTAAGAGTTCCCTTCACTGGAACTAAGGGGCCAAACTCAACCCCTAAAAAACAACCCCCCCCCCCCTTCACCAAATGATTTGGACCAGTGCCCAAAGTGAAGTCCATAAAGACATGGATGAGCAAGTTTGGGGTGGAGGAACTTGACTGGCCTGCACCGAGTCCTGATCTCAACCCGTGAGAACACCTTTGGGATAAATAAGAGCGGAGACTGCGAGCCAGGCCTTCTCCAACATCAGTGCCTGACCTCACAAATGCTCTTCTGGAAGAATGGTCAAACATTCCCATAGACACCCTCCTAAACCTTGTGGACGGCCTTCCCAGAAGAGTTGAAGCTGTTATAGCTGCAAAAGGCGGAGCCAACTCAATATGGAACCCTACAGACGAAGACTGGGATGTCATTAAAGTTCATGTGCGTGTAAAGGCAGGTGTCCCAATACTTTTGGTAATATAGTGTGTGTGTATATCTCTATCTCTATATGTGTGTGCGTGTGCGTGTGTGTGTGTATGTATATGTGTGTGTGTGTGTGTGTGTGTGTGTGTGTGTATATATATATATATATATCTCTATATCTATCTCTCTATCTATGCACATACAGTATATAATAGGTCACAGGTAGTAATTGTGAAAGGAGGCAGATTTTCTGGCTTTCTGTATCCGAAGGATTTCCCCTGACTTTCTCCTTGATTTCCCCCAGCACGGAGCGAGTGATAAATGACCGGAGAGGTGAGCTGGTAGGGCTCAGAATAACCTTTTTATCTGGGTCAGGTATTGAACTGGTTTTACCCGCCATCGCTCTCTTGCTCACACGGCGCTGCAATTCTCTGCCTGGAAAGTAATAAATTTAAAGGGTTTAGTGAAGGTAGCGGAGGTCCACCTTGTGCTCTCTAGCAAAACGCATCATCAATTAGCTGCTTTTCATATATTATTATATTATATATTTTTTTTTTTTTTGGCAAGCGGTTTTGTTTTGGGAGAGACCACCGGGGTCACTTGGTCCCGTCTCCCGGACACGGTTTTGTGCTTCCCTAATGTTCCTGAGAGTTTGGAGGGAAGCCATCAGTTCTGTAGGTTACAAGCACCATCCATTGGTGACCCCTGCTGGGCATCGATGCCGCACATTGACGCCATGCTATTTATCACCTCGTCTTGTGAGAGACGCGCAGCGGGGAAAGGAGAATGATGGTTAATGGTGGGGTGGCAGGAGGGACCCAAGACCTACATACCAGCCTGTAGTCCACTTTTTTATGTTTAAAAAAAATAATAAATAAATAAATGTTTCTGGTCCATTGCGCTTTACATTTTTGTATTTTACAGTTTCATAAACCTTTATATTCTTATTCATATGGAATCTGTATTTTATAAATAAAAATAGTTTGTAAGCAGATGAGGGTAGAGTAGGTTCCCTCTTAATGGCTCCTCCTACCTTCTGGAAGAAGGCTGCGAATCGGTGGCGGCCGCTCCATCAGGGGCGCCGTCCCTCTAATCCTTGTGCCCATCCCTTAATTTGCATGTGGGGCACTGGACGCATGGATTACAGATGGGGGGGGGGGGGGGGGGGTTTAAAGCACATGATTAAAGCCATGGGCTCTAATTGGCCTCCAAAAAGGGTGGACTCGGGGCGCAGAGCACTGTGCCCCGAGCCCACCCAGATTTGTGTGACAATAGCAAATTAATATTCGTTATTGGCTTCCCGATTGGCCGAGAAGAGAAGTGACCGTATTAGCTGCTGAGGAGGAGGAGGTGCAAGGGGTAGCTGCCAAGGAGGAGGAGGTGCAGGGGGTAGCTGCCGAGGAGGAGGCGGTGCTGGTGCAGGGGGAAGCTGCCGAGGAGGAGGAGGCGCAGGGGGAAGCTGCCGGGGGGAAGCACAGGGGGAAGCTGCCGAGGAGGAGGAGGTGCAGGGGGTAGCTGCCGAGGAGGAGGAGGAGGAGGAGGTGCAGGGGGTAGCTGCCGAGGAAGAGGAGGAGGTGCAGGGAGTAGCTGCCGAGGAAGAGGAGGAGGTGCAGGGAGTAGCTGCCGAGGAGGAGGAGGAGGTGCAGGGGGTAGCTGCCGAGGAGGAGGCGGTGCTGGTGCAGGGGGAAGCTGCCGAGGAGGAGGCGCAGGGGGAAGCTGCCGGGGGGAGGCGCAGGGGGAAGCTGCCGGGGGGAGGCACAGGGGGAAGCTGCCGAGGAGGAGGAGGTGCAGGGGGTAGCTGCCGAGGAGGAGGAGGAGGTGTAGGGGGAAGCTGCCGAGGAGGAGGCGGTGCTGGTGCAGGGGGAAGCTGCCGAGGAGGAGGCGCAGGGGGAAGCTGCCGGGGGGAGGCACAGGGGGAAGCTGCCGAGGAGGAGGAGGTGCAGGGGGTAGCTGCCGAGGAGGAGGAGGAGGTGCAGGGGGTAGCTGCCGAGGAGGAGGAGGAGGTGCAGGGGGTAGCTGCCGAGGAGGAGGAGGAGGTGCAGGGGGTAGCTGCCGAGGAGGAGGAGGAGGTGCAGGGGGTAGCTGCCGAGGAGGAGGAGGTGCAGGGGGTAGCTGCCGAGGAGGAGGAGGTGCAGGGGGTAGCTGCCGAGGAGGAGGAGGAGGTGCAGGGGGTAGCTGCCGAGGAGGAGGTGCAGAGGGTAGCTGCCGAGGAGGAGGTGCAGGGGGTAGCTGCCAAGGAGGAGGAGGAGCAGGGGCTAGCTGCCGATGAGGAGGCGGTGCAGGAGGTAGCTGCCGAGGAGGAGGTGGCGCAGGGGGAAGCTGCCGAGGAGGAGGTGGCGCAGGGGGAAGCTGCCGAGGAGGAGGTGGCGCAGGGGGAAGCTGCCGAGGAGGAGGTGGCGCAGGGGGAAGCTGCCGAGGAGGAGGTGGCGCAGGGGGAAGCTGCCGAGGAGGAGGTGGCGCAGGGGGAAGCTGCCGAGGAGGAGGTGGCGCAGGGGGAAGCTGCCGAGGAGGAGGTGGCGCAGGGGGAAGCTGCCGAGGAGGAGGTGGCGCAGGGGGAAGCTGCCGAGGTGGAGGTGGCGCAGGGGGAAGCTGCCGAGGAGGAGGTGGCGCAGGGGGAAGCTGCCGAGGAGGAGGTGGCGCAGGGGGAAGCTGCCGAGGAGGAGGTGGCGCAGGGGGAAGCTGCCGAGGAGGAGGTGGCGCAGGGGGAAGTTGCCGAGGAGGAGGTGGTGCAAGGGGAAGCTGCCGAAGATGCCCGTGACCTAGATGGGGTAAGTGCATGGCTGGTGGGCGGATAGGCAAGGGACTGTGAAGGGGGTAGGGATTTGACTGTCAGATCAACTGACCGAATGGTGGGGGGGGTGGAGGCTGGTTTGCCCCCCCCAAAAAAAAATGGAGCACCAGCCACCACTACAGGGAATCCTATATAGGGGAGAGAGGAGGGGAAGGTCAGGGGCCCCTCGGGAGGGGAGAGCAAGGAGGAAGAGGAGGTTTTTCTTTAGCCCCCCCCACCTGTTTTTACCTGGTGATCTGGCCAGCAACACACCTCCTGTATTAGAGTGCCCCCCTCCCCTCACTCTGGAAGCAGGAGAACATTGGTTTGGTCACCTTTTGGACTGCATTATTTTCGGCCCCAGGGGGAGGGGAGTGTTAGATGCTCTAGCAGATGAAATGAAAAGTGGCAAATTCCTGTTTTGGGATAAAAGTTTTATAGAAAGGCTTATCATTGTAAGCACCCCTGCTAGTGTTAAATGGTTTGCCTGATCTATGTTGCCAATGCATTCTGCTGGTGAGCTTGCGGTTTTTTTTTTTTTGTTTGTTTTTTTTTTGCGGATTTCCAGCCTGGGGAAAAAAAAAAAAAAATAAAAAAGTCAACAGCTACAAATACTGTAGTTGCTGACTTATCATATAAGGTCACTTGCCTGTCCAGAGTGCCCTCGATGTCGGCACCCCAAGCCGATACGTCCATCGGCTTCGGGTGAAGGCGCCAGCATTGCAAGTAAGGGAAACAGACAGTGTAGCCTTCAGGTTTCACAGCCGGTTGCCTACTGCGCATGCCAAATGCTGAATGGTCTCGTCATCTTCTGGGGGACACACAGGTCCCAGAAGGCAATGAGGGGGGGGGGGCAGTGGCGGCCTGTCTATTAGGGGTGCCTGGGCACCGCCCCCTCTATCCACGGCCACCACATCCTAATGTTCTATGACCCCCGGCTGCTACCCCCTATTCATGCGTCCGGCCCCTTTCAGGACGCCGGGCGCATGAATTACAGTGGCGGGGGACTGTTTTTTTTTTTTTGTTTTTTTTTTTTGAAGCACCTGATTAGAGCCAGAGGCTCTAAAAAGCTTCAAAATAGTTTGGGCTTGGGGCGCAGAGCATTGCGCCATGAGCCCACCCAGGTGTTACAACAGCGAATATTCATATATATGAATATTCATATGCAACACTGATCCTCCTCCCAGGCCAAACAGGAAGCGGGTATGATACCTGTCACCTGATTGGCTGAAAGGACAGGTGATCCTATTGGACGCCTCGGAGGAGGGGAGAAGACGCACGGTGGAAGCGAGGAGGAGAAGACGCAGGAGCCGCTGCCTGATGCCCCGATATGCCCGCTCCCTGCCACTCCCCGCCGCCTAGATGGGGTAAGTGCCGGTGAACCTGCAGACAACGTGGGGGGCGTTGAGGTGCCGGGGGGTGGTTTGCTGCCCCCCAGACAACGTGGGGGGGTTGAGGTGCTGGGGGGGTTGTTTACTGCCCCCCCAAACAAAAACCACCAGCCACCACTGGGAAGGAGGAGGGCCATGTAAAACTGGAACGGTAGTCCTGAAGAAAAAAAAAAGTTTATTTTTGCCTGGAACTCCGCTTTTAAAAATAAATAAATAGGCTCGGTCCAATTTTTGATCCAACTTTCAGTGCGATTTATGTAGTGCAACTTGGATGCTACTTTTGAAGTGGTTGGCGTCATCTATGGGGGCTAAAATCACTCTGCAATCGGGGACCTTTTCCAAAATCGCACTGTGCTGAGTCGCGTTGATGTGAACCGGCACCATTGAAAACAATGCCATTTCCATGCTCATGCGATTTTTCTGTGAGACTCAAATTGCATCTGTAATCACACCAGTGTGAACAAAGCTCAAAGTATTCAATTGTGACCCCCAATTCAAATCTCATAAAACACAGCTTGGTCCAAAGAGAATAACTAAAGAACCAAATCTAGATCAAAGTTCTGATTTTAACCCATCTGGTGAAAAGGTATTCAAATCACAGATCCAATCTACTTCTCTGCATTTTAAGAGTCGTGATAGCGCCATCTTAATGACCTTTAAAAATGGCCTTTACTTTTCAATCTGCAGCTGCTGTAATTGTTTTCAAAACTCAATGCGATACGGCCACCTGGAGGCCTTCTGTACACCATCCATATACAGACTTCCCACAGAAACGTCACTTCCGGCTTGTGTGATTGGCTCGTGGATTTTATGGCATCCTCTGCAACATAAATGCCATTTTTGGTGAGATACTGAAGTCTATTGACCCGAAATGGCACCATAATACGCCAAGAAGAATCTCCACAAAGCTCAAGTCTAGGAGAACAATCGGCTCTTGAATCTAAACTTCGTTGAAATAAACTTGGGTTGTACGACGACTTTGACTTCTCTCGCTATCACCATGGCAAGACTTGGTGAAATAAAAGCTTTCACTTTCAAGGATCCCTTCTTTTCTATTCTTTAAGACAAACTTAGTCATTTTCTTGTTCCAAGGCTTCAAAGTCTTCTGGTGACATCAGAAGGTAATTGTTCTTATTGTAACAATTGAAAGAAGAGCGAGAAAGTTCCCATGGTTTCGAGGATATGAGCTGTCTTCTACGATACCTTGAGATACTTTCTTCCATCTTTGAAGGAAGTTTATTTGCAATTTTTGGCTTCCTTTTTTCTATTTTGCTACGTGGATCAATGTAAACATCCTTCAAGCATATGACCTTACTGAAAAACAAGTCCTGACAGAAAGAGGTCCTTTTTAAGATCTACAACCAGACAAATCCATGATATTATGTCACCTACCTTTTTAGGGTTGCCACGTTTTCTTCAAGCCAAACTCAAGCACTTTAGTGGGGCACTGCAATTTTTTTTATTTTTATTTAAGGGGGAACACTGGTGTAAAGCAGTGGTGGCTGGTGTTGTGTGGTTTTTTTTGTTTTTTTTTTGGGGGGGGGGCGGGGCTACTGGCCCCCAGTTGGTCGGGTCACGGGTGGCACCCCCCCTCTTCCGAGTCGGTCAGTCAGTAGGTCGGGGCCCCCGCACTTACCCCATCTTTCCGGCTGCTTCCTCGCTTCCCCTGCGTCTCCCTCCTCCTCCTCCTGGTGGCCAATCTGATCAGATCTCCTTTTGGGCCAATCGGGTGACGGGTCTCAGGACCCGCTTCCTGATCGGCCGGTAGGAGAATTGTAGTAACAACAGCGAATATTCATTCGCTATTGTAATACAACTGGGTGGGCTCAGAGCGCAGTGCTCTGCGCTCCGAGACCACCCTTTTTTGAAGCCGTGCGTCTTCTCCCCTCCTCCGAGTCGTCCAATAGGATCGCCTGTCTTTTCAGCCAATTAGGTGACGGGTATCAGACCCGCTTCCCGTATGGCCCGGGAGGAGGATGATTATTGTGGCAACAGAGACTATTTATTCGCTGTTGTAACACCTGGGTGGGCTCGTGGCGCAATGCTCTGCGCCACAAGCCCACCCTATTTTCAAGCCTATTAGAGCCTCTGGCTCTAATCAGGTGCTTAAAAAAAAAAAAACAGCCCCCCGCTGCTGTAATTCATGCGCCCAGTGTCCTGAAAGGGGCCGGACGCATAAATAGGGGTAGTGCCCAGGGGTCATAGAACATTAGGATGTGGCGGCTGTGGATAGAGGGGGCGGCGCCCAGGCACCCCTAATAGATGGGCCGCCACTGCTCCTCGCCCCCCCCCCATTGCCTTCTGGGACCTGTGTGTCCCCGAGGAGACCATTCAGAAAGCGCTGCGCAACTCGCGCATGCACAGTAGGCAACCGGCTCTGAAGGCTTCGCTGCCTGTTTCCCTTATTTTCAGTGCCGGCGCCTTCACCAAAGCCGATGGACATATCGCCTTGGGGTGCCGACATCGCGGGCTCCCTGGACAGGCAAGTGTCCTTATATGATAAGTCCGCAACTACAGGATTTTGTAGCTGTTGACTTTGAATTATTTAAATTTTCCTCCCAGGCTGGAAATCCGCTTAAAAAAAAAAAAAAAAAACACTGCCCCCCCCCCCCCCCAATGGAATGCATGCATGTAGATCAGGGGGCCGGACGCATGGATGGGGGGGCGGGACCCGTGTGCCCCTAATGGACGGGCCACCACTGGTGTAAAGGAAACTCTGATGTAAGAGGGTTTCTTACCAAAAGCCCCCACTTGCATCAGGGTTCCCAGCATTTCCCCTTAAAGCAGGGTGCCCAGAGCCCCCCTTACATCTGAGTCCACAGAGCCCCCCTTACATCAGAGTCCCTGTTACCCTAGTGTACTCACTCGGGGGCAGGAGAGAGAGAAGGGAGGGAGGGGAAGAGTTCTGTCAGACAGTGGATGGTGAGCTCACATACCCAAGGCTCAAGCATAGGCACCTTTCATCCACAATGTATCTTCCGGCTGCTGGGGTTCAAATTTTCTGCCCAAACTTCTCTTATCTGAGACCCCGCATGCCAGGGACTGGAGTGTGGGTGGGGAGACACAGAGGGTTAGGGGCAGGAGGAGGAGGAGGAGCAGATCGAGGCGCCATCTCACCTCTCCTGTTCAGTAGACATGTGCAATGCCGAAAAATTAATTTATGTTTTTTTTTTTCTTTTTTCTTTCGTTTTTCGGGTCATTCGTTATGATCGAATTTCGTTATTTCGAATAAATTTGTAACTTCGGAAAAAATTTAATTAGTTCTGTTCTATTCATTTAGATGAGGTATTCGTAAATGCGAAAAATTCGTCAATACGTAAATTCAGAAACCTGAAATAACTAACTATTAAATGATAGGTATTGGAATTTCCTTTAAAATTTGGCTGCTTAAGAATGTAACGAATACGAATTTATCCGAAGTTACAAATTGTCCAAAATAACGAATGCTGCATGTAAATGATTGGAACTTAATGAATCAATAGTAATATAAATAAAAAGATTATTATTATTATTATTATTATTAATATTATTATTTATTTGTTACGTTCCATTCGTTTAGATGTGGCATTCGTTATTTCGGATAATTCGAAACTTTGGATAAATTTGTATTCGTTCCGTTCATAAACAGCCACATTTTAAAGTGTATTCCAATACCTATAGATTAATAGTTGTTATTATTATTATTATTATTAACAGATTTTCGCTCTTTTGAATTTTCGGATTTTCATTGCATTGCATTCATTCTTATTCGGATTTTCGAATTTTCGGAGAAATTTGTTAAATGGGTCTTCGTTCATTTAGAAAATTTCCGAATTACGAATTTCGGCGAACAACGAGTTCAGGATTAAACAAATTGCACATTTCTACTGTTCAGTGGGGGGAAGAGGAGAACTGGGCAGGTTTTGGGAGAGGAGGAGCAATGGACACTCGGCTTGCACAACTGCAGCCAGTCCTCCAGACAGTTGGCAACCCTGTTGCACGCCTATGCACTCCAGCAGTTGTGGTACTTGGTTACTTTTGAGATCCACCATAGGTGTGATCAGCCTATTGCAGTAGAGTGTGCACCCAAAAGGTGAAGGGGGGGCAGGTAATGTGTCCAGGTTTCAGACAGTCTGAAACCCAGACATGATTTAAAAACTCCCGACTGTCCGGGTGAATCCTGCCCAGTTGGCAACCCTACGCAACTGATAGGAAACCAAACATGGGCAGCCTCCCTCTTTTTTTTTTTTTTTTTTTTATATATATTTCCTTACCAAGCACCCCTGAAGGAGAGACAGAGGGTGCAACAGGACAAGAAGAACTTGAGTATGGTAGAACTGGAGATGCCGACCAGGACGATCCAGCAGAACGTGTGAGGAGGAGTATCAGGCAAGGAATCGGGAGAGCTAGCAGAAGTTACAGGAGAACGCTGGCTTGTCCAAAAGTTCAGGATGGCAGCGGTCATGGAGGATGTTAGCAGATATGTGGCAGGACTATGCATGGAAATGGGCAGCTGCATCAGCAAATAAGGCAAGCAGGCAATCGTCAATGACGTGGAGTGAAATCGGAGGCAGAAGTAAAGTCACAGATGAAACCGAGGTCAAGAACGAGCAGACAAGTACCAAATCAGGAGCTGGATTGGGGTCGGGGATGAAGCTACTGTGAGGAACTGATGGAACAGAAGTACAGACCAGGATCCAAATTCAGTTCAGGAGGAGGCTGAATCAATAACAGGAATCGCATGCAGAACAAAATTCAAGGAGCTCAGACCATGCTGAAGACCAGTCAGCACTGATACGGAGTTGGAGCATTCCTTAAATAGGCCGTGTGGCTCCAATGCCCGGGCGTACACGCACGGCCACACACAGGCCATGATGCATGTGCATAACTGCGAGCATTCTTGCACATGCACGGCTAAGGTTTGTGCAGAAGTATGCACATGTAGCCGCATCCCCGACCTCCAAAGGCCTAATGGTGACCTCCAGAGTCAGGGAGAGCTGACGTTCTTCCTTGTTGTGTGGGTTATTGGGCATGGTGGGTGTATTGCAAGTTGGAAACGTGGGCGCCAGTCACTTTTTGGAATGCAAGAGATTTGTTGTCTCCTAAACAGGACTAGGGGAGAGAGGGTTAGGGCCAGGACACCCTTAGGTAGATGCAATCGTAATTGGCAGACTGCGAGACAAAATAGGCAGACAGCAATACAGGTAGAGGGCCTTTAAGCTGGGTGCAGCAACTGTATTAGTAGAACTTCTGTCTCCTATGCAAACTGAACTTTCAACAGTCAATAGAGATTCATAGACGTAACCTGTTTTTATAGATCTTTTCTCACAATATCCTACAGTAGATCTTCACTCACTGAGCTCCCGGTCTCTCACTGGACTTCAAGATCCCAGTCGTCACTGGATCCCCTGAGCTCTTCCACAGCTATCCCACTGTAAACTC
>JBBDGP010002768.1:0-272500 GCA_037952835.1 Lithobates septentrionalis
TTTCTTTCTTTCCTTCCATCATTCCTTTCGTTCTTTCCTTCTATCTTTCTTTCTTTCCTTCCATCTTTTCTTCTTTCTTTCTTTCCTTCCATCCTTCTTTCTCTTTCTTTCAATCTTTCCTTCCATCATTCTTTCTCTTTCTTTCGTTCTTTCCTTCTATCATTTCTTCTATCTCTTTCTTTCCTTCCATCTTTCTTTCTCTTTCTTTCCTTCCATCCTTCTCTCTCTTTCTTTCTTTCTCTCTTTCTCTCTTTCTCTCTTTCTCTCTTTCTCTCTTTCTCTCTTTCTCTCTTTCTTTCTCTCTTTCTCTCTTTCTTTCTCTCTTTCTCTCTTTCTCTCTTTTCTTTCTCTCTTTTTCTTTATCTTTCTTTCCTTCCATCTTTCTTTCCTTCCTTCCATCCTTCTCTCTTTTTCTTTCTTTCCTTCCATCCTTCTCTCTTTTTCTTTCTCTCTCTTTCTCTCTCTTTCTTTCTTTCTTTCCTTCCATCCTCCTTTCTTTCTCTTCTTTCTTTCCTTCCATATTTCCTTCCTTCCTTCCATATTTCTTTCTTTCTTTCTTTCTTTCTTTCTTTCCTTCTTTCTTTTTCTCTTTCCTTCCATCTTTCTTTTCTCTTTCCTTCCATCTTTCTTTTTCTCTTTCCTTCCATCTTTCTTTTTCTCTTTCCTTCCATCTTTCTTTTTCTCTTTCCTTCCATCTTTCTTTTTCTCTTTCCTTCCATCTTTCTTTTTCTCTTTCCTTCCATCTTTCTTTTTCTCTTTCCTTCCATCTTTCTTTTCTCTTTCCTTCCATCTTTCTTTTTCTCTTTCCTTCCATCTTTCTTTTTCTCTTTCCTTCCATCTTTCTTTTTCTCTTTCCTTCCATCTTTCTTTTTCTCTTTCCTTCCATCTTTCTTTTTCTCTTTCCTTCCATCTTTCTTTTTCTCTTTCCTTCCATCTTTCTTTTTTCTCTTCCTTCCATCTTTCTTTTTCTCTTTCCTTCCATCTTTCTTTTTCCTTTCCTTCCATCTTTCTTTTTCTCTTTCTTTCTTTTACAGAGGCAAAGGGCATGAGGTAGAGAGAGGTCGCAGGTAGCTGCCACTGTCGATCAATATCTCAATACCGCATGCACTAAGACAAAAAAACCCCTAAAGAGGGGGGGGGGGGGAAACAAGGGGACTATCCGGTACCAGGTATGATTACTATTAGTAATAAACAGTGATAGTAACAAAGACTGTGGTAAAATATAAAAAATTCCATTTTAATAGAAACCATGATTAAAAGATTGTAACAATGTCACATACAGTTGCAATCAAAAAACGGGAGCAATGCATACAACCAATTAAGTTACAACTTGTAATGGTGTAGACACAAATAGAGCTTGGGTTCTCGACGGTTTCGCGGTTTCACCGCTTCCTCAGGAGAGCAATATCTGTGGTGCAACATACAGTAAATGTAGTGAATACAATCATACACAAATTGTACAGGGATATAAGAAAGCAGCAGAAACAGTGAAGAATACATTATATAATATACAAACAAATGAAAAAGGATGCGCTCACCCGTTCTATGGTTGCCTGTGGGTACGCATGGCCCCAAGTGGTTCCCCCTGCGGCGAACACAGGGGATGACTAAACAGACCCTGGATAGATAATTGTAAAATGAGGTGGAATAAGTAAGAAGAAATCAATTGAGGGGGGGGGGGAAGGGGTGAAGTGGGGGGTGCCAGTGATGTATTTTTTAGAAAATAAAACAGTGTGCAAGTGAGCAAGTAACCACGGGGAGTGTGTGAACAAGGGAAAGTGGAGGGAGAGAAAAGGAGGGGGGGAGAGAAAAGAAGGGGGGGGGGGGAAGGGGGGGGGGGAAGGGGGGAGAGGGGAAAGGAAGGAGGAGGAAAGGGAAGGGGGGGGGAAAAGGGGGGGAAGGAAAACCAAGAGGGGGGGGAAAGGGGGGGGGGAAGGGAAGGAGGAGGGGGGGGGAAGGGAAGGAGGAGGGGGGGGGGGAAAGGGGGGGGAAGGGAAGGAGGAGGGGGGGGGGAAGGGAAGGAGGAGGGGGGGGGGAAAGGGGGGGGGAAGGGAAGGAGGAGGGGGGGGGGGAAAGGGGGGGAAGGGAAGGAGGAGGGGGGGGGGAAGGAGGAGGGGGGGGGGAAAGGGGGGGGGGAAGGGAAGGAGGAGGGGGGGGGGAGGAAAGAGAGAGAGAGGAGGGGGAGGAAAGGGGGAGGGAGAGGGAAGGAAGAAGGAATCAAGGGGGGAGAGAGGAGAGAAGAGGAAACGGGAGAGGGGGGGGGAAGGAAAAGGGTAATGGGAAACCGCACAAGGGTATGTGGGGAGAGACTGAAGAGGGATAGCACACATAGGTATAAACCGGCACTCACCCCTAAATTGCGTAAACATGCGCATGGACTTGAATGAGGACCAAAAGCAGGTGATCGTATAATGGATGGAATGAGGCCACTGGTTGTTATTGGGCAGTGAAAAGAAACCCCCCAGATAAGGCTGGAGTGCTTGGTATGCACTCAGAGAAGTTGCGCTGCCAGCTGTAACAAACATAATAATAAAGTCATATAAAAGTGACTCACCGGTCAGTGAAACCAGTCGGCTAAAGTTAATGTCACAAGACAACAAGTCAGAGTGACAGGGTATATAGTTAATACTGGGGTAGCAACATGGGAAGTATAAGGGAGCATGCTACAAGCATGATATAAAGGGATGACTATTCAGCACAGCAAAGGCTGAAAGGGAGACTGTCTGTCGGCAGGCGGGGAGAAGGGGGGGAAGAAGGAAAGGGACCAAACGGCAGGGACTGGGGGGCCACAACACTCACCCAAAGCAGTGGTCCTCAGTTGAATAACGTCCAGGGGCTGTAGGCTCAGATAGCGGCCATGGATGGCCGCTATAAGAGCGCCCCAACCCGGAAGTCAGGGACGGCGTAGAGGGCGTCCCCTGACGTCACCGGGTCTGCTCGCCCGCACTACGCAGGTGCAGTGTTGGGTGCTACTGCGCAAGCGCGCGCTCCTGTCAAAGGGAATCGAGTTCCCAGGCATGGAGACGCAAGCAGCTGTGAGGCTGCCAGGGCGAGCATGTGTCCGCCGCAGAAAGAAGGCTCGGGGCAGGGCGGAGCCACAGGAACCTGACGGGTTAGAGAAAAAGAAGAGCGCATCCTTGTACAGCAAACAATTCAAAGCAATACAATAAGCATAAACATACATATAAGTAATTAAACAAAATGTGATATTGGATCTAGACAATGGATAGTCAGTAGCAACAAACCGTAGGCGTTCACCAATGGTGAAAAGGCATCATAGGGTACATAGAGAGGACAGGGGGTAAGGGGAGGAGGGGAGGAAAAAGAGGAGGAAGAAGGGAAGGAAAAGAGGGAAGGGGAGGGAGAAAAGGAAGGGGAAGGGAAAGAAAGGGGGGGGGAGGGGAAAAAAGGGGGGGGGGGAAGGGGGAGCCCTGGAGGGGAAAAAAGGGGGGAAAAAGGAAAGAGAGGAGAGGGGGTACTGGGACCATAAAGTGACTCATAGGAAGGCCCTATAGGACACCGATTCATTGAGGCCATCTTTCTTTCTTTCTTTCTTTCTTTCTTTCTCTTCATCTTTCTCTTCATCTTTCTCTTTCTCTGCATCTTTCTCTTTCTCTGCATCTTTCTCTTTCTCTTTCTCTTTCTCTTTCTCTTTCTCTTTCTCTTTCTCTTTCTCTTTCTCTCTCTTTCTCTGCATCTTTCTCTTTCTCTGCATCTTTCTCTTTCTCTGCATCTTTCTCTGCATCTTTCTCTTTCTCTTTCTTTGCATCTTTCTCTTTCTCTGCATCTTTCTCTGCATCTTTCTCTTTCTCTGCATCTTTCTCTGCATCTTTCTCTTTCTCTGCATCTTTCTCTGCATCTTTCTCTTTCTCTTTCTTTGCATCTTTCTCTTTCTTTGCATCTTTCTCTTTTTCTTTCTTTGCATCTTTCTCTTTCTCTTTCTCTTTTTCTTTCTTTGCATCTTTCTCTTTCTCTTTCTCTTTTTCTTTCTTTGCATCTTTCTCTTTCTCTTTCTCTTTTTCTTTCTTTGCATCTTTCTCTTTCTCTTTTTCTTTCTTTGCATCTTTCTCTTTCTCTTTTTCTTTTTCTTTCTTTGCATCTTTCTCTTTCTCTTTTTCTTTCTCTGCATCTTTCTCTGCATCTTTCTCTGCATCTTTCTCTTTCTCTGCATCTTTCTCTGCATCTTTCTCTGCATCTTTCTCTTTCTCTTTTTCTCTTTCTCTTTCTCTTTCTCTTTCTCTTTCTCTTTCTCTTTCTCTTTGCATCTTTCTCTTTCTCTGCATCTTTCTCTGCATCTTTCTCTGCATCTTTCTCTGCATCTTTCTCTTTCTCTTTCTTTGCATTCTTTCTCTTTCTCTTTCTCTTTCTCTTTCTCTTTCTCTTTCTCTTTCTCTTTCTCTTTCTCTTTCTCTTTCTCTTTCTCTTTCTCTGCATCTTTCTCTGCATCTTTCTTTGCATCTTTCTCTGCATCTTTCTTTGCATCTTTCTCGTTCTCTTTCTTTGCATCTTTCTCTTTCTTTGCATCTTTCTCTTTCTTTGCATCTTTCTCTTTCTCTTTCTTTGCATCTTTCTCTTTCTCTTTCTTTGCATCTTTCTCTTTCTCTTTCTTTGCATCTTTCTCTTTTTCTTTCTTTGCATCTTTCTCTTTTTCTTTCTTTGCATCTTTCTCTTTTTCTTTCTTTGCATCTTTCTCTTTCTCTTTCTTTGCATCTTTCTCTTTCTCTTTCTTTGCATCTTTCTCTTTTTCTTTCTTTGCATCTTTCTCTTTTTCTTTCTTTGCATCTTTCTCTTTTTCTTTCTTTGCATCTTTCTCTTTTTCTTTCTTTGCATCTTTCTCTTTCTCTTTCTCTTTTTCTTTCTTTGCATCTTTCTCTTTCTCTTTCTCTTTTTCTTTCTTTGCATCTTTCTCTTTCTCTTTTTCTTTCTTTGCATCTTTCTCTTTCTCTTTCTCTTTTTCTTTCTTTGCATCTTTCTCTTTCTTTCTTTGCATCTTTCTCTTTCTTTCTTTGCATCTTTTTTTCTCTTTCTTTCTTTCCTTGCATCTTTTTTTCTCTTTCTTTCTTTCCTTGCATCTTTTTTTCTCTTTCTTTCTTTCCTTGCATCTCCACCCATCCCCCTTTATTTCTCTCTTTTGACAGCCTACCAGAATAGGTAGGATCTGTGAGAGCAGCTTCCCTGTGCAGCTCTGCTTGAGGACCTAAAGGTGAGGGCTGAACCGTGGAGTTCCTGAGAAGACCGCGTGATTCTGCAAACGCAGAAATATTCATGCAAGAAGTACAAATAATACCCAGTTAGTCAGTCCGTCAGTAAAAAATGTCATGGAAAAAAGTGAACAAAAAAGGGAAATTATAATAGTCCAAACAAAAAGCATGTGGGGGGAAGGAGAGCGCTGTATTCCTTATGGTAATAGGTAGCCTTGAGTATGGATAATTCCCATTGATCTCATCCTCTAGTCCAAATAGAAAATTGTTGTGAGATACCGAACATTATTGGTGAATCGCTGAATGCTGTAAGATATATTGTCACAATGGTAGTAATATACCCTTAAATATATTATCATGTAACCATATGCCGAGGTGCCTACTGCATGCAGGTGTATCCTCCAGGCTGTTATAGCAGTAAACACTATGTAAGGATGCAATTCCGGTTACTTCCTGATAAATATATGTACTCTACACATTTGTAGTAAGCAGGGGTATATAGAAGCACAACAACGATTACTCACTGATAGTTGATCGCTCAGAAGTTTCTCTGATACACAGTGGGATTCAGTTTGTCACTCGATGGACGTGCTGTGATCATCCAGTAAATATTTTTTGTAATATATAGATATATTCAAGCGGTATCCCAAAAAGAAAGCAATATCTCAATGGTTCTCACATGGGTTGGTAACAGATCAGAGGATGATTATCATCCATATCCATGATGTCTATAGGTAGTGTTGATTATCTGTGGCTGTTCCATCTGAGAGTCATTAGAATTATTCACTCCCAAGGTTGTATTTTCAGGTGAATGGCAGGGGTGCTCTCCCAGCATGATATGCTTGTCATGCTGGGAGAGCACCTCCGCCATTCACCCACCCCAGCTAACACTCGTTTGTGGGTATTAGGGCTTTGAACTGCTACAACCCCTGGCAAAAATTATGGAATCACCAGTCCCTGAGGATGTTCCTTCAGTTGTTTATTGTTGTAGAAAAAAGCAGATCACAGACATGGCCAAAAACTAAGAGCATTTCAAATGGCAACTTTCTGGATTTAAGAAACACTAAAAAGAAATCAAGAAAAATAATTGTGGTGGCCAGTAACAGTTAGATTTATAGAACAAGCACAGGGAATAAATTATGGAATCACTCAATTCTGAGGAAAAAATTATGAAATCACCCTGTAAATTTTCATTACAAACACTAACACCTGCATCAGATTAAATCTGCTTGTTAGTATGTAGGTAAAGAGGGTAAATCATCACGCAGTGTTGCACAAGATGTTGGTTGTTCACAGTCGGCTATGTCTGAAACATGGACCAAATACAAACAACATGGGAAGGTGGTTAAAGGCAAGCATACTGGTAGCCCAAGGAAGACATCAAAGCGTCAAGACAGAAAACTTAAAGCAATATGCCTTGAAAACAGAAAATGTACAACAAAACAAATGAGGAACAAATGGGAGGAAACTGGAGTCAACATCTGTGACCGAACTGTAAGAAACCGCCTAAAGGAAATGGGATTTACATACAGAAAAGCTAAAGGAAAGCCATCTCTAACACCTAAACACAAAAAAACAAGGTTACAATGGGCTAAGGAAAGGCAATCGTGGACTGTGGATGATTGGATGAAAGTCATATTCAGTGATGAATCTCGAATCTGCATTGGGCAAGGTGATGATGCTGGAACTTTGGTTTGGTGCCGTTCCAATGAGATTTATGCAGACGACTGTCTGAAGAAAACATGCAAATTTCCACAGTCAATTGTGATATGGGGCTGCATGTCAGGTAAAGGCACTGGGGAGATGGCTGTCATTAAATCTTCAATAAATGCACAGGTTTAAATTGAAATTTTGGACACTTTTCTTATCCCATCTATTGAAAGGATGTTTGGGGATGATGAAATCATTTATCAAGATGATAATGCATGTTGCCATAGAGCAAAAACTGTGGAAAAAATTCCTTGAAGAAAGACACAAAAGGTCAATGTCATGGCCTGCAAACAGTCCGGATCTCAATCCAATTGAAAATCTGTGGTGGAAGTTAAAGAAAATGGTCCATGACAAGGCTCCAACCTGCAAAGATGATTTGGCAACATCAATCAGAGAAGGCTGGAGCCAGATTGATGAAGAGTACTGTTTATCACTCATTAAGTCAATGCCTCAGAGACTGCAAGCAGTTATAAAAGCCAGAGGTGGTGCAACAAAGTATTAGTGATGTGTTGGAGTGTTATTTTGTTTGTTTGTTTTTCATGATTCCATAATTTTTTCCTCAGAATTGAGTGATTCCATAATTTATTCCCTGTGCTTGTTCTATAAATCTAACTGTTACTGGCCACCACAATTATTTTTCTTGATTTTCTTTTAGTGTTTCTGAAAGCCAGAAAGTTGCCATTTGAAATGCCTTTAGTTTTTGGCCATGTCTGTGATCTGCTTTTTTTCTACAACAATAAACGACTGAAGGAACATCCTCAGGGACTGGTGATTCCATAATTTTTGCCAGGGGTTGTACCTGACAATACAATCTTGGAAGTGAATAATTCTAATGACTCTCAGATGGAACAACCACGGATAATCAACACTACCTATAGACATCATGGATATAGATGATAATCATCCTCTGATCTGTTACCAACCCATGTGAGAACCATTGAGATATCACTTTCTTTTTGGGATACCGCTTGGATATATCTATATATTACACAGAGTATTAACTGGATATTCACAGCACATCCATTGATTGACAGACTGAATCCCACTGTGTATTAGAGAGACTTCTGAGCGATCAACTATCAGTGAGTAATCGTTGTTGTGCTTCTATATACCCCTGCTTACTTAAAATGTGTAGAGGACATATATTTACCAGTAAGTAACCGGAATTGCATCCTTACATAGCGTTTACTGCTATAACAGCCTGGAGGATACACCTGCATGCAGTAGGCACCTCGGCATATTGTTACATGATAATATATTTAAGGGTATATTACTACCATTGTGACAATATATCTTACAGCATTTAGCGATTCACCAATAATGTTCGGTATCTCACAACAATTTTCTATTTGGACTAGAGGATGAGATCAATGGGAATTATCCATACTTAAGGCTACCTATTACCATAAGGAGTACTGCGCTCTCCTTCCCCCCCACATGCTTTTTGTTTGGACTATTATAATTTCCCTTTTTGTTCACTTTTTTCCATGACATTTTTGACTGACGGACTGACTAACTGGGTATTTTTTGTACTTCTTGTGATCGGCTACTGTGTCTTTTCACTTTAGGACACAGCGTGAATATTTCTGCATTTGCAGAATTACACTGTCTTCTCAGGAACTCCACGGTTCAGCCCTCACCTTTAGGTAGCTGGGGGTTTATATAGGTGTAGAAAGGGAGTGCTCCATATTGGGGGTGAGAGGGACTGCAGATTTCCATTTTAGTCATCCAGGTATATACTGCATGGACCATCTGTCTACAGGTCATAATTTGGGAGGCTATAGACAGGTTGGTGGGTTCCCACTTTGTGGGACTTCCTTCTTTGATCTATTATAGGGGATTTAGGGATTTTAATAATTGCCTTTTTGTATTCTGCTTTTTATAGCTAATAAAACTGTGTAGTTCAACTCTTCAGGGCGTGTTATAGTCTTTTGGTTTTTTATTTTTTTGTCTCAGCATTTGATGCCACACCAAACCAGAAAAACTGAACCAATGGACTTCAACCTCCTATCTCAGAAAGCCAAAAGTTTTACCGTTCAGCCACACTTTTTGTCATAAACCGGTGTGACCATAAATGTGTGGACTGCAATAGGGAAGACCAAAACGCATTGAAAAGTAATAATAGTAAGCTTTATTAAAATGATAAGTCATAAACAATAAAGCAAACCAGCATACAACCATGGTGACACACAATAATAACTCTCTAAACCAAACGTGAATACAGGAGTAAGATATAATCATAAATGTAAACAAGCCAGGGTCATACACGAGAGATCAATCAGATAGAACGGAGCAGGACGGGATAGGGAGAGGACAACAGGAGGAAGGGACAAGTCTGCAAGACAGGGGTCCAGGGATGGATGCAGGGTTCAGGAACACAGGACACAAGGTACAGGTACAGGATTCAGGAATACAGGTCAGGGGTCAAGGAAAATACCAAGGCAAATGTGTGAGCATCTGACGGGTACATATACACACCTCCTGCAATCAGTCTCAGGTGATGCCTGATTGCAGGAGATGTCAGCTCCAGACTGCCAGGAGACACCTGCTGGTGAACACCAGTACTGCGGTCCAAAGATCTGACAGCGTCACCAGCAGGTGAAACCTTTCCTTACAGTACCCCCCCCCTCGAAGGAGAGACCTCCAGACGCTCCAACTAGTCACGCTCTAAAAAGTCCATGGCATCAAGCTGGGCAGTGGGCAGAGGCACATCGAGCTGGGCAGCGACAAATCAAGCTGGGCAGCGGGCAGAGGCACATCAAGCTGGGCATTGGGCATCGAATCATCCAACTGGAGAACAGGCACTGGAACATCAGGCTGAACAGCAGGCACTGGAACATCAGGCTGGGCATCAGGAACTGGATCATCAGGCCAGACAATGGGCATTGGATCATTAGACTGGACAGCAGGCATTGGAACATCAGGCCAGGCAGCGGCCACTGGAACAACAGGCCGGACAACGGGCACTGGAAAATCAGGCCGGACAGAGGACACTGGAACATCAGGCCGGGCATCAGGAACTGGATCCTCAAGCTGGACATTAGGCATCAGATCATCAGACTTGACAGCAGGCACTGGAACATCAGACCGGACAGTGGACACTGGAATATCGGGTCGGGCTTCAGGAACTGGATCATCAAGCATCGGATCATCAGACTGGAGAGCAGGCACTGGAACATCAGGCCGAGCAGTGGGCACTGGAACATCAGGCTGAGGCAGTGGGCACTGGAAAATCAGGCTGGGTGTCAAGAACTGTATCATCAAGCCGGACATTGGGCATTGGATCCTCAGGCCAGACAACGGGCATTGGATCATCAGGCTGGACAACGGGCACTGCAACATCATGTAGGACATCAGGAACTGGATCACTGAGCTGGGCATCAGACATTGGGTCATCAGACTGGAAGCAGACACTGGAACATCAGGCCAGGCAGCGGTAAGCTGGGCATCAGGAACCGATTCAGCAAGCACCATATCAGCAGGCTGAGTAACGGGCACCGGCTCAACAGGCTGGGTAATGGGCACTGGCCCAGCAGGCTGGGTGAAGGGCACGGGCTCAGCAAGCTGGGTGACAGGCACTGGCACATCAGGCTGGGAAACGGGCACCGGCACATCAGGCTGGGAAACGGGCACCTGCACATTGGGCTGGAAAACAGGCACAGGCACATCAGGCTGAAAAACAGGCACCAGAACTTCTGGCTGGACCATGGGCACTGAAACTTCAGGCTGAAACTTGGGAACCTGAACATCAGGTGGGGCCGTGGGCACTGGAACATCAGGCTGGACCGTGGGCATTGGAACATCAGGCTGAACAGCAAATACTGGAACATCAGGCCGGACAGCAGGCAGAAGGATGGCAGGGTTAGGTGGGTCATCAGGTTCAGGACCATCAGAGGCTAGCCTGACCCCATTGGCATTCATGGAGGCAGGTTGGAGTGGATCGGCTGGCGTGGGGGCAGACTGGAGCAGATCGGCTGGCGTGGAGGCAGACTGGAGCAGATCGGCTGGCATGGAGGCAGACTGGAACAGATCGGCTAGCATGGAGGCAGACTGAAGCAGATTTGCTGGCATGGAGGCAGACTGGAGCAGATCGGCTGGCATGGAGGCAGACTAGAGCAGATCGGCTGGCATGGAGGCAGACTGGAGAAGATCGGCTGATGTGGAGGCAGACTGGTGCAGATCGGCTGGTGTGGAGGCAGACTGGAGCAGATTGGCTGGCGTGGAGGCAGACTGGAGCAGAACAGCTGGTGTAGAGGCAGGCTGGAGCAGATCGGCTGGCGTGGAAGCAGGCTGGAGCAGATCAGCTGGCGTGGAAGCAGGCTGGAGCAGATCAGCTGGCATGGAAGCAGGCTAAAGCAAATCGACTGGAGTGAAAGCAGGCTGGAGAAGATTGGCCAGCGTGGAAGCAAGCTGGAGCAGATTGGCTGGCGTGGAAGCAGGCTGGAGCAAATCAGCTGGTGTGGGGACAGGATTGGATAATGGCAGGATTGTACGGGTTGGTTTTTGGATTTAGCCACTGAAGCCTTGTAGGTAGGGATGAGCTTCGTGTTCGAGTCAAACCCATGTTCGTCTCGAACATCGGCTGTTCGATCGTTCGTCGAATTGCAAAGGATATGGGCCGTTCGCGACAAATTCATGTGGCGCGTCATGGCCCATAATTCACTGCAGCATCGCAGTGCATTGCTGGCTGATGATTGGCCAAGCATGCACTATGACCCGCATGCTTGGCCAATCACAGCACCATCAGTAGAGAGAGCTGTAATTGGCCAAAGCCAGGGTGGCTTTGGCCAATTATGGCTCAGGGGGTTTAGAACATGCCCCACACTTTATGAGGCCGCCTACACGGCGGCCCTGTGTAGTGTGTTCCGGCATGCTTAGAGAGAGAGAGAGAGACAGTGTCATTTCATTTGAGTTAGCTAGATTAGGCAGGACAGTCAGTGAGTTAGCTGCACTTAAAGTGTATTGTGTATATATATACACTGTATTCAGTTTAGCTAGATCCGTTCCTGTTATCTTCCTACTGACAGGCAGGCTTGTCTTGTTACAGTATTTACAGCTACCTGTTCTTTTGATCCTATTAGTACCACAGTCAGGCAGCTAGACTATTTACAGTTAATGTAGTGCGTCCTCCTCACAGTGTTCAGTTAAAGGTTCAAGTTAGTTTAGTGTGACCTCTGCACAGTGTTCAGCTAAAACTACAAGTTAGTGTAATGCACAGTGTTCAGGTAAAGCTACAAGTTAGGGTAGTGCGTCCTCCTCACAGTGTTCAGCTAAAACTACAAGTTAGTGTAGTGCAACCTCTGCACAGTGTTCAGCTAAAGCTACAAATTAGTGTAGTGCGTCCTCCTCAGTGTTCAGCTAAAGCTACAAGTTAGTTTAGTGTGACCTCTGCACAGTGTTCAGCTAAAGCTACAAGTTAGGGTAGTAAATCCTCAGTGTTCAGCTAAAGCTATAAGTTGGTGTAGTGTGTCCTCCTCACAGTGTTCAGCGAAAACTACAAGTTAGTGTAGTGCGACCTCAGCACAGTGTTCAGCTAAAGCTACCAGTTAGTGTAGTGCGTCCTCCTCACAGTGTTCAGCTAAAACTACAAGTTAGTGTAGTGAGACCTCTACACAGTGTTCAGCTAAAGCTACAAGTTAGTGTAGTGCGTCCTCCTCACAGTGTTCAGCTAAAGCTACAAGTTGGTGTAGTGTGTCCTCCTCACAGTGTTCAGCGTAAACTACATGTTAGTGTAGTGCGACCTCTGCACAGTGTTCAGCTAAAGCTACAAGTTAGGGTAGTGCGTCCTCCTCAGTGTTCAGCTAAAACTACAAGTTAGTGTAATGAGACCTCTGCACAGTGTTCAGCTAAAGCTACAAGTTAGGGTAGTGTGTCCTCCTCACAGTGTTCAGCTAAAGCTACAAGGTAGTGTAGTGAGTCCTCCTCACAGTGTTCAGCTAAACCTACAAGTTAATTTTTTGTGAGCTCTGCACAGTGTTCAGCTAAAGCTACCTGTAGAAGGTTGGTGGTGTTTTCCTGATCCTATCACTACTGCAGGCTGCTAAATAAGCTACAAGTTAGTGTAGTGCGAGCTCTGCACAGTGTTCACCTAAAGCTACCTGTAGAAGGTTGGTGGTGTTTTCCTGGTCCTATCACTACCACAGGCAGCTAAATAAGCTACAAGTTAGTTTTTTGCAAGCTCTGCACAGTGTTCAGCTAAAGCTACCTGTAGAAGGTTGGTGGTGTTCTCATACTACAGGCAGGCAGTTGATTTTGCTAGCTGCAGTATCAGTATATAGATATATAGATTATCTATCTATATATATATATATATATATATATATATATATATATATATATATATATATATATATATATATATATATATATATATCCCAGCTTAGTGCAGCTACAGGCCATTAGTATGTCTGGAAGGCCAACAAGGAGAGGCAGACAGTCACAAGCCAATAAAAGAGGGCAAGCAGGCTCTGTGTCTAGAGGCAACAGTGCTGGTCGTGGAGACGGTGCATCCTCATCAGCACGTGGCTGTGGGACACGTTTGGCCTTTTTTTCGGCAGCTGGCCGCGTTGAGCCGCAACATGCGGAAGACTTGGTCGAGTGGATGACTAAGCCATACTCATCCTCCTCATCCTCTCTCACCCATGCTCAGGGTACTTTGTCTGGCAAAGCAGCGGCCTCTTCCCTGGGCTCAATGTCATCAGTGACTCCTTCCCTAGCCCCCCCATGTCCTCCTGAGGAGTCCCTCAAACTATTTGACCACACTGTTGGGTACATGCTCCAGGAGGATGCCCAGCGTTTGTAAGGCTCTGATGGTGATACTGAGCTAGATGAAGGCAGTAACGTGAGCCTGGACAGAGGGGGTGCCCAAGAAGGACAGCAATCTGGCAGTCATGCTCCCCCTGCTGCAGCATACTGCCAGGTTTGCTCCAGTGATGAGGGAGGGTATGATGAGGTCACTGACTCAACGTGGGTGCCTGAAAGGAGAGAGGAGGAGGAGGAGGCACATCACCAACGAGGCAGGATGCCCTCCAGGGGCCAGCCTAAGGGCAGCACACTGACTGCATCACACCCCAAAGCTCTGCATGTGCAGGGCGCTGCAGTCTCTGCGCGTTATTCAAAAAGTTCTTTGGTGTGGGCCTTTTTTGAGACGAGTGCATCAGATTGCACCGCTGCTATTTGCAACATATGTCTCAAGCGTATCTCGCGTGGCCAAAACATCTCTCGCTTGGGCACCACATGCTTGACCAGACATATGTTGACCTGCCATGCAGTTCGTTGGCAAGCGTATCTAAAAGACCCACACCAAAGAACAAAGAGGAGCTCTCCTTGCTCCTCATCATCTGAGATCTCCAACCCCACTATACCTTCAGTCCGCTCTGAGACCTGCACTGAGAGGCATGAAGGTGTGGAATTAGGTGTGTCACAGCCAAGTACTTGTGGGCAATCTGCTTTCGGTACACCGACGTTAGATTGTACCAGGCAAATTTCCCTGCCCCAGCTGCTGCACCACCGAAAGAAGTTCGCTCCCAGCCATCCACATGCCCAGCGGTTGAATGCTAGCTTGGCAAAATTGCTAGCACTTCAACTGCTGCCTTTTCAGTTGGTAGACTCTGCCCCCTTCCGTGAGTTTGTGGAATGTGTGGTTCCTTGGTGGCAGGTACCCAAACGCCACTTTTTTTCACGGAAGGCGATTCCGGCTCTCTACCGACACGTGGAAGGCAACGTCTTGGCCTCGCTGGACAGGGCGGTCAGTGGTAAGGTGCATATTACCGCTGGCTTATGGTCCAGCAGGCATGGACAGGGACGTTACCTAAGTTTCACAGCGCATTGGGTGACTCTTCTGGCAGCTGGAAGGATGCAGGACAAGGTGCAGTAGTGTTGGAGGTTGTTCCGCCACCACGCCTCCAAAATGCCACTACTAATGATTGTAACACACCTCTCTCCTTGACCCCCTCCTCTTCTTCTTCCTCCATGGCCTCTTCCTGTGATTTGGCCTCGGAACCAGCGGTGCTCCATAGTTATTCAAGGGGCTACGCAAGTACGCAGGCCAAAAGATGCCATGCGGTGCTTGAGCTGGTGTGCTTGGGGGACAGGAGCCACACTGGGGCAGAGGTTCTGTCAGCTCTGCAGGGGCAGGTTCAGAGGTGGTTGACGCCATGCCAACTTAAGGCAGGAATGGTGGTTTGCGACAATGGCACCAACCTCCTCTCTGCCCTCCGACAGGGACAAATGACCCATGTGCCCTGTTTGGCTCACGTCCTTAACTTGGTGGTGCAGCGGTTCTTGGCCAGGTACCCGGGCTTACAGGATGTCCTGAGGCAGGCCAGGAAAGTCTGTGTGCATTTCTGCCAGTCATATAATGCCAGTGCTCAGCTGGCGGACCTCCAAAAGGAGTTTAACCTGCCCAAGAACCGCCTAATCTGTGACATGCCCACCAGGTGGAACTCAACATTGGCCATGCTAAAGCAGCTGCACACGCAGCAGAGGGCCATCAATGAGTACCTGTGCGACTATGGCACCAGGACAGGGTCAGGGGAGCTTGTTTTTTTTTCCCCACGCCAGTGGCCCATGATCAGGGATGCATGCACTGTCCTGTCACCATTTGAGGAGGCCACGAGGATGGTGAGCAGTGACAGTGCATGCATCAGTGACACTGTCCATCTGTTGGAGCACACGCTGCGTGGAATAATGGACAGGGCACTTGAGGCAGAACAGAGGCAGGAAGACGAGGACTTCCTTGGCTCTCAAGGCCCCCTTTATCCAGACAGTGTTCCTGCGTGCCCGCCAATCACACAGGAAGAGGACGAGGAGGATTGTGTCAGTATGGAGGTGGAGCCTGGCACTCAGCATCAGCAGCAGTCTTGAAGGGATCAGTCCCAAGAAACACATGAACTTGTACGTGGCTGGGAGGAGGTGGCTGCGGACCATGTCGTCCTTAGTGACCCAGAGGACTCCGGAACAAATGCCTCAGCAAACCTACGCTGCATGGCCTCTCTGATCCTGCAAAGCCTGCGTAAGGATCCTCGTATTCGTGGTATCAAGGAGAAGGACCAATACTGGCTGGCAACCCTCCTTGATCCACGTTACAAGGGTAAGGTTGCGGATCTTATCTTGCCGTCGCAGAGGGAGCAGAGGATGAAACATCTTCAGGAGGCCTTGCAGAAAGGTCTGTGCAACGCGTTCCCAGAGACTGGGAGGTTACAAACTCCTGTTTCTGGACAACGTGTTGCTGAGGCTTCAGTCAGTCAAAGAAGGAGCGGTGGCCGTCTGACCGATGCTTTCAGACAATTTTTTAGTCCGCAGCCCCAAGGTATGATCGGTTCCAGCACCCATCGCCAGCATCTGTTTTACATGGTGCAGGAATACCTAGGGGCAAGATCTGACTTGGACACCTTTCCCATCGAAAATCCTCTGGGTTACTGGGTCTTGAGGATGGATCACTGGCCAGAGCTTGCACAGTATGCAATTGAGCTACTGGCCTGTCCTGCATCCAGCGTTCTTTCGGAACGCACATTCAATGCTGCTGGAGGCTTTGTAATTGATCACAGGGTGCGTCTGTCCACCGACTCGGTCGATCGACTGACCTTCATAAAAATGAATCAGTCTTGGATCACCACCAGCTACCAAGCACCTGATGCTGATGTAACGGAATAATTTTTTTTTAAATCTCAGATCCCTTTAAAGACTGCCTATGCTGATGCTGAGTGACTATCCCTGAGTAATTATCCTCTTCCTCCTCAATGATCATGCTGATAGCTTGTAAGAACATTTTTGGTTCTGGGCGCCGCCACCAGTGCCTAAGGCCCAATTTTTCAGCCCCTGTTTAACAGGGGCTTGTAATTACAATTTTTGATGCAATACTTTGCAGCAGGGCTCGTTCCTGCGTTCCAACTAGAGTATCTGTGAGGGGTTGCAGTGTTGTGGCACCAGCACCAGTGCCTAATGCCTAATTTTTCAGTCCCTGTTTAACAGGGGCGTGTAATTACAATTTTTGATGCAATAATTTGCAGCAGGGCTCGTTCCTGTGTTCCAACTAGAGTATCTGTGACGGGTTGCAGTGTTGTGGCACCAGTGCCTAAGGCCCAATTTTTCAGCCCCTGTTCAACAGGGGCATGTAATTACAATTCTTGATCTAATATTTCACAGCAGGGCATGTTTCTGCGTCCACCAAGAGCGAATGAGGACTTACAGTGTTGTGGCACCAGCACCACCACCACCAAAGGCCCAATTTTTCTGCCCCTGTTCAACAGGGGCATGTAATTACAATTCTTGATCTAATATTTCACAGCAGGGCCCTGTGAGGGCTTACAGTGTTGTGGCCACAACAACACCTAAGGCCCAAATTTCTGCTGAGTATATAGGGCAGGCCCCTACTTTCAAACATCTAACTTACAAACGACTCCTACTTGCAAACGGAAGGAGACAACAGGAAGTGAGATGAAATCTACCCCTAGGAAGGGAAATTCTCTCCTGTAAGAATTAATATGGGAAAAACTTTTCTCCTTTCCACTGATGCTTTATCACCAATCCTTGTTTCACAAAAAAACCCAAATTTTCAAAATACATTTGTCATTGGGACAAAAAGTGAAGTGAAATCTTCTGAAGAGGAGCACAGACAGCAAAACAAATGTCACAGGGGTGATAACCCTTCCCTATGTTTTCCAAAAAGCTTAAAATAGATTTTTTGGCTGGAGCTAAACACGTTAAAAATGTACCCGTTCAAAATTACAAACAGATTCTACTTTTTTTTTTGCCACATCAGTGTCCTTTTTCGGGGGCATAAGTTTCAACTTTACCGTTCAATACTTTCCCGACTCATTTCTCACATCATAGTGGCTTTTATTGCTTTTTTTTTTTGCAGTTATCGTTTTGATTAAATCTTCATGCTTGCAACACCGCAGCATCCCTCATCAACAGTATCGATTAGATCGTATCAAAAGCCTCCCCTATCTTAAGCTCCCTTCCCTTCCCCAACCCACCACCCCCCAAACCGCCCTACCTCCTCGAAGTCCTATATTTCTTTCATCCATGGACCTCCGGGCTAGCTAGGTCAACACCCCCGATGGACACCACTCCTGTTGCATCTTACCCATCTCTAACTACTATACGGGAACCACATTTGCTAGACCTATTAATTTCCCAAAACCTCTACAGCTCTTATTGAGCTTTTAAATTTTTGCCAACCCTTCCATTTTTCCTCATACTCTTCCATTTCCACTTCCTCAGTGTATCTCAGATATTCTAAGTTCTGGATTTCGTTTGTTTTGTCGTACCATTCTTGTTATGTTGGGCCACTTTTCTCCTGCCAGTGTCTTACAATGAGACTTTTTGCTGCGTTCAACAGTTGTGGTATGAGTGTTCCCAGATATGACTCTGTTGGCATTCTGAAACCGTGAAATAGGCATGCCCATGGATCGTCCGGGACCACTATTTGGGTTATCTCACCAATAATTTTCCTTATCTCGTCCCAGAATTCCCTTAATTTTGTGCACTGCCACCAGATGTGTGCCATTGTACCCAGCTCTTTGCATCCCCTCCAGCAGAATTGTGAAGTTTCACTCTAATACTTAGAAGCTCTATCTGGGGTAATGTACCATCATGACAAACATTTATATTTTAACTCAGACACTTTATAATTTACTGAGGTATTGTGAACTCGCTTTAATAAAATTGTAACCTCATCAATTTTGAGTTTTGAATTTAATTCTGTCTCCCATTTTTTGATATATACTGAGATGTCTGTACCCTTCAGATCCATCAATACCCTATAGATCTTTGAAATCCCCTTCTTCCCTACCTGACTGACACAGAGTTTCTCTAACGGCTGTAAGTTATCCATCGTTCTAATTGGTTGGGGGAGCATTTCAACAACGTTTTTTAGATGAAGGTATCGCCATTTATTGAGGGTCATAAGATCGCTTTTATTTTTTAAGTCCTGAAATGAGCAAAGTTTACCCTTTGTCGTGACATCTTTAAGCTGTGATCCTTTTTGCAAGATCCATCTCCCACTAAATATCTCCATACCTGGTGCAAAAATATCTGTGTCCCCTCAAAGGGATCAAAGGGGAGTTATACTCCCATTTCTCCCTTTTATGCAAGTTGTCCCATAATTTTAAAGTGTGTCTAGTGATAATATGTGCCTCAGAACTAAGTTTCCTAAAATGTGGAGGTATCCAAATTACTTTACTCATATCTACTTTACTAATCGTGTTGTCCATTTTCACCCAACGCTTTTCTTTATTTCCTTTTGCCCAATCTATAATTCTTGATAAAATGATTGCTTCGTGATAACCTCTTATGTCTGGTGCACCCCAACCCCCCTTCTCTTTGTCCCTAGCTAGTGTTGCATAACTTATACGCGTTTTTTTCCCCCTCCAAATAAATTTTGTGAAAAGTGAGTGTAATTTTTTGAGATATGCTTGTGGTAATGGGATGGGGAGCATTTGCATTTTATATAAAATCTTTGGCAGAATTGCCATCTTAATGATGTTAATTCTTTCCCCCCATGACAGATGTCCTCTTGTGATTCTATTCAACTCCCCCTTGACCTCATTAAGGAGAGGAACAAAATTAATCTGGAACAACGACTCTCTAGTCCCTGTTATCTTTATCCCAAGATAGTTTATCTCCTTTTTTCCCCCACGCAAATGGGAATTCTTTGTGGACCATAAGATCTTTTTTATCCATCTTATTAATTTCTAGTATTTCAGATTTGGCCGGGTTGATCTTAAAATTGGATATTTCCCCATATTCTTTCAAAGTTTTAAGCAGGTTAGGGAGAGTTATTCTAGGTCTGGTGATATAGAAAAGGATATCATCTGCGAAGGCAGCCAATTTGTGATCTTCGTCTCCATCAAATACTCCTGTGATATCCGGGTTCTGCCTTATCCTTGTTAGCAAGGGCTCAAGCGTCAACACGAACAAAAGGGGGGACAGTGGGCATCCTTGACTCGTTCCGTTAGTCATTAAAAATGGCTCAGATAAAGTTCCATTGACTTTGACCCTTGCTGAAGGACAGGCATACAACGACTTTATCCATCTGGTCATATTTGGCCCAAATCCTATCTCCTTCAGCATACAGAACATAAAGCCCCAGTCTACCCTGTCAAAAGCTTTCTCAGCGTCGATTGACAAGAGTAGACCTGGGGCTCCACTGTCCCTCATTTTTTGGGTTACCATGAGGGTTCTGATCCCATTATCCCGTCCCTCCCTACCTAGGGTGAATCCCACCTGATCTGGATGGACCATGTTATTCAGAATATTCTTTACTCTCCCGGCCAGAATTTTCGCAAACAATTTCGTGTCCACATTGAGAAGCCCTATTGGTCTATAGCTAGAACAGAGAGAACTGTCCTTGCCCTCCTTCCATATGATGGTAATAATCGCTTCTAACGCTTCTTTCCCCATCTCCCACTTTACACCTATCCCATTCATGTACGAACATAATTTAGGGATTAAGAGGTCTTGGAATTTTTTATAATACAGTACGAAGAAACCATCCGGCCCAGATATTTTCCCCGTAGGCGTCTCCCTCAATGTTTTTTTAATTTCATCTTCTGTAATGGGGCCCTCTAGTAGATTAGAATTATCTTCTTCTATTCTCTTTAGTCCTAGCTCCTGCAAAAAAACTTTGGTTCTCTCCCTTTTTTTGTCTGCCTCGCTCTTTGAGATCTTATTATTTATGGAGTATAATCACTTGTAGTAGTTTTGAAAGGTTTTGGCGATTTCACTCGTTCTGTAATTTACCTCCCCGTCTGAAGTCTTCATTTTCTCAATGTAGTTATTGGTCTTCTTTTTTTTTAGGGTCTTTGCTAGATACTTCCCCGGCTTGTTTCCTCCCACATATCTCTCTTTCTTTAGTAGGTTGTACGTTACTCGTGTTTCTTGTTCAATTAAAGTTCTCATGGCCTCTCTTTTGTTATGGAGTCTTAATAGCACCTCCTTCCCCCCATCTAGTTTGTGCACCTGCTCGAGTTCTAATATCTCGTTCATTATTTCAAATTTTTCTTCCCTTCTCTTCCTCTTCTTTTCCGCACCTGCCTTAATCAAGATCCCCCTAATATAGGCTTTGTGTGCCTCCCATACTATTGACTCCGAGACCTCAGCTGTATCATTAGTTTTAAAAATAGAACTCTAATTCCTTTGATACCAAATCCCCTATCTCTTTATCATTTAGTAGTTCTTCGTTTAACTTCCAGCTAAAGCTCTTATTATGAATCTGTCCTGTTTTTACTGTTAAGCTTATAGGCGCGTGGTCAGAAAAGGTCATTACCCCGATGTCAGAACTAGCAACCGCCTCCAGCCAGCGATGTCCGATCAGAAAAAAATCCAGTCTAGAATATGTCCCATGCACGGGGGAGTAGAACGTATAGTCCCTGCTATTAACATGCTGCGCCCTCCATACATCCACTAATTGGGACTGGTGCAGTTTCTGTCTCACTCTATTATTCCAGGCCGTGCTCGTCCCTCGCGCATGGGACGATTTATCCTTCCCTGGCTCTAGGAACAGGTTAAAATCGCCAGCCATTATAGCTAGACCTTCCTTGAATTCCATAAATTCGGCCATCCTCTCGATCATATATCTATTTGAATTTTTGTTTGGGCCATATATGTTTGCCAGTGAGCATTCGACACCATTAAGTTTCCCTTTCAGGAACATAAACCGTCCTTCCGGGTCCGTCCTTCTCTGATGTAAATCGAACCTTACTCCACTGGCAAACCCTATGGCTACTCCATAGGGGTGAATCACCATACAACCAAACTGGAAAATCCCTGGAGAAAATTTTTTTGGTTTTTCTCCAGGAGAAAATGAGTCTCCTGAAGGAATACCACATCAGCCCCAAGAAATTTTAATTCCTGCAAGATGTTAGCACACTTAATGTGTGCGTTCAAACCGCGTACATTATATGATATTATTTTTATGTTACTCATCTGTTCTTCCTGATACCTTTCCTAAGCCCTGCAACAGAGTGGTGTTCAAGAGACCTGCAATACAAATTTATTCGTTGGAAGCTCTTATCGGACTTCAGCCCCTGCCTATTCCCCCCTCCCCTGCCCACCCTCTCCCACCTTCCCCTCCCTCTTCCCTCCCCTCTCCCCCATCCCTCCCTTTCCCCTGTGGGGATACTAGGCCATCCCATGACCTGAAAAACCGTGGCCCCTCCAACTCCTCCCAGCCCTTCGGTTGTCCCCCTTAAGGTTGAACTCGAACTGGGCAGCCCCAGACCCAATACTCCCCCTGAAGCAATGGGGTACCCGTGCCTGTCAGTTCCCTGCCCCCCGAACCCACCCCCCTGAGCTCAGCAAATCCTACTTCATTTCTATTTCATTAGCTCTTGTAACTACTCCACTTATATTTTTTTCATTTTAAATACTGGCCTCCAAGCCTGCTGCTCCCCAGGGGTTTCTATGCCCCCAGTCTTTATCCACCAACCCGGGATTTCCACCAGAGGCACCTCTAAGCGATTGCAAAATTTTGCTGTTTCTTCTGGGAATCTTAGGGTGGCTGGTCGGCCCTCTTTACTTCCAGTAACGCAGGCTGGGAAGCCCCAAGAATATTGAACGTCGTGTACTTTTAACTGTTCTAGAAGTGGTTTTAGTATTCTTCTCCTGGCCAGCGTCTCCGCTGCCAGATCCAGAAAGATCTGCAAGTTTGTCTCTCCATACTTCACTGGGTAGTTCTTTTTCAGATTAACCTTAATTTTCTCTTTATCATTGTAGTTGTGAAATCTTGCGATGACATCTCTTGGGGCCTCCCCTCTTATTTCTGCCGGTTTTCTGATCCTATGTATTCTCTTGAACTTTATCTTCTTAGTTTTTTCCGGGGGGTTTACCATACCTCCAAATATTTCATCCATTATTCCCTGTAGATCTTCTGTTCCCCCTTGTGACTCTGGTAGACCCCTGATCCGTAAGTTTTTCCTTCTGTTCCGATTTTCTTGATCTTCCAATCTATATCTTAAATTTCTCTGCTCTCTTTGTAGCTCTTCCATCTGGGATTTTAGTTCTTTTAACTCTTCTTCTTGCTTGTCCATCTTTGTTTCTGCCTCTTCCACCCTTTGCAGAATGTGATTCATATCTTCACGGAGAGAGCCTATTTCTCCCTTTATGGTAACTTCCAGCTTCGCAAACATTTCTGCCATTTCACCTTTAGTAGGAAGTATTTTTTTTTTGTTGGGGTTCCATTGTTGTCTCTTCTGCTACTTCGTTACTTCCTATGTGGATGTCGGCCTCGACTACCTGTCGTCTTGTCCCAATCCTTGGGGTACACTCAGGGGTTTTGCTTTTAGCCTCTTTTTGTTTACCTGGGCTATCCTTGCCAGTATCATGCACCATGTACTTTCTGATAGTTCCCGGGCTTGCACTTATCCTGGGTGGGTTGGCAGTGTTCGCAGTCACCCCCTTCGTAGATTTACCTTTCATTTCTTCTTGGTTACTGCACTTGGAATGGGCGCTTGCTCCCCACCTCCTCCTGTTTTTCAAGACCCCACTCCTGGATCCAAGGAAGCCCCCTCTGAGTTTGCCTCGCCTGACCTAGACTTAGAATGTCTGCTGGGAAAGGCTTGTGGAGCTTGTGGGAGATCTCCTGAGGGTTTCCACGGGGGCCTGTTCTTGATAGAATTAGGGAGTCCAAATTCTAGCTTCCTTATAGACGGAGGACCTGTGTCCAACTGGTCAGTGAAAACCAGTTCTGACTGGCACATACGACCCTCAATGATTTGTTTACTTAATCCGTCAGCTATTGCTTGACAAATGACTGCATTCAATTCTTTAATTGAATACCCTTATGTCTAAGGATTACGGCTCCCTGGTGAATAATTTTTTGTGTCTAAAGTTTTCACCTGCCCGCCTTTCTGTGTAAAACAACGTGAGACCGTGCTGTTTAATGTGGCCTGTTCTCCCCCTACAGGTGCTGCCTCTTTAGTGTATCAATCCCTCAATCTCCCAGTTGTCGGTGCCCTGATCCACTGCCCTTAAACTTGCTTTTTATTTCTGTTGAAAATGAGCCCAAGGCATAGATTCCTTCACATCCCCTTAATAGTACCCCTATGAAATAAGGCCAGCTCTAGTCTACTCTCCTCCACTGGCAGTGGTTGATTTTGCTGTGTAAGGCAGTTGGATATAGATATAAAAGTAAATGTATCAGAAACAGCCTACTTGCTTGTAATAAGTGTTTGACAAGAGCGCCAACTGTGTTATTGAAAAACCTTGAGCTTTTAAAGTGGTAGTAACTTTTCTAGGCATGGGCTGCAGGTGAACTGGAGGTAAGCCTTCAGTATAGCTTCTACTATGGCCATTCACAACCCCTTGATAGTACCCCCTTGTAATAGGGCCAGCACAGCTCCCCTTTCCTCCATAGCAAGTGGTTGTTTTTGCTATATGCGGCAATGAGATATAGATGTAGATACCACTGTAGCGGAAGCGGCCTACTTGGTTAAAGTAAGTATTTAGCAATGGTATCCACTGTGATACTAAGTAAACTTTAGCTTTTGAAGTGGCTATAACCCTTCTGGGGCAAGACTGACAGATGTCACGGGTGTCTCTTGGTGTGTGGAACAATCAGTTTTTTACTTTAAATAGCTTCAATTTCGAAATTTCAGAGCCCCCCTTTTACTCAAGGCAAAGAGTCTGTTACAGTCAGTTTACATCCCAGGCAGTCAGTATTTGCATTTCCAGATATTCTATTTGCTAGCCGACCTCCCCCCTCTGTTTTTTCGGTTAAATTACTGTCCATAAAAACACTGCATAGAGCTTGTTATATCTCCTGTGGGTTTTAACCCAGCGAATCACAAAAAAAGGGAAGAAAAAAAGGCAACTAATCACAGCAACTCTGCAATAACACTGCAAGCGCTGTGAGTCCCAGGTGCATATGGCAACTATTCATAGAGAGACTTTTGGTTAAGATACGCCTGCCTCTGTGGGGTTCACTATCCCCTTCCAGCAGTAGGCAAATCTAAGGTATGAGAGAAAGTAACCAAACAGCGGTAAAAATAAACTTGAGCTACTTGCTAGTCTTCATCTGTCCTCCATCCGTTGTGTTAATTTCTTTCCTCTTCTATCGCCAGTTTTTCCTCTAGCCAGGTAACAAGCACTTACCCCTTCCTACGGTTTAATTACCAGGCTCTCTCCGCTTGTCTTTCAGCTTTTCCTCGTTTCCTCATTCCTTTTTCCTGAATGCCCGGTCTTAGGTGGTTATTGCCTATAGCACTTCCGTACAGGGCATGGCAGGCGGGTTTGAAGTAAGTAACCGCAGGACGGATGTTTAACTACCGATGTGGCCGCTTCGGTCTCTCCGATGAGCCGCGCAGTGTCTCCACGGCAACGGCCCCCACGACGGGAGAAGAGAGAGAGCGGAGAAGACGGCGGAGCGGAGATGCGATCAGACGGCCGAGGAAGCAGCAGCAGGCTGGCCTCGCCAGGGGGGGCGAATAGGGGAACGGGAGGAGAGAGGGACGCAATGGCCCTAGCTAAGCATGAGCCGGCATCTCAGGGAGGGGAGCCCAGGCCTCCCGGGCTTAGCATTGCGTCTAGCCAGCCGCCCACATCCGGCTCCTCCCTGACAAACAGATTCTACTTAACAACAAACCTACAGTCCCTGTCTTGTTTGCACCGCCTGTATACTGCTGTTCAGAGTACAGAGCCTGTATACTGCTGTTTCCTTTTTTAATTTAGGTGCGGGGTTCCCCTTAATATCCATACAAGACCCAAAGGGCATGGTAATGGACTGGGGGGTACCCATGCCGTTTGTCTCACTGATTTTCATCCATATTGCCAGGACCCTACATTACATTAAAGCCACAAGCAGTTTTAAAAGACTTTTTTTCCTTTAAAAATGACATTTTGTGCAGGGACTGTTCTAAGCACAGGAAACACACGCCACTTTACAGGCATACTATAGACACCCCTCAGGTATGATATTTAAAGGAATATTTCTCTTTTTTTTTTTTTTTACTTTAAGCATCATTAAAATCACTGCTCCCGAAATACGTCTGTTTTTAAAACTTTTTTTTGCATTGATACCCGGGTCCCCAAACCCTTTTTAGGACGATACCTTGCAAATTAGCCTTTAAAATGAGCACTTTTGATTTCGAATGTTCGAGTCCCATAGATGTCAATGGGGTTCTAACGTTTGTGCGAATTTTCGGTTCGTTCGCAGGTTCTGGTGCGAACCGAACCGGGGGGGGGGGGTGTTCGGCTCATCCCTACTTGTAGGTGACTACAGGGCTGTAAATAGGTGGTGCAGCTGATGGAAGAGAAGAGTTTGAGCATGGCCACAACATCTTTGTGGAGTTGCTGCAGGCAGTAGAGAGGAGGCAGATGGGTTAAAGTCAGGATAGGTGCAGCAAGTGGAAACAGGATACTAATATTTAGTTGGTAGTAGGGTATATTGGGCTGTGACTGTGGTTTCCGTGGGTGATGGAGAAAGAGAACACTGAGCAGGCAGGTCTCTGGCAGCAGGAATGGGCTGTTGCAAGCTGACCGAGGCTGAGTGTAATAGATCTGACCATGCCTGTAGTAAAGGTTGAACAAAATTCGGCTTACATACTGCCTGTCTAACCAGGGACTGCACTGCGTTAATACACTCCGATAACACCTGCTGAGAACATGAGGAATAACGCTCAAAGAAAGAAACTGGGTCATCCTCTAATAACCACACCAGAGAATCAACCTGATCAAAACTGAAGGGGGGAGAAAAATCATCACTGCCTCTTGGAGTACTGGACAGGGCTAGCTCTGCACACACCTGAATCAGAGGCTGGACATCCCCAAACAGCATATGGCTCTGATCAACTAGCAGTGGCGTCACTAGGGTTGGTGTCACCTGGTGTGGTAATACATGGTGTCACCCCCCCACCCCCGGCACTAAGCAGGCTAGTGGGTCGGTGTGGTTCTCCCCCCCCCCCCTTAACCTACCAAAATAGATGGAGCTGGGATGTGATTGGGGTGATGGATGGAGCCGGAATTGGATCGGGGGGGTGGATGGCATGGGGATGGGATCAGGGGGGTGGATGACGTGGGGATAGGATCAGGGGGGATGGAGTGGGTATGGGATCAGGGGGGGGATGTATGGAGCCAGGATGGGATCAGGGGGGTGGATGGAGCCGGGATGGGATCAGGATCAGGGGAATGGCTGGAGCGGGTATGGGATCGGGGGCTGGGTGGAGCTGGGAAGGGATGGGGGGAATGAATGGAGCCAGGATGTGATCGGGGGAATGGATAGAGCCGGGATGGGATTGGGGATGGGATCGGGGATGGATGGAGCAGGTATGGGATCAGGGGGATGGATGAAGCCGGAATGGGAACGGGGGGATGGATGGAGACGGGATGGGATCAGGGGGGATGGATGAGTGGGTATGGGATCAGGGGGATGGATGAGCGGGTATGGGATCAGGGGGGATGGATGAGCGGGTATGGGATCAGGGGTGATGGATGGAGCCGGAATGGGATCAGGGGGGATGGATGGAGCCAGGATGGGATCAGGGGGGGGTGGATGAGTGGGTATGGGATCAGGGGGAGGGATGAGCAGGTATGGGATCGGTGGGTGGGTGGAGCTGGATGGGATTGGGGGGTGGATGGAGCCAGAATGGGATTTGGGGGGTGGATGGATCCGAGATAGGATCTTTGATTTGGGGGGGGTGAAAGGATATGTGCTAGGGGGTGCTTTGGGAGGGGAGAGGAATTGCGCTGGGGGGAGGGGGGTCAAACTTCAAATCTGCCCTCTCCTACTTCTAGTACAAGTCCTCTCCAACCCAAAACAAAGAGCACCCCCTAGCACCTATTCTCTACCCCCCCTAAAATCACTCCTGGCAGCATAATTGTTACCTGCCAATGTCCCCAACCACTATGTCCCCCTCCTCTGCAACACTCCTGTTGCATACCTCAGGGCAGGTGCTGTAGCATGGATGGTGTCCATCCACATCCTCGGGTCTTCTTCCCTGCCTGTGTACACCACGTCAGAGCCAACTCAGCCAAGGAGGAAGCTGCAGTGAGTGCAGCCGCGGCCGCGCCATGTGGAGGTGTGTGTGAGGACGGTCGAATCCCAGGCAGCCAGTCTATCTCTGCCTCACTCCCTCCTCCCCCACTCTCCCCACAGATCTCATAGAGCAGAGGAGAGGAGGAGATCCCGGAAGGGAAGGAGGGTGCCGAGGCGGCGGCGCCCCTCTCAATGCGGCGCCGGTGCCAGTCTGAGCCGGGTGTCACCCGGGTGTGGGCCGCACCCCCCGCACCCCCATAGCAACTCCACTGTCAACTAGGGAATGAGCCAGTCAGATACACTTTAGTAGCTGGTCACTGGCCCACTCTTGCAATATCCGGCGGGAGTATTCCCCATCCTCTGTCACCAGCAGAAAATAATAAGAAACTTCCTCTGGATGCATGTTAGCCAAAACAGAACCACAATGGCTTCCCTAAGCAGCCACTTCTGGTCAGGATTGGCCTTGGTATTATGTCATAAACCCATGTGACCAGAAATGTGTGGACTGCAATAGGGGAGACCAAAACGCATGCAAAGTAATAATATTAAGTTTTATTAAAAGGATAAGTCATAAACAATAAAGCAAACCAGCAAACAACCACGGTGACACACAATAATAATTCTCTAAACTAAACGTGAATACAGGAGTAAGATATAACCATAAATGTAAACAAGCCAGGGTCATACATGAGAGATCAATCAGATAGAACAAGGAGCAGGACGGGACAGGGAGAGGACAACAGGAGGAAGGGATAAGTCTGCAAGACAGGGGTTCAGGAATGAATGCAGGGTTCAGGAACACAGGACACAAGGTACAGCTACAGGATTTAGGATTCAGGAAAACAGGTCAGGGCTCAAGGAAAATACCAAGGCAAATGTGTGAACATCTGCCAGGTATGTATACTCACCTCCTGCAATCAGTCTCAGGTGACGCCTGATTGCAAGAGATGATGTCGGCTCCAGACTGCCGGGAGACACCCGCTGGTGGACACTAGTACTGCGGCCCAAAGATCTGACAGCGCCACCAGCAGGTGAAACCTTTCCTGACACTTTTCCCACAGCCCAGGCTTTACATTTTATAGGACTTAGGCAAAAGAGAGAATATCACAATGACAAGAGAAAAGTCAAAATAATTACCGTATTTATCGGGGTATAACATGCATAGGCGTATAACACGCACCTCAATTTTTGGAGGGAAGTTAAAGGATTTTTTTCACAGCCCCATTTACAGTATACAGCCCCACCCCAGTACACAGCCCCCCATCCAGTATACAGCCCCCATCCAGTATACAGCCCCCCCATCCAGTACACAGCCCCTCATCCAGTATACAGCCCCCCATCCAGTACACAACCCCCCTCCCCAGTATACAGCCCCCCATCCAGTACACAACCCCCCTCCCCAGTATACAGCCCCCATCCAGTAAACAGCCCCCCATCCAGTATACAGATCCCCATCTATATGCAGCCTCCCCTCCAGTATACAGTCCCCCTCCCCCTGCACTCCCAGGAGACCCCCAGTCTCATGGGACAGCGCTGCCAGCATTCTCTACGGTTAAGAAAAAAGATTTACTGCCAGCCCTTTCCACACTGCTCCTCCTGTGTCACTCATATTGTAAAGTGAAGCTTCCATATACCTCAATAGCTCAGTTTTTTCCACTGACCTGGTCACATGACTGCTCTCTCTGACGTTACATAAATGGTCATGTGACTGCTCTCCTCCTCCAATCTAAAGCTAAAGCTAGGAGGTGGAGGAGTGGGGGGAGGAGAGCAGCCAGAAAAAATGGAGCTATTGAGATATTTACAAGCTTTGTTTTATAATGACACTGACACAGGAGGAACGGTGTAGGAGAAGGGGCTAGCAAGTGATTTTTCTATCAACTTTAGACTATGAAGGCAACGCTGTCCCAGGGCCAGGAGAGTCAGGGCAGCCGGCCTGACACCCCCCAATGGATGGCTCCCGGGGAGGACCCACCCCCTGTTTGTAAAACATAGTATCGGCGTATAACACGCAGGCACTGTTTGTCCTTTGTTTTCAGGGAAAAAATGCATGTTATATTTATTTATATAAATTAGATAAATGTTTGTGTTTATGTAGCCCCAAAATGAGGATGCAACGCAGGATGGTCTTCCACAAAATGAAAAAACAATGTACAGGGTAGGTAGTGTATGACTGTGCCTCCCACAACTGTATCCAAAAACTTCTCCCACAGTAAGTTTTTGAATGAAAAATAGTCAGGGGCACCATTCCTTTTCAATTGTTTTTTATTGAAGTTTAGACATTTAAAATTTACAACAGTAACATTACTTTGAGCGATAGTTTACAGAAGTTATCAGCAGATAGTACCCCTAAAGATGCTGTTTTTTGAAGAGCATGCACTTCCTACTACATTTTTTTTTCTCTTTCAATAGTTTTATTGAGAAGTTAACAAAACAATAAGGAAGATCAAATTTACAGGTCTTACCAGAAGATCAACTTATACTCATACACATAAAGTAGTTGGCAGATCATAAACTGCTTGTAGGACACAGAAAGATATGTCGTAATCATTACATTGAATTTCATAAGATCGACTCCAAAAAGAGGGGCCACTCCCCTACTCCAGCACACCACATGGGAGCTCGCTGTGCTAGGAGGGGAGGTCCACCACTCAGGAGAAGCAATACCAGTAAACCAGAGATATATGATGAAATAAAAATGTAGTAACGTTTGTAATAGGATTAGTGTATTCAAACCTGAGGTGTCTATCATGAGTATTATACCTAGAAAGACAGAATAACTATTAGAGCTTATGGTAAGGTTTGCATGTGGCTATCCAACTAGCGAGGAAGGAGATATCATAGGTTCAGTCAGCAGTAAATAAGCTTTGTTAAGTATCTGAAGAAGCCTATCATCTATAATAAGGTAATGGATTATAGTAACTTCTGTAAGTGTTAGCAAAGTAGTCTAACCTGTATGCCAAAAATCTATAGGGTAAATAAGGGAAAAAGATAGGAAAGGAGAGAGAGAAGAAAAGAGAGGATAGAGAACAAGAAATGATACATCATGAGACGGTGCGGTACTCGCTCAACCACAGGAGTCCAGGTCAAGCTGTAGACAAAAGGTGGTGGAGATATATATTTAACCCATGGGTCCCAGGTGGCATTGTGTTTAGCAGTAGTGTCCAGGAGAATACTAACCGTCTTCTCCTGGGCCATGATCCATGAAATTTTTCTCTTAACCAAGAGAAATGAAACAGTGGGTCTCTTCCAGGCCCGTGCAATCGTGAGTTTGGTCCCCAGGAAAATGAACATAATAAGTCGTTGAACTACTTTAGGAGTTTTAGGGCAGGGAAAATTTAGGAGAGCCAGCTGAGGAGACTTTTGGATTGGGAAGCCTGTTATTTTCCTGATGGTATGAAAGACCCTATTCCATAAACCCCTGATTTTAGGGCAGTCCCACCAAATGTGTAACATGGACCCTATATGCCCACAATTTCGTAAGCACATAGGGGAAGCACTGGGGTAGATTTTGGAGAGTTTGAGAGGGACCATGTACCATCGCATAAGGACTTTCAGATTTGCTTCAATTAAAGCTATATTCAATATGCCCTTAGATGCTGCAAGGGAAGCTCTATGCCATTCCTCAATACTCCATGTGTGATGGAGATCACTCTCCCATTCTCGCATAAAGAGTGATTTAGTCTCAGCCCTAGCTAGCGATCGGTAAATCACCGAGATCCCTCCCCTCTGCTCCACAGCTTGACCACACCACCGCTCGTATTCCGTGATCGAAAGTGGGGTATGACTGGGGGACCTAAGAGACTGCAGAAAGTGAAATATCTGTCTGAAACGAAATCTTTCAGTGTTGGGCATGTCAAGTTTGTTGATGCAGTGGGTCAGAGTGAGGGGTCCCGTAAGATTCGCAAAGTGTCCTATTCTATACATCCCCTTATCTAGCCACCATTGGAATGCTTGTATGTCCATGCCTGGGGGAAAAAGAGGATTTCGGAATATATGGGACAGCGGATGCCAATTTGATACTATTCGAGGGTTATGTTTGAGAGAGTCCCACAGTGTCAGGGAGTGGGAAAGTGTGGGGACCATGATGGCAGGTCTAGATCTAGGATGGGACCAGATAATGTAATCTAAAGTAAATTGAGGTATAGCCTGTCGCTCCATATGAACCCAATCTGGGTGAGCAACCCTAGAATATACAGTGGACAGTTGGGAGAGTTGCGCTGCTTGATGATACCAAAGAAGATTAGGTAAACCCACTCCTCCTTGATCCCTGCTCCTGAACAGAGTCTCCTTGGCAATTCTATGTCCCTTTCCACCCCATATAAATTTAATAATTTTCAATTGAAACTTCCTGAGGTGATCTTTGGGGATAGGTATCGGTAAGGACCTAAAGAGATAAAGAACACGTGGTAGCAAAGTTAGTTTTACAGAATTGATTCTACCTAGCCAAGACAGCCCCATTTTGTCCCATCTGGATAAGTCCTCTCCTAATTTACGAAAAAGTGGGGGGAAATTAACATTGTAGAGATTGTCAATTGATGAAGTAAGGTTGATACCCAGATAGGGGATCATTTTTTCCCCCCAACTGAATCGGAAGTCGGTTTTAAGTAAGGCCATCACGGAGGTCGGTAGATTAATGTTTAGCGCCATAGATTTAGAGTAATTAACCTTAAGACCAGATACCTTGCCGAAGTCATCGAGCACCTTGTATAGGTTAGGTAAAGAAGTAAGTGGCGAGGTGATGAAAAGTAAAACATCATCAGCAAAGAGGGCGCACTTGTGGGTTTGTTGGCCACAACGCACTCCCTGTATGTCCGGATTATGCCGGATGGCGCTAGCTAGTGTCTCGATGACTACGGCAAAAATCAATGGAGACAAAGGGCAGCCTTGTCTAGTACCACTTAGGATCGGAAAAGAGTCCGAATAGTAACCCTGCATTATGACTTGTGCAACCGGGGTATCGTATAGTGCTCCTATTATATTCATAAAGGTTTGACCGAAACCCCACTTTTTTAGTATCGGGAACAGGAAGACCCAGGAGACAGAGTCAAAAGCTTTCATTAGATCCAGAGACAAAACGAATCCCTGCTGAGGGAGTCCTTTGTCCCAGCCGGAGTTTAGTAACGAAACTATATCTATCGCTCTCCTGATCTGGTCTGGACCCTGTCTCCCAGGAATGAAGCCCACCTGATCCCCATGAATATACAGGCTTATAAAGGAGGATATTCTATTAGCTAAGATTTTAGTTAAGATTTTTAGATCATTGTTGATCAATGATATGGGTCTGTAATTAGCTGTACAGCTAGTGTCCTTACCTGGCTTTGGTATTACTGTAATTAAAGCCGAATTAAGCGTCTTGTCTAATTGACCCCCAGCTCGTAACTGATTATAAAAGCGAGCCAGATATGGAGAAAGCTGCTGGGAGAAGTGCTTGTAATACGGGGCTGAAAAGCCATCTGGACCAGGAGCGGAGTCATTTTTGAGGTCATGAATGACCTTAGATACTTCCTCCGCAGAAATAGGATTTTCAATGCTGTCCTTATGATGCTCTCGTAGCTTAGGGAGCTTAGATAGGAGTCAATTGTGTGAGACGAGGGTTCCAACCCTTGAGTACTATATAAAGATCGGTAAAAATCATGAAAGGATTCCATGATTTTCAAAGGATTCTGTGATAGGGAGCCAGTACTTAAAAGTATCTTAGGTAAAGTGCGCACCCTCAGCCTAGGAGTAAGCCTGCGTGCCAACATGGCACCCAATTTGTCCTTTTGATAATAGAACCTCCCTCCATCCCATCGTAGACTTTTCTCCGCAACGGCCGTGAGGGACAGATTAAGAGCCATGTGCGCGGATTCAAGGCTAGCTGTCGATGTAACCGTGGGGTTGCGTTTATGTTTACTGAAGTGAGAAAATTCACTTTCAAGTCTAGCTATTTCCAGTTTGCGGGCTTTGTTTATTCTAGCGGACATTTGGATTAGCTTACCCCTTACATAGGCTTTGTGAGCAGCCCACAGTGTGATGGGAGAGATATTATCAACATCATTATGTAAGAAATATTCCTGAATATCTTTGCTAAGTTCATTGACATGTGAGGGATTGCTGAGTAAAGAGGCATTTAATTTCCAATGAAACCCTTGGTGAAGAGTTACAGATTTGTGTATGATTAAGAGAAGGAAGGAATGGTCCGACCAGACAGAGTCTTTAATGATTACTTTACGCACCAGCGGGATATGTTTTTGCATAATGAAAAAGTGATCAATTCTGGCAAAAGTATTGTGGGGACTGGAATAATGCGTATAATCCCGAGTACCAGGATTTAGTTCCCTCCAAGCATCTACCAGACCCTGCTGGAAGATCTGTCTGGCTACATTGAGGCTCTGTCTGGTGGGGCGCACCCCATCCCTTCCCGGGGGTCTAGACTTATCCTTTCCTGCATCAAATGCTATGTTGGAATCTCCGCCGTAAAGGACCATGCCCTCCAGCATTGGAGCAAGGGTGAGAAAGAGGGATTGGAAAAATTTGGATTGTCCTCGGTTAGGTGCATAATATGAGATTAGTGAGTAAATCTGACCATCAATGAGTCCCTTCACTAGAATGAACCTGCCATCAGGGTCCCTAAATTCAGAAGTTAGTGAAAATTGCGTTTTGCGGGAGAAGAAAATTCCCACCCCTTTGGTTTTTTTATCAGAATTGGCAAGAAAAAACGTGGGGAATTTGCCATGTATAAAAGACGGAGCGTAAGATCTTGGAAAGTGTGTTTCCTGAAGAAATAGTATGTCTATTTTTTGGTCATGATAATACTGAAAGACTTTCCGACGCTTAAGTGGGGAATTAAGCCCCTGTACGTTATGTGAGGCCAGGCGTAGGGCCTGTGAGGAGGTGGTGTGGTCAGCCATGAAGCAGGATAGGTTGAGATGCAAGTAAACCCCAATCACCTACCTTCCAATTGACGGGTGGTATGTGGTCATGTATCATTGTTAGGATCCTCAGATCATGATCCCCGGTCCCGTGGGCAAGCGAGACCGCACACGTCACTGAAAAGAGTAAAAATTTAGTAAGGGGATTAAGAGAGAAAAAGCAGAAGAATAGTAGGAGAAGAGAAGAAGATCCAGGGATATGTGAAAAAAATGTTCATCATATCCCGAGATATAAATGTGTTGCCTCTAAACTCGTGGAGGAAATCCCCACCCGAAGTAGGAATAACTGCAATCCGACTTCGAGTGAAGGATGAGGCGCAAAGGTACCGCCCCATGCACGGCACCCCTAAAAAACTATGACAGCAATATATTAGGATACACTCCCTATCCCATCAATAAATGAGAAGTATATCTATAACGGGAGGAAGCAGAAATGATCACAAGTTAAAATTGACCCCCATGACAAAATTATAAAATAAAAAAAAATAAAAAAAATAATTTTTTTTTTTTTTATCACGAAGAGGGTATAACCCCAAAAAACAGGATCAAAAACTTTCTACGCCCCCCAGGACCAGACAGGTGCTCCAAAAAAGGGAAAAAAAAAGGGGGGGGAGACCTGTATGGTGAAGGGGTAAGGCATGTCCACATCCCAAAAAGGGATGTAAAGGGAGAGAAAAAAAAAAGAGAGTCCGGTGGTTCAGGTAGCAGGGCTTTCCTTGGCTTTCTTATACTTGGGTTTTTGCCACGTAGGAGTCAGAGGGCTGGGTGGAGGTGGTCGTTTGGGTAGGAGTGATGGAGAAGACTGCATCGGTGATGATGGATCAGTGTTCAAGAGTCCCAATTTTTTCAGTAAAAGTTCTCCTTCCGCTAGTGTAGAAAATCTGAAAGGCTTGCCATTAAATTCAAATTTGAGGCTCAGCGGGAAAAGCCACCAGTATTTCACATTTTTCTGTGTGAGAACATTCAGAAGTGGTTTAAGTGCTCGCCGTCTTTGAATAGTATAAGGAGAAATATCAGCGTACACCTGAACTGAATGACCCAGGAGCTGGATTTGGGGCATGGTGCGAGCCCTCCTCATGACCTCCTCCTTAACGTTGTAGTAGTGAGGTTTTACCACAATGTCCCTGGGAAGACCATCCGAGCGAGGAGGACCTAGAGCTCTGTGGGCCCTATCGAGCTCCAACCTGTGGGCTCTGATATCAGGTATCAGGTGTTTGATGAGAGAGTGGACTGCTTTCGGAATGTCCGTGAAAGTCTCAGGAAGACCCCTTATCCTAAAGTTCAGCCGTCTGGACCTATTTTCAAGGTCATCGATTTTGGCGATGGCCCCCTCCAGCTGATCAGTGAGTTCTTGAAAGCGATCCGTATTTTGATTGACCCGATCAATTGTGGCGTCCATTTTAGTTTCAATATGCTCAATGCGGGATCCCAGGAGATGTAGGTCTGATTTAATGTCAGAGGTGATATCTGAGGTTATTTTGGCAGCAGTTTGTGCAAGTCCTTTATCAAGCATTTCTGCGAATTTGTTAAAGAGCATTGAGATATCAGGGGGACATGAGGAGAACTGATGCACATCTTGTTGCTGTATGACAGGCCTCTGGGGGGATGAGACTGTGTGAGGTATGTGAAGCCCATCCAGGGTCTGATCTAATAAGGACAATATGGAGGCAGGAGATGCTGGATCTAAGATAATATGGGGCAGAGGAGCCTCTCCACATACCTCTTTAAGTAGAGCAGTGCGCCAGGGAGAGGAATCAGCTGTGCCTGTGTGTGCAGCATCGCTTGTGTGCCGCTCCGCCGCCATCTTAGGTGTCTGTGCTGTGGGAGATCCAGCTGAGAAACAGTCCTCTGGGGTCCGTTTGGTTGCTGCAATATGCCCTGTGTCTGTCCTGGGGGTAGCCACCGTGCTCCGCTCCCAATTGCGGGTGTTGGGGGCGAGTGGATCCGTTGCAGGGAGTGCCGAATGCTCGGAGCGGGACGGAGCTCTGTGATCAGGCATCCATGTCACAGCGCGCCGCGCATGCGCCTTTAGGGGCACCATTCCATTTACATACATGACATTATCGAACAATAAGCTGCCCACCATGTCCCTCCAAGAACTAACCAATTTCCTGATTCTAAGTGCTCCGTAAAAGGCCAAACTAAATGCCTACCAGAAAAAACATCTCTCATAGATGACCTGACACAAAGCATGCAAGTCATGGAATAAACCTTCCAGCAAACGAAAGGTTACAAGTTTCCTTCCATTTAGTGAGCAATTGTCCTTTTTAAACCCTTTTGCCAATTGCAGCACTAAGAATTGCTTAGTAATGTCAGGCCAACCACACAAATTGAACGAAAGCAAGGGAAGGGAGAAAACTGCACAGACCCCTGGTGTAGTAAAAGGATCAAAGGGCTTTATTAAAAACAACATATTATATACTCACAAAATAAAAACGTGAAAGAGCGCATATAGTCCATGAGACAGAGTCCACTCATTGGACAACACAGTCACAAGGAAAGGAGGGATGAGCAGCCACAGTGTCCAGATCACTGTATGGCCAGCTGACAGGTGAAAAGCTGGGCTGGATGCCAGAAGTTTCTGCTGCTCCTGCTCAGCTCTCTCAATCCCAGGACGCATTTAGAGGACTCCTCCTTTTTTATAGCTAACGTGTCCTGTGACCCCACTTTTACAGGAGAGCTGTCCTTGGGATTGAGCGAGCTGATCGGGAGCAGCAGAGACTTTTGGCATCCAGCCCAGCTCTTCATATGTCAGCTGGCCTCACGGTGATCTCTGATTTGGACACTGTGGCTGCTCATCCATCCTTTCGTTGTGACTGTGTTGTGCATTGAGTGGGCCCTTTCTCATTGACTATATACACTCTTTCACGTTTTATTTTGTGTGTATATAACATGTTGTTTTTAATAAGACCCTTTGGTCCTTTTACTACACCAGTGGCCTGCGCTGTTTTCAACCTTCCCTTGCTTTTGTCTTCACAGGTGGAGTTCCCTCTCCCTGATTACAGTAGCACTCTTCCTAGTCTGTAGTAGTTGTGTGTCTAGGTTTTGGGCTACCTGCTCAGTAGTTCACATTATTTATTGATTGCTGTATTTATATTTTCATTTATAATTTGAGGTCAAATTTATGCCACACATAGATTTTTGATTTGTTATGGTAAATTCAGGGAGACTGTAGCGCTATGCTAAAGATATTGTACAGTAGAGAGCTCGGGGAGATGTCATCAAAGAACAACAAACCTCTAGGGTGTGAGGAATGACACACCCTAGAGGTTTGATTTTTTATTTGTTATGATCAATTCAGGGAGACTGTAGCGCTATGACCAGAACACTATCCTGGTGTAAGGCTTTTTGTGGTTTTTGACACAGTCTAAACAGCCAGAAGATCCAAAATATCCGGCTCCAACGACATGATCTCCTCACTGCAGGGTGCTTGCCCAGTCTCTGCTAAAGCAATAATGAAAGGAAAGTCTAGATGGCTGAACATCAAACTGGGATCCAAATGCCTTTATTCACATAAAACCATGAAGAACATGAACAGCAGCGTGTACATGCACATCCCTAAACTGAATACTGTTTTGGAAACAGTGTATATGTAAAAAATCCACATGCCAGGCTCCTTCAAACTTGCAACTGAAGAGGTTCAAGCTTTTGGCATGCATCAGTAAAAGGCAAAAAGCTGACTCAATGTACACCTTTGCCATCAGCACCCCCTGGCCCATGCTCCTGATCAAGTGAATGGCTTCATCCAAAGACATTGTACAGTAGAGAGCTCGGGGAGATGTCATCATAGAAAGACAAACCTAGGGTGTGAGGAATGACAAATCATATGGAAATTAATAATTAATTATTGATTTCTTTTGGTTGGATGTGGGAACAAATTTGGGTGGTTGAAGCAGGTGCAAGTTGTAGTTATTTTTTTTTTTATATATCTTACATTTTATATTTTATCTTGAGTTTAGAGAATAGATTAGTAGCAGCGCAGGAGTTTTTGAGTTAATATGGAAATTGCTCAGATCTTTTTGCCAAAAGTAAATTTTGTGTCTGATGTTGCAAACCAGGCAAATGATTTGAATAAGGCTCCTAAAGGAGAAGGCATCTTCTTGTTGGTGATTCAAGTGTAAGATGTTTCTTTAGGAAAGCATGTGGAAGCGTAGGTGGGTGTTTACCTGGTGCTACTGTCAGAAGAGATAAAAGGCACATTTTATATATTGTGAAGAAAGCTAATGATGAGGGAAGTGTTGATGTTGTATTCATTGGCACAAATGATTTGTCTTAGAATGATATGTGTTCTGTACAGAAGAATTTTCGGGATTTGGGCCAAGATCTTCACCAGTTGGAGTGTACTGTTACATTTTCAGAGGTCTTACCTGTCTATGATGCACAACAGGGGAAAGTAATTCACATAGCAGAGTTCAATGTTTGATTAAAAGACTGGTGCAAAGCTGAATGCTCTGGTTACTTTAAAGGGTTACTAAACCCTGGATTTTTTTATTTTATAAAAAACATGTCATACTTACCTCCTCTGTGCAGTTGGTTTTGCACAGAGTAGCCCCTATCCTCCTCTTCTGGGGTCCCTCATCGGCACTAGTAGCTCCTCTTCTTCTCGAGTGCCCAGTCGGAGAATCGCTCTCCTTCAGGACACCCATGTGGGCGTGTTCCCAGAAAGCAGGACTCGGCCCCATCCCCCAGCACCCATGTCATTGGCTTTGATTGACAGAAGCAGGAGCCAATGGCTGCACTGCTATCAATCTATCCAATCAGGACACAAGACACCAGCTAAAGCTGGTGTGCTCCTCCCCGGGGAGAAAAAGACCGGGTTCAGGTGAGTAAAACGGCAGGTCTGGGGTGCCGCAGCATGGCAGAAGGTTTTCACCTTAATGCATAGAATGCATTAAGGTGAAAATCTGCGAGGGTTTACAACTCCTTTAACCACTTAAGGACCACCCCGCGTACATTTACTGCAGCAGGGCGGCCCTTAAGCGCAAAATTGCTTACCTGCCTGTACATGATTTTCATGCTGGGTCCAGGCGGTCGCGATTGCCGCTGGCTACCCGCAATCACTCTCTGGATAGATAGAATGGCGGTCTGTCTATGTAAACAAGGCGGACCGTCATTCTGTCAGACAGGAAGAGAGACATGTGTGATTCCTGCTAATCAGGAACACAGATGTCTATCTTCTTTGAGTCAGTCCATCTCCCACACAGTAAGAAAAGCACTCCCAGGGAACATAGTTAATCCTTTTATTGCCCCTGATGTTAACCCCTTCCCCGCCAGTGTTATTTATACAATGTTAGTGCATTTTTTTTAGCACTGATCACTTTATTGTGTCACCGGTCCCCAAAAACTGTCACTTAGTGTCAGATTTGTCTGTCGCAATGTCGCAGTCCTGCTAAAAATCACTGATCACCGCTATTACTAGTAAAAACAATAAAAAAAGTCCATAAATCTATCCCATGGTTTGTAGACGCTATAACTTTTGCTCAAACCAATCAATATATGCTTATTGGGATTTTTTTACCAAAAATATGTAGCAGAATACAAATTGGCCTAAATTGATGAAGAAATTAGATTTTTTAAAATGTTTTAATTGAGAGCGTTTTTATAGCAGAAAGTAAAAAATATTGTTTTTTTTTTCTAAATTGTCAGTCTTTTTTTGTTTATAGTGCACAAAAACCCAAAAAAACACAGAGGTGATAAAATACCACGAAAAAAAAAGCTATATTTGTGGGGAAAAAAGGACATCAATTTCATTTGGGTACAGCATCTCACTTCCATGCAATTGTCAGTTAATCAAAGCAGTGCAATATCGCAAAAAATGGCCTGGGCAGGAAGGGGGTAAAACCTTCCAGAGCTGAAGTGGTTAATCATGATTCTAACAGATGGTCTGATATTGAGCTGTGCAAAAGAAATGGTCTGCATCCCTCACACAAGGGCACTAAGCTTCTTAGTATGGAATTTAGGAGGTTTTCTGACATGCATTTAAACTGAGAAATGAGAGCAGAGATTTAATTGCTGAGGACCTGTTCTGTCCCCAGCAAAAACAAATGTGAGGGATTGTGTTGCTAAGGTCTGGGTTGATGTTAATTCAGTTAAAGTTTCTGGTGCTAAAAATACAACAGAAGATAGCAAGGTTTGTCACATTATGTGCACTAATGTCTGTAGTTTAGGCAACAAGCTTTTCGCTCTGGAACCTGCTGATGGAAAAAACTCTGAAACGCACCAGAGGAGCCTATAAAAGACAGGCAAACATCTACCCACTACACCGGGGTGCTCAACACATGGCCCGCAGGCCACATGTGGCCCACAGAGCCCTCTGATTTGGCCTGCAACCTCAAACCAGGGAAGCTCATGCCCATGCTCTGGGGTGGTGGGTCAACAAGCCCAGATCATGATCAACGGGTTGTCGACCCACCATCCCAGAGCATAAGAGTGCATGGAACCAGCACTGGCAGCAGAGGAAGCAGGCGGTTGTGGAGGGAGCAGAAGCTACATAAGCTGATGCTTCCCCTGTAGTGCTGGCTCATGTAGCAGGCAGAGTGATACCAAGTGCACATCACCTGGGACCTTTCTAGCACCCCTGCACTACACATTTGATAAATTGCTCACCTCATTGTCTGTTCCTCCTCAAGGTCTCATTAACCTCTAACCACATTCTCCCTACTTCCTATGTCACATCCTTAAACTATTCCCCACCCATTCTTAAAAGATTTCCTGCCCTCATGCCCACCCTGTCATGTGCCCAGGGCTGGTGCAAGGATTTTTGACACCCTAGGCGAAACCTCATTTTGCCGCCCCCCCTTGGCTCCACCCCTGACTCCACCCCCTTTGCCCTGCCCATGTACACCCCACCTTTTTACCTTTTTTTGACCGCTACTATTTTGCATGCAACACTTTGCTAGACCAGCTAAGTGTGGAAATTTTACCGTTTTGCCCCCAAACCAGCTTTTGGATCAAATAATTCAAAACGATAAACCATAAAATAGTCGATTTTATTTGTAAACATTTTCTCATTTGCAAAACATAACATAGCAGCATTGCACATGTATCAACTGGCAACAAGACTCTCAAAAATAAGATAGATAAATAGCATGACAACGTTATAGAAACATACTGTACCATTATAAAATAAACACTATGAGACAGGAGAGATATTATAACATTCCAATATCTCTAACATCTCTCAATAAAATTGGTACAATAAAAAAATAAACTAAAGTACAAAAGAGCAAATTATAAATTAAATTATAGTGCAAAAGAACTTATAACATTGCAAATCTAAAACCAATCAATAATGAAAGTGCCAATCTTTGAACTCTGTGCTGTTCAAGCATCTTTAACTAAGGCTATTGGGTCTACAAAAAATGTACCTTTCTTGCTTTAGCGTTAGCAAACTCCTTTAACAATATTTCAAAGTCAATCTCTTGAGCAATGGCATTCTCAATAGACAGAGTGGCAAGACCCACCAGCCTTTCTTGTGACATTGAAGAACGCAAGTAATTTTTAATGATTTTTAATTTTGAGAAGCTTCTTTCACCCGAAGCCACTGTGATGGGGAGTGTCAACAGTATGCGAAGTGCTATAGCTACATTTGGAGCAAAGCCATTCTTGACTGCATAGCCCAGAACGTCAATTGGTTTCATGCTTGCTGATACAACAGGAGCCAAGACAATTAGCTCTTCACACAGCTGCATTCCATCAATATCTTCATCCTTGGTCTTTACATCAGTTAACACCTCTTGTAACTCCATACAGCTCTTCAAGAGTTGCTCCCTATTCATGTCTTTAAGTTTCCTGATGTCATACAAAAACTGAAAATAGTTGCTATGACCTTTAAGCTGTTCAAATCTCTCCTCAACAGATTTGATTATGACATCAAAGATAGTATAGAAACACTCAACTTTAAATAGTTTTTGGGGATCTTGGATGGGATCATCTTGTCCCTCGTAGAAAAAAAGTCTCTTCTTTTTTCTCTGCACTGTAGAAGGGAACACAGGTTCAATTTCCATTTCCAGTGCCATTGTTCGTGCTTCTGTGAGTAACCCCTCAAATCCATTATCAGACCGATAAGATTCTAAGTAGGTTTTGCTGGATTCCAAAAGCTCCACAACATCTGGCAAGTAAATTGTTTGACTTTTAAGAAGTTTGCTTACTTCATTAATGCTACTTAATATGTTAAACCACATTACTGTCAAACACAAAAATGTAAAGCTGTTCAGCTCTTTTGCCAATGAAGCAGCCTCACTTTTTGCAAGAATAGCAAATGCTGGATCTTCTTCAATTGCCATCAGTGTGTCATATATTTCAGCTATTTGACATCTGAAAGGACGAATGGCATCGATTCTACTTGACCATCTTGTAGTTGATAGTGGCTTCACTGTCAGCCTACTGATGTGCTTCTTTAAGGTGTCCCACCGATTTTTGAGCCAGATAAAAAAACATATTTTCTGCAAAGTACCAAAAAATGAACTGGCTTCCCTACAACACATAGCAGCATCATTTACAACAAGGTTTAAAGAATGAGCACTGCAAGGAATATAGAATGCCCATGAATTCAAATCCTTGACTCTCTTCTGAACACCAGAGTGCTTCCCTTTCATGTTGGACCCATTGTCATACGCTTGGCCTCTCATATCACTTAATGGTATGTTCAGTTTCTCAAGCTCTGCTAGAATCGATTCAGTCAACTGTTCTCCAGTTGAACTATGAACTGGGATGAATCCAAGAAACCTTTCTTCGATTTTCACTTCAGGGCTTGCTGTTATTGAGTCCCCTTGTATGATTGACACAAACCTAACAATTATGGTCATCTGTTCCACAAGAGCAACATCTGGGGTGCAGTCAAGAATGATGGAATAGTACTTGGCATTTTTTAATAGTAAAAGAATCCGTTTGGTTATTTCTTTAAAAATAAGGCCAATAATTAATTTTGTATATCCTTTCCCAGATAGTGACAATGAATTTCAGAATTTGTTATTTTTTGAAGGTGGTTCTGCATCACTGTATCAAATGTGGCCAGCATTTCCACAAGTTTCAAATAATTACCATTGTTTGCACTGTAAAGTGTGTCATTGCTTCCTCTGAAACTCAAGTACTGCTTACCAAGATATTGGACGATGGCCACAAGGCGCTGGAGAACACTTTGCCAGTGCTGAGTTTCGGATGTTAATAACTTCTGGTAAGCCCGATCAATAGTTTTTCCTGATCCAAGCCTCATCAATAACTCATTCCACCTTCCCACAGAAGCAAGATGATATGCAGACTGTTCATGTACTGTCAAAATATTCGATATATTTTTCCAGTCATCAACACCTTCAGCAATCAGACTTATTTCTTTGTTTGCAAACAGTTTGCAACAAAAACAAAACACTTTGTTTAGCTTAGTAGAGTAGATTAGCCAATGTCTCGTCTGCACTTCTCCATTTCCAAGGCAGCCTTTGTAATGGACTGCTGTAAAATGTCTATTAGAGGCATCCCTGGGAAATGCAAAGCGTTCATTTGGTTTTGCTGGGCCTTTCATTACGATGGTATCCCGACATGACGTAGTGATGACATCTGGCCAATCCGCTGGATCAGAGAAATCCAGTGGTAATGAAGTGGTCTCTACTAGTTTTGGTGATATTGGAGAGTTCACTTCTTCAGTACCTGTGTCACTTTTCTCTTCAACACGTTGCTCACTAATAGTTGTCGATGCTGAAGCACCCACTGTCATGGTTGTTGAAGGTCCTTCACCGCTATCCATATGCACAGGATTGTCTTCAACTTCACAATCTGGTTCATCATCCTGAGCTTGTGTGGATTTCTGCTCCTGTTCAGCACTGAAGAATTTTTTTAATGATCCAGCCATTTTTTGGGCCTCTACTTCTCGAAGTTTTCTCTTCCTTTTGAAACCCGCACCCGACAACTTCTTACGTGGAGGTCCAGACATTGTATAACGTGAATCAATCCTCTGCAGAAATAAACTAATAATTAACCCCTGAATGACAAATTGGGTTTTGGTTCCTGTCAAGGACAAGAGCCATTTAGTCAAGTGATCGCTGACTGATTTAGTTTTCACAGTGACCACATGACTTAAGGCCAAAAATATTGGTTGATCCTAGTCTGTCTGGCTTCCTAGACAAATGAACCCCTCCCCCATCCACGCACACGAATTTGGGGGCATATGGCTGAGGATTGGACAAGCCCCTGAGGCTTGTCCAATCCTCTATGCAATCTTGGACATCCAGATTGAGGGAACCGTATTGGAGGGTGGAAGTTGAAGTGGAACTTTAGTCAGAAAAAGAAGTCCTGCTCAATCACTTCGGACTGGCCCCTTTTGCAGGTATAGCTATGTAAAACATTAAAAATACGTGTCTATACTTTGTACAATCCAGTAATATACTGTCTCCCCAGATCTGCACATGCTCAGTTGCTCAAAATTTTAGGCATCTTTAGGCACTACTGTGTTTGTAGAGGCCTGCTGACAGCCTTGAAGCAGAATTAAACCCTCCTATATTTTACAGCCAAAGAAGCTGCTTCTGTTTAATCTGCAACTGCCACGGTGCTGCACATGTGATCAGTTATGACACCAGCCATATGATGCTTTGACAGTTTGGTTGAGGAATTAAGCAGATGTGACAGTTAGCAATCCCAACATTCCAGGAATATAGCTTTTTTTAACCATTAAATCGATGGGTTTAGTTCCACTTTATGATTTACTTCTGCTCAGGGGTTCTGGGCTTCAACAAAATGGCAGCCTCCGGCAAGAAGAAACAGGAGCAATGCTGGATACAATTTACAGCAAACACTGATTTTGGTAACATAATTACTAATGTGAAATATGTTCATTGCTAAAGAACATTATTTTTAACCAGTTTAAATGCTTTAATGTGGAAACAGTAGGAGTTAATGAAAGGAGGGAACCAGTCTCAGCTCTGCCCATCAAATATAGTCTCCCCTGTTCCCATCAAATACAGCCTCACCAGCGCCCATCAAGGCCGCTTCACCAGTGCCAATCAATGCAGCCTCTCCTCTGCCCATCAAATTCCTTCTCACCTGTGCCCATCATATACAGCCTCACCAGCGCCCATCATATACAGCCTCACCAGCGCCCATCACATACAGCCTCACCAGCGCCCATCATATACAGCCTCACCAGTGCCCATCATATACAGCCACACCAGCGCCCATCATATACAGCTTCAGCAGCGCCCATCATATACAGCCTCACCAGCGCCCATCATATACAGCTTCACCAGCGCCCATCATATACAGCTTCACCAGCGCCCATCATATACAGCTTCACCAGCGCCCATCATATAACTGCCTCACCAGCGCCCATCATATACAGCCTCACCAGCGCCCATCATATACAGCCACACCAGCGCCCATCATATACAGCCTCACCAGCGCCCATCATATACAGCCTCACCAGCGCCCATCATATACAGCCTCACCAGCGCCCATCATACACAGCTTCACCAGCGCCCATCATATACAGCCTCACCAGCGCCCATCATATACAACTTCACCAGCGCCCATCATATACAGCCTCACCAGCGCCCATCATATACAGCTTCACCAGCGCCCATCATATACAGCTTCACCAGGGCCCATCAAATTCCATCTCTCCAGCGCCCATCAAATTCCATCTCACCAGTGCCCATCAAATACAGACTCACCAGTGCCCTTCAAATACCGCTTCACCAGCGCCCATCATATACCGCCTCACCAGTGTCCATCAAATACAGCTTCACCAGCGCCCATCATATAACCGCCTCACCAGTGCCCATCATATAACCGCCTCACCAGCGCCCATCAAATACAGCCTCACCAGCGCCCATCATGTACAGCCTCATCAGCGCCCATCATATACAGCCTCACCAGCGCCCATCAAATACAGCCTCACCAGCGCCCATCATATACCGCCTCACCAGCGCCCATCATATACAGCTTCACCAGCGCCCATCAAATACAGCCTCACCAGCACCCATCAAATTCCATCTCACCAGTGCCTATCAAATACAGACTCACCAGTGCCCATCAAATTCCATCTCACCAGTGCCCATCAAATACAGCTTCACCAGCGCCCATCATATACCGCCTCACCAGCGCCCATCATATACAGCCACACCAGCGCCCATCATATACAGCCTCACCAGCGCCCATCATATACAGCCTTACCAGTGCCCATCAAATACAGCTTCACCAGCGCCCATCATATACCGCCTCACCAGCGCCCATCATATACAGCCACACCAGCGCCCATCATATACAGCCTCACCAGCGCCCATCATATACAGCCTCACCAGTGCCCATCATATACAGCCTCACCAGCGCCCATCATATACAGCTTCACCAGCGCCCATCATATACAGCCTCACCAGCGCCCATCATATACAGCTTCACCAGCACCCATCATATACAGCTTCACCAGCGCCCATCAAATTCCATCTCTCCAGCGCCCATCAAATACAGACTCACCAGTGCCCATCAAATACAGCCTCACCAGCGCCCATCAAATTCCATCTCACCAGTGCCCATCAAATACAGACTCACCAGTGCCCATCAAATACCGCTTCACCAGCGCCCATCATATACCGCCTCACCAGCGTCCATCAAATACAGCTTCACCAGCGCCCATCATATAACCGCCTCACCAGTGCCCATCATATAACCGCCTCACCAGCGCCCATCAAATACAGCCTCACCAGCGCCCATCATGTACAGCCTCATCAGCGCCCATCATATACAGCCTCACCAGCGCCCATCAAATACAGCCTCACCAGCGCCCATCATATACCGCCTCACCAGCGCCCATCATATACAGCTTCACCAGCGCCCATCAAATAAAGCCTCACCAGCGCCCATCAAATTCCATCTCACCAATCAAATACAGACTCACCAGTGCCCATCAAATTCCATCTCACCAGTGCCCATCAAATACAGCTTCACCAGCGCCCATCATATACCGCCTCACCAGCGCCCATCATATACAGCCACACCAGCGCCCATCATATACAGCCTCACCAGCGCCCATCATATACAGCCTCACCAGCGCCCATCATATACAGCTTCACCAGCGCCCATCATATACAGCCTCACCAGCGCCCATCATATACAGCTTCACCAGCACCCATCATATACAGCTTCACCAGCGCCCATCATATACAGCTTCACCAGCGCCCATCATATAACTGCCTCACCAGCGCCCATCATATACAGCCTCACCAGCGCCCATCATATACAGCCACACCAGCGCCCATCATATACAGCCTCACCAGCGCCCATCATATACAGCCTCACCAGCGCCCATCATATAAAGCCTCACCAGCGCCCATCATATAAAGCCTCACCAGCGCCCATCATATACAGCCACACCAGCGCCCATCATATACAGCTTCACCAGCGCCCATCATATACAGCCTCACCAGTGCCCATCATATACAGCTTCACCAGCGCCCATCATATACAGCTTCACCAGCGCCCATCAAATTCCATCTCTCCAGCGCCCATCAAATACAGACTCACCAGTGCCCATCAAATACAGCCTCACCAGCGCCCATCAAATTCCATCTCACCAGTGCCCATCAAATACAGACTCACCAGTGCCCATCAAATACCGCTTCACCAGCGCCCATCATATACCGCCTCACCAGCGTCCATCAAATACAGCTTCACCAGCGCCCATCATATAACCGCCTCACCAGTGCCCATCATATAACCGCCTCACCAGCGCCCATCAAATACAGCCTCACCAGCGCCCATCATGTACAGCCTCATCAGCGCCCATCATATACAGCCTCACCAGCGCCCATCAAATACAGCCTCACCAGCGCCCATCATATACCGCCTCACCAGCACCCATCATATACAGCTTCACCAGCGCCCATCAAATACAGCCTCACCAGCGCCCATCAAATTCCATCTCACCAGTGCCCATCAAATACAGACTCACCAGTGCCCATCAAATTCCATCTCACCAGTGCCCATCAAATACAGCTTCACCAGCGCCCATCATATACCGCCTCACCAGCGCCCATCATATACAGCCACACCAGCGCCCATCATATACAGCCTCACCAGCGCCCATCATATACAGCCTCACCAGCGCCCATCATATACAGCTTCACCAGTGCCCATCATACACAGCTTCACCAGCGCCCATCATATACAGCCTCACCAGCGCCCATCATATACAGCTTCACCAGCGCCCATCATATACAGCTTCACCAGCGCCCATCATATACAGCCTCACCAGCGCCCATCATATACAGCTTCACCAGCGCCCATCATATACAGCTTCACCAGCGCCCATCAAATTCCATCTCTCCAGCGCCCATCAAATACAGACTCACCAGTGCCCATCAAATACAGTCTCACCAGCGCCCATCAAATTCCATCTCACCAGTGCCCATCAAATACAGACTCACCAGTGCCCATCAAATACCGCCTCACCAGTGCCCATCATATAACCGCCTCACCAGCGCCCATCAAATACAGCCTCACCAGCGCCCATCATGTACAGCCTCATCAGCGCCCATCATATATCTGTATGGATGTCACACCACTTCCTCAAACTCAACTTGTCCAAAACTGAGCTTATAATATTTCCTCCCCCACGTGCCTCTTCCCCTGACTTCTCTGTCAAGAGCAATGGCACAACCATCCACCCGTCCCCACATGTCAGGGTGCTAGGTGTTATCCTGGATTCTGAACTCTCCTTTCAGCCCCACATCCAATCACTTTCCAAAGCTTGCCGCCTCAACCTCCGCAACATCTCTAAACTACGTCCCTTTCTAACCAATGAAACCACAAAGCTCCTGATTCACTCCCTGGTTATCTCTCGCCTTGACTACTGCAACTCACTCCTCATTGGCTTACCTTTAAACAGACTATCCCCCCTGCAGTCCATCATGAATGCTGCTGCCAGACTTATCCACCTTACAAACCGCTCAGTGTCTGCTACCCCTCTCTGCCAATCCCTCCATTGGCTGCCACTCGCCCAACGAATTAAATTCAAAATACTAACAATAAGTTACAAAGCCATCCACAACTCTGCCCCCAGCTACATCACTAACCTAGTCTCAAAATACCAACCTAATCGCCATCTCCGTTCCTCCCAAGACCTCCTGCTCTCTAGCTCCCTCATCACCTCCTCCCATATCCGCCTCCGGGACTTCTCCCGAGCCTCGCCCATCCTCTGGAATTCCCTACCCCAATCTGTCAGACTGTCTCCAAATTTATCCACTTTTAGGCGATCCCTGAAAACTTTCCTCTTCAGAGAAGCCTATCCTGCCTCCATCTAATAACTGCACTATTTTCTCCATTAGCTCATCCCCCACAGCTATTACCCTTTTGTTTAACTTGACCCTCCCTCCTAGATTGTAAGCTCTAACGAGCAGGGCCCTCTGATTCCTCCTGTATTGAATTGTATTGTACTTGTATTGTCTGCCCTAATGTTGTAAAGCGCTGCGTAAACTGTCGGCGCTATATAAATCCTGTATAATAATAATAATAATAATAATCATATACAGCCTCACAAGCGCCCATCAAATACAGCCTCACCAGCGCCCATCATATACCGCCTCACCAGCGCCCATCATATACAGCTTCACCAGCGCCCATCAAATACAGCCTCACCAGCGCCCATCAAATTCCATCTCACCAGTGCCTATCAAATACAGACTCACCAGTGCCCATCAAATTCCATCTCACCAGTGCCCATCAAATACAGCTTCACCAGCGTCCATCATATACCGCCTCACCAGCGTCCATCAAATACAGCCTCACCAGCGCCCAGCATATAACCGCCTCACCAGCGCCCATCATATACAGCCTCACCAGCGCCCATCAAATTCCATCTCTCCAGCGCCCATCAAATACAGACTCACCAGTGCCCATCAAATACAGCCTCACCAGCGCCCATCAAATTCCATCGCACCAGTGCCCATCAAATACAGACTCACCAGTGCCCATCAAATACCGCTTCACCAGCGCCCATCATATACCGCCTCACCAGCGTCCATCAAATACAGCTTCACCAGCGCCCATCATATAAGCGCCTCACCAGCGCCCATCATATAACCGCCTCACCAGCGCCCATCAAATACAGCCTCACCAGCGCCCATCATGTACAGCCTCATCAGCGCCCATCATATACAGCCTCACCAGCGCCCATCAAATACAGCCTCACCAGCACCCATCATATACAGCTTCACCAGCGCCCATCACATACAGCTTCACCAGTGCCCATCATATACAGCTTCACCAGCGCCCATCAAATACAGCCTCACCAGTGCCCATCAAATTCCATCTCACCAGTGCCTATCAAATACAGACTCACCAGTGCCCATCAAATTCCATCTCACCAGTGCCCATCAAATACAGCTTCACCAGCGCCCATCAAATACAGCTTCACCAGCGCCCATCATATACCGCCTCACCAGCGTCCATCAAATACAGCTTTACCAGCGCCCAGCATATACAGCCTCACCAGCGCCCATCATGTACAGCCACATCAGCGCCCATCATATACAGCCTCACCGGTGCCCATCATATAACCGTCTCACCATCAAATACAGCCTCACCAGCGCCCATCATATACCACCTCACCAGCACCCATCATATACCGCCTCACCAGCGCCCATCATATACAGCCTCACCAGCGCGCATCAAATACAGCCTCATTAGCACCCATCATATACAGCCTCACCAGCGCCCATCAAATACAGCCTCACCAGCGCCCATCATATACCGCCTCACCAGCGCCCATCATATACCGCCTCACCAGCGCCCATCATATACAGCCTCACCAGCGCCCATCATATACCGCCTCACCAGCGCCCATCAAATACAGCCTCACCAGCGCCCATCATATACTGCCTCACCAGCGCCCATCATATACCGCCTCACTAGTGCCCATCATATACCACCACACCAGCGCCCATCATATACCGCCTCACCAGTGCCCATCATACACCGCCTCACCAGCGCCCATCATATACCGCCTCACTAGCGCCCATCATACACCGCCTCACCAGCGCCCATCATACCCCGCCTCACCAGCGCCCATCATATACCGCCTCACCAGCGCCCACCATACACCGCCTCACTAGCGCCCATCATATACCGCCTCACCAGCGCCCATCATATACAGCCTCACCAGCGCCCATCAAATACAGACTCAGGGGGGGCCATTTGGCAGATCAGTCAATATAATACATATAATATTACACACACATCAATTTACATACATAATAATACAAACACATTTTAAAACTACATTTCATTGTCATCACATATACAAATTCACTAAGTCAGAGAGAAAGCAGCAGTTTTTACTTACCACACCAGTAACACCTGTTTCTCACTTGTACCAACTCTGCTGTCCTCACTCCTGCCTGTGTACCTGCCTGCTGCTTCTGTTCTGTGTTGGTACGGTCACGGTGCCTCTTCCAGTTCCAGCCAGCCCAGGTAGGCTCCACCTGTCCCCAAGCCCGGAGAGCCGCTGCCAGGCGCCACTCCATGTTATCTTATCTATCCCATGATGCTTCCTCCATCTATGTACTCCTCCGCTCTAGTAGTGACACGGCCAGGAGAGCGTGGGGGGGCGGGGCTGCTGGACACACTGACTGACATGGACACTGTACTGTAGAGCGGAGAGCGGCCTCGGTGGGACATTTCACATTCACAGTGTCAGGCGGAGAGCGCAGAGAGGGGGGAGGAAGGGGGGCTGCTGCTGCCGCCTGCCTGACACACACATCAGAGAGCCCAGAGCGCCCTGGGGGTTGCTGGACACTGTGACACACAATCATGATAGAAGAGCAGAGAGGAGGGGGGAATCGGATTACTGACAGTCTGGACTGGAAACACAGAGCGGAGAGGGGGGCGGCGGCGCTGCTTGACATGTCAGTGCGGTAGTTGTAAGCTCTCTGGAGGACAGTGTGGGACTAAATAACATGCGGCCGGGCGCCCTAGGCGGAAGTGCGTCCTAGGCGGTTGCCTAGTCCGCCTAGTGGTAGCACCGGCCCTGCATGTGCCCTTTCTCCTAAGTGCTCAGGTCAGCCCTGCGCATAGTTCTCTTTTGGAGAATTGCATCTGATTGCTGGAGCTTCAGTTTGTCAATCAACATAAATGAAGACAAGACAGAGTCTAGTACCTATGAGCATGCTTTGGAAGGAAGGTATGCATTGCCCAGCATTCGCAAATACAAATGATTATTTGCTGCAAGAGTATTAGCAAAAATTGGACAGGATATTTAATTTTCAGCACAAAAAAAATTGAAAAGTACATTTCAACTGTCCATACATATTTGACATTTGTGCTAATACCATACTTGATACACAATGGCTATATGATGACTATAATGACTATAATTATATCAAGATTTAATTCACAAAAACAAGCATATGCCATAAGAAAGCTATGGCGGTAGTTTTTATAACACGCAATGCACCAAATTATTGGTGCAAAAAGATCTGTACTGTTTGCAAAAATGACTGATATGTATAAAACTTTTTTGGGTGCATGATCTAACAATATCAAGAAGTAAATGGAGCATATCAATTTTTACATTTAAAGGGAAGAAAATGGGATGTACCATAAATTTACTTAAAAAAATTACTGTTGAAGAGATGTAGTTGTACTTGATGTGATTAAATATATTTTACATAATTAAAGAGTCTCATAAGTACCATTTTTTCTTCTGATAGTTAAAGTACATCATTTACACATTCTGTAAAATTTCAGCAGTCAGATTAAAGAGGAAAATGGGATGATTAAAAATCAGACTAAAGTGGGACAGTTTTTTAAGGAAAATGAAATTGTCCTATCAATGGCATTGCAAGATTTTGTATCATTACTGCAAGTGAACAGATTTGTGACGCAAATGAATTTGGCTGATATGTTATATTTTGTTTAAGAGTATACTACTGTACATCAACTGCATTATTTTAGCATTTTATTAATCTAAATTATGTTATTTAACCCCTTGGTGCCGGCAGCACGCAAATATGCTGCCTCTCGGCGCCCGGGCCTTAGCACCAAGAGGCTGCATATTTGCATGGATTGTGGTCAATAGCGCGCTGTACAGAGATCAGCGTCAATCCGATAGCTCCGGAAAAGTTTTTCAGATCACGTGACCACCATGACAACCAATCACTGTGGTCACATGATGTCAAGCCAAGCCCCACCTCCTGGCATCTTAAACTTCTTAAAGAAGCAGGAGGTGCTGACATGAAGAGGTTAAAACAGAAAAAACAAATAAAGCTCATTAAATATAAAGAGCAAACTATCTCTAAACCCCTAATGAATTATTTTTCTGTAAGGTTATTGGTATATGGGTATTTATCACTGTAAAGGAATATATTTAGATATAGAGTGAAAATTATAATTGGTGTTGCGCTCTAGGTAAAAACTAAAATAACAATGATATATAGAAAGTATTGTAAAACCAAAGTAGATAGAAAGTGGACACATCTGAAATCAAGTCCCAAATTCTAATCAAACAATAATGTGAACAACCTAGATATGTTCTAATATATATAAAGTGCATATATACATATATATATATATATATATATATATATATATATATATATATATATATATATATATATATATATATATATATGTGTGTGATAAAAGTGACAAAAGTGACATATAATCTTCAGACTGAATATATAAAGTGCATACAATTAAAACTGTCCAAATAAATAACTCTTCAAGTGAATAAAAAAGTGCTCCAAGAGAATAGTGTCCATATAGACGAGTAAACTGAAGCTGTGAAGTGCTGCTCCAGTTAGCAGAGAATATAAACAGTGACTCAGTGGTTGCTTTCTTCAGTGCAAGTGCACCTTTGTGTGAATTAGCCCCTTACCTTACTGCTGTAAGGAACAGCGTGAAAGAAAAAATAGCATCCAACGAAATCCAATCCTTGCAGTGGATAGCTGGTGGTTTCTCATCTGTGCAGCTGGTAGTTTCTCGTTTGTGCAGCTCAGCAATGCATGGAAAACAAAGGGGTTTCCAGGTCCAATGCCAGTGTATAACAGGAAAGAAAGGGGGGCCCAGATCGTGAAGTATGTTGAAACTTTGAATTGATTAAATTTAAAGCAGCCCGTTTGGTACTCACATTAAAATATATAAAAACAAACACAGCACCATCAGTGGCGAGCTCGCAACATGACCTCACTTCCAGTGCCTATCTATTCCAATGCGTAGCGTCACAGTCACGCGACTTCATCAGGGAATGTAGATAGGTAGTATCTTTTTTCATAAAATCAGATTATGACTGAATGTGATGAGTAATTTTCAGACAATGTAGTACAGTAAAATATCATGATTACAAAGCCATTTATGAGAAAAGGAAAAAAGCGATAGTACCGCGCTATGGACTAATAGACTATATAAAAAATATTGCTGCCCCACTGAAACCAACTGCTAAAGCAGATGTCAGTGATGAACAAAAAGGAAATTATAAGAGTGGGTATGGTGCTGCTAATGTGTCAGGTCACCTGAGACCAGGTGACAGATGCACTCTGTAGGAGTCGGAAGTGCACCACTAGGTAGTGGACCCTAGGACTGACTGCTGCGGATTGAACCCTGGGAGGTTCAGGAAGCAGGTCTACTGGATCACTAACACAGATCCCACTGGAAGCTAGAGCATAGATTACCCAGGGCGTGGAGTCTAAGAGCCAGCAGGTGTTCACCAGAGCCTCTAGTGGTGAGGATGGACTGAGCTGTAGTCTGGCTCCAGGTGGCGGCCCCCAGGGTCTCACAGCTCACGCTCATGGTAGACTACAGGAGAAGAGGAAGAAGACAGCAGGCTGGAACAACAAGGAAAGTAAGGGATAAGCCAAATGTCAGTCGACTAGCAGACAAGGATAAACATAACACGCCAAAGGTCAAGGTCACAAGCAGACAGGGAAAGTCAAGAACAGGCCAAAGTCAGTAACTGGAATCAGACGTAGGAAACACAGCAAGTACACACGAAAGCTAACACACAATGGTTGATCAGCACTGCTGGCTTTCAGTGCACAGGTTAATATAGGGTTCCCTGATAGGGCCTGGGGTGGGGCCATGCTTAGAGGAGAGGTTATAAAACCAGCCAGGTGTGAGTGGCTGGCCTCTTAGTCTGAACACATGAGGAGAAGGTAAAAAGACAGAGAAAGATTACTGCATAACCATGACATAATGTGGTAGAATAAATGTTGTGCAAATAAGTGTCAAATAAAGGTAAATACTACCATATTGCATAAAGTGTCCAAAAACGCAATACATAAAATCATATATGCATAAATATTCTGACATCAAATACAGTTCACTACTGACAAAAACTGTGCAAATATGGAAATGCAGTGCAGGTAAAACTGTGTTAACCTAAGGTAAACATACAATATGATGCATAAATATAATTAAAAAAAAATCCACAGTGCCCAAATGTCAAAATGAATTTCATATATAGAAATTCAAATCAGCAATGGCTTATAGATATAGTAAGTGTGCATTGACAAAGTTCATAAAAAACACCCAGGTGAGCTTGGTGGATCACCCAAAACTTCTTAGGTGCGATCAATCGAGCTCCTTTCCTTATCACCGAGGGCTTGTTGGGGGCCCCCAACAAGCCCTCGGTGATAAGGAAAAGAGCTTGATTGATCGCACCTAAGAAGTCTCTGGTGATCCACCAGCAAAAGCTCAATAAGTTGAGTTACCAAGATCTACCGGACACCTACGATCATAGGGGATTGCGGTATACAGACGACTCATCTGGGTATATCAGTTTGGACGTTCCTTATCAAGCAAAGGCCGTGGCTGGGCTATAGTAGCCATCTGCATGCTTATGCTTGCCATCTGGTAAGTAGGGATGAGCTTCGTGTTCGAGTCGAACCCATGTTCGACTCGAACATCGGCTGTTCGCCCGTTCGCCGAATTGCGAATGATATGGGCCGTTCGCGCCAAATTCGTGTGGCGCGTCACGGCCCATAATTCACTGCGGCATCACAGTGCATTGCTTGCTGATGATTGGCCAAGCATGCACTATGACCCGCATGCTTGGCCAATCACAGCGCCGCCTGAACAGAGAGCCGTAATTGGCCAAAGCCAAGGAGGCTTTGGCCAATTATGGCTCAGGGGATTTAGTACACGCCCCACACTATATAAGGCCGCCTGCACGGCGGCCCTGTGTAGTGTGTGTTCCGGCGTTGAAAGAGATAGACAGAGAGACAGTGTCATTTGATTTGAGTTAGATAGATTAGGCAGAACAGTCAGTCAGTTAGCTGCACTTACAGTGTATTGTGTATATATATATGCATCCCAGGTGTTGCATATATATATATACACTGTATTCAGTTTAGCTAGATCCGTTCCTGTTATCTTCTAGACTATTTACATTTAGTGCAGTGCGTCCTGCTCACAGTGTTCAGCTAGATCCGTTCCTGTTATCTTCTAGACTATTTACATTTAGTACAGTGCGTCCTGCTCACAGTGTTCAGCTAGATCCGTTGATGTTAAATTTTAGACTATTTACATTTAGTGCAGTGCGTCCTGCTCACAGTGTTCAGCTAGATCCGTTCCTGTTATCTTCTAGACTATTTACATTTAGTGCAGTGCGTCCTGCTCACAGTGTTCAGCTAGATCCGTTCCTGTTATCTTCTAGACTATTTACATTTAGTGCAGTGCGTCCTGCTCACAGTGTTCAGCTAGATCCGTTCCTGTTATCTTCTAGACTATTTACATTTAGTGCAGTGCGTCCTGCTCACAGTGTTCAGCTAGATCCGTTCCTGTTATCTTCCTACTGACAGGCAGGCTTGTCTTGTTACAGTATATAAAGCTACCTGAAGAAAATTACTGGTGTTCTTTTGATCCTATTAGTACCACGGTCAGGCAGCTAGACTATTTACATTTAGTACAGTGCGTCCTGCTCACAGTGTTCAGCTAGATTCGTTCCTGTTATCTTCCTACTGACAGGCAGGCTTGTCTTGTTACAGTATATAAAGCTACCTGAAGAAAATTACTGGTGTTCTTTTGATCCTATTAGTACCACGGTCAGGCAGCTAGACTATTTACAGTTAGTGCAGTGCGTCCTGCTCACAGTGTTCAGCTAAACCTACAAGTTAGTGGGGTGCGTCCACCTCACAGTGTTCAGCTAAAGCTACCTGTAGAAGGTTGGTGGTGTTCTCATACTACAGGCAAGCAGTTGATTTTGCTAGCTGCAGTATCAGTACATATATATATATATAGATATATATATCCCAGCTTAGTGCAGCTACAGGCCATTAGTATGTCTGGAAGGCCAAGAAGGAGAGGCAGACAGTCACAAGCCAATAAGTGAGGGCAAGCAGGCTCTGTGTCTAGTGCTGGTCGTGGAGACGGTGCATCCTCATCAGCACGTGGCCATGGGACACGCTTGGCCTTTTTTACGGCAGCTGGCCATTTTGAGCCGCAACATGCGGAAGACTTGGTCGAGTGGATGACCAAGCCGTCCTCATCCTCCTCATCCTCTCTCACCCATGCCCAGGGTGCTTTGTCTGGCAAAGCAGCGGCCTCTTCCCTCGGCTCAATGTCATCAGTGACTCCTTCCCTAGCTCCACCATGTCCTCCTGAGGAGTCCCTCGAACTGTTTGACCACAGTGTTGGGTACATGCTCCAGGAGGATGCCCAGCGTTTGGAAGGCTCTGATGATGATACTGAGCTCGATGAAGGCAGTAACATGAGCATGGACAGAGGGGGTGCCCAAGAAGGACAGCAATCTGGCAGTCATGCTCCCCCTGCTGCAGCATACTGCCAGGTTTGCTCCAGTGATGAGGAGGGAGGGGATGATGAGGTCACTGACTCAACGTGGGTGCCTGATAGGAGAGAGGAGGAGGAGGAGGAGGAGGAGGAGGAGGAGGCGACACATCACCAACGAGGCAGGATGCCCTCCAGGGCCAGCCTAAGGGCAGCACATTGACTGCATCACACCCCAAAGCTCCACATGTGCAGGGCGCTGCAGTCTCTGCGCGTTATTCAAAAAGTTCTTTGGTGTGGGCCTTTTTTGAGACGAGTGCATCCGATCGCACCGCTGCTATTTGCAACATATGTCTCAAGCGTATCTCACGTGGCCAAAACATCTCCCGCTCGGGTACCACATGCTTGACCAGACATATGTTGACCTGCCATGCAGTTCGTTGGCAAGCGTATTTAAAAGACCCACACCAAAGAACAAAGAGGATCTCTCCTTGCTCCTCATCAGCTGAGATTTCCAACCCCACTAGACCTCCAGTCCTCTCTGAGACCTGCAGTGAGAGGAATGAAGGTGTAGAATTAGGTGTGTCACAGCCAAGTACTTGTGGGCAATCTGCTTTTGGTACACCGACGTCAGATTGTACCAGGCAAATTTCCCTGCCCCAGCTGCTGCACCGCCGAAAAAGAAGTTTGCTCCCAGCCATCCACATGCCCAGCAGTTGAATGCTAGCTTGGCAAAATTGCTAGCACTTCAACTGCTGCCTTTTCAGTTGGTAGACTCTGCCCCCTTCTGTGAGTTTGTGGAATGTGCGTTTCTTCAGTGGCAGGTACCCAAACGCCACTTTTTCTCACGGAAGGCGATTCCGGCTCTCTACCCGCATGTGGAAGGCAATGTCCATGCCTCGCTGGACAGGGCGGTCAGCGGTAAGGTGCATATTACCGCTGACTCATGGTCCAGCAGGCATGGACAGGGACGTTACCTAAGTTTCACGGCGCATTGGGGGACTCTGCTGGCAGCTGGGAAGGATGCAGGACAAGGTGCAGTAGTGTTGGAGGTTGTTCCACCACCACGCCTCCAAAATGCTAATGATTGTGACACACCTCTCTCCTCCACCCCCTCCTCTTCTTCTTCCTCCATGGCCTCTTCCTCGGAACCAGCGGTGCTCCGTAGTCGTTCAAGGGGCTACGCAAGTACGCAGGCCAAAAGATGCCATGCGGTGCTTGAGCTGGTGTGCTTGGGGGACAGGAGCCACACTGGGGCAGAGGTTCTGTCAGCTCTGCAGGGGCAGGTTCAGAGGTGGTTGACGCCACGCCAACTTAAGGCAGGAATGGAGGTTTGCGACAATGGCACCAACCTCCTCTCTGCCCTCCGACAGGGACAAATGACCCATGTGCCGTGTTTGGCTCACGTCCTTAACTTGGTGGTGCAGCGGTTCTTGGGCAGGTACCCAGGCTTACAGGATGTCCTGAGGCAGGCCAGGAAAGTCTGTGTGCATTTCCGCCGGTCATATAATGCCAGTGCTCGGCTGACGGACCTCCAAAAGGAGTTTAACCTGCCCAAGAACCGCCTAATCTGTGACATGCCCACCAGGTGGAACTCAACGTTGGCCATGCTGCAGCGGCTGCACACGCAGCAGAGGGCCATCAATGAGTACCTGTGCGACTATGGCACCAGGACAGGGTCAGGGGAGCCTGTTTTTTTTTCCCCACGCCAGTGGGCCATGATCAGGGATGCATGCACTGTCCTGTCACCATTCGAGGAGGCCACGAGGATGGTGAGCAGTGACAGTGCATGCATCAGTGACACTGTCCCCCTTGTCCACCTGTTGGAGCACACGCTGCGTGGAATAATGGACAGGGCACTTGAAGCAGAACAGAAGCAGGAAGAGGAGGACTTCCTTAGCTCTCAAGGCCCCCTTTATCCAGACAGTGTTCCTGCGTGCCCGCCGATCACACAGGAAGAGGACGAGGAGGAGGAGGAGGAAGAAGATTGTGTCAGTATGGAGGTGGAGCCTGGCACTCAGCATCAGCAGCAGTCTTTAAGGGATCAGTCCCAAGAAACACATGGACTTGTACGTGGCTGGGAGGAGGTGGCTGCGGACGTTGTCGTCCTTAGTGACCCAGAGGACTCCGGACCGAATGCCTCAGCAAACCTATGCTGCATGGCCTCCCTGATCCTGCAAAGCCTGCGTAAGGATCCTCGTATTCGTGGTATCAAGGAGAAGGACCAACACTGGCTGGCAACCCTCCTTGATCCACGTTACAAGGGTAAGGTTGCGGACCTTATCTTGCCATCGCAGAGGGAGCAGAGGATGAAACATCTTCGGGAGGCCTTGCAGAAAGGTCTGTGCAACGCGTTCCCAGAGACTGGGAGGTTACAAACTCCTGTTTCTGGACAACGTGTTGCTGAGGCTTCGGTCAGTCAAAGAAGGAGTGGTGCAGAAGGTGGCCGTCTGACCGATGCGTTCAGACAATTTTTTGGTCCGCAGCCCCAAGGTATGATCGGTTCCAGCAACCATCGCCAGCGTCTGTTTTACATGGTGCAGGAATACCTAGGGGCAAGATCAGACTTGGACACCTTTCCCACCGAAAATCCTCTGGGTTACTGGGTCTTGAGGATGGATCACTGGCCAGAGCTTGCACAGTATGCAATTGAGCTACTGGCCTGTCCTGCATCCAGCGTTCTTTCGGAACGCACATTCAGTGCTGCTGGAGGCGTGGTAACCGATCACAGGGTGCGTCTGTCCACCGACTCGGTCGATCGACTGACCTTCATAAAAATGAATCAGTCTTGGATCACCACCAGCTACCAAGCACCTGATGCTGATGTAACCGAATAATTTTTTTTGAAATCTCAGATCCCTTCAAAGACTGCCTATGCTGATGTTGAGTGACTATCCCTGAGTAATTATCCTCTTCCTCCTCAATCATCACGCTGATAGCTTGTAAGAACATTTTTGGTTCTGGGCACCACCACCAGTGCCTAAGGCACAATTTTTCAGCCCCTGTTTAACAGGGGCGTGTAATTACAATTTTTGATGTAATACTTTGCAGCAGGGCTCGTTCCTGCATTCCAACTAGAGTGTCTGTGAGGGGTTGCAGTGTTGTGGCACCAGCACCAGTGCCTAAGGCCCAATTTTTCTGCCCCTGTCTAACAGGGGCGTGTAATTACAATTTTTGATGCAATACTTTGCAGCAGGGCTCGTTCCTGCGTTCCAACTAGAGTGTCTGTGAGGGGTTGCAGTGTTGTGGCACCAGCACCAGTGCCTAAGGCCCAATTTTTCTGCCCCTGTTTAACAGGGGCGTGTAATTACAATTTTTGATGCAATACTTTGCAGCAGGGCTCGTTCCTGCGTTCCAACTAGAGTGTCTGTGAGGGGTTGCAGTGTTGTGGCACCAGCACCAGTGCCTAAGGCCTAATTTTTCAGCTCCTGTTCAACAGGGGCATGTAATTACAATTCTTGATCTAATATTTCACAGCAGGGCCCTGTGAGGGCTTACAGTGTTGTGGCCACAGCAACACCTAAGGCCCAAATTTCTGCTGAGTATATAGGGCAGGACCCTACTTTCAAACATCTAACTTACAAACGACTCCTACTTGCAAACGGAAGGAGACAACAGGAAGTGAGATGAAATCTACCCCTAGGAAGGGAAATTCTCTCCTGTAAGAGTTAATATGGGAAAACAATTTCTCCTTTCCACTGATGCTTTCCAATCCTTGTTCCACAAAAAAAAACAAATTTTCAAAAAACATTTTTCATTGGGACAAAAAGTGAGGTGAAATCTTCTGAAGAGGAGGAAAGACAGCAAAACAAATGTCACAGGGGTGTTAACTCTTCCCTATGTTTTCCAAAAAGCTTAAAAAAGATTTTTTGACCGGAGCTAAACACGTTAAAAATGTACCCGTTCAAAATTACAAAGAGATTCTACTTAACAACAAACCTACAGTCCCTGTCTTGTTTGCACCGCCTGTATACTGCTGTTCAGAGTATATAGGGCCTTTCCTTATTTTAATTTGGGTGCGGGGTTCCCCTTAATATCCATACAAGATCCAAAGGGCCTGGTAATGGACTGGGGGGTACCCATGCCGTTTGTCTCACTGATTTTCATCCATATTGCCATGACCCGACCTGACATTAAACCCGCAAGCAGTTTTAAATGAGATTTTTTCCTTTAAAAATGACATTTGGTGCAGGGACTGTTCTAAACACAGGAAACACACGTCACTTTATAGGCATACTATAGACACCCCCCAGGTACGATATTTAAAGGAATATTTCACTTTTTTTTTTTTTTACTTTAAGCATCATTAAAATCACTGCTCCAGAAAAAACGACCGTTTTTAAAAGTTTTTTTTGCATTGATACATGTCCCCTGGGGTAGGACCCGGGTCCCCAAACCCTTTTTAGGACAATACCATGCAAATTAGCCTTTAAAATGAGCACTTTTGATTTCGAACGTTCGAGTCCCATAGACGTCAATGGGGTTCTAACGTTCGTGCGAACTTTCAGTCCGTTCGCAGGTTCTGGTGCGAACCGAACCGGGGGGTGTTCGGCTCATCCCTACTGGTAAGCAAGTTTTCTAATGGGTGGCGGCACTTAAGTTTGGATCAAGCTCACCTGGGTGTTTTTTATGAACTTTGTCAATGCACACTTACTATATCTATAAGCCATTGCTGATTTGGATATATATAGAGCAGCTTCTCCTTTCTATTCTATGTTTGTGTTATCTTGCAAATAAGCTGCTGCTGTTTGGACTTCTTAATATATAATTTTTAATCATTTTTGCTATTTTTATCTTGCGCATTTTTTTCCCTATATATAAAAATTCCACATGCATAAATAAATTAAAAAGTTAAGTTAATATGAAGTGCATTAGTGAAATTGTGATAGAAATCAAAAAAGCCTTTAAATCTAATAAGTGAAATAAAAGTGCTGCAGTTTCCACACAGGCAAGCGGTGTCCATGTATCACATGTGCTCCCCCCGTGTGATTGCACTCAACAGATGAATCTCCCCACTCAAGGGGTAGCGCGCATTCACAGCTTTGGCAGGTGATGTTAATGCAAATACAACGTTAAACGCCATTGATGAAACATTTTAGGAGTACTTAGCTCGTTAAGGAGACAGAGGCACCTGCAGAAACATCTATACAAAACTGTGAATGTGCACTACCCTTTGAGTGGGGAGATTCATCTGGTGAGTGCAATCACACAGGGGGGAGCATGAGTGACACAGCTTGCCTGTGTGTAAACTGCAGTACTTTTATTTCACTTATTTGATTTAAAGACTTTTTGGTTTCTATCATGATTTCATTAATGGACTTCATACTAACTTATTTCTTTAATTTATTTATGCATGTGGAATTTCTATAGATGTATATGAATTTCGTTTTGACATTTGGGCACTGTGAATGCATCATATGGTATACAATAGAAAGTATAGGGACAATCAGCGCAAACCAAAATTAAGACTAATGCAAGCTGAACACTAAAAGGATAACACCAACCTCAATAACATTCAATAAACAAAGTAAGTGCAGCGCAAAAAAAAATGTTGTAATATTCATGAATGAAACGGATAATGAATAGTCCAATCATAAATTGGCAATCAAAAAGTTCATTAACGATAAGGAAATCACCCTCTTCTGGGGATGCTTGTATAAGGCACATATCCAGGAGATGTAATGAAAAATAAGATTATGCTTACCAGATCCAATTGACCCCTTGGTTATAGGGGTTCTAAAAAGGCATGAATGGACCCGTGGCAAACTGCTGGGCTGGCTGTCATCTGCAGGTCAGGTAAATTCTTTGAAACACGGAAAACCCCTCAGGTATCAGATGTGATGCTGGTATACTGCAGAGATGGCTATCATGTGCTGTGTGCTCTCTCTCAGTCCACAGCGATATCAATGGGAGAGAGGGATCCGTTTTGAAAAGGCAGAGCAGAGAAGCAGTATTCCTCAGAGAAAATAAATAAAAATAAAAAAATCTAAGAGCGATCCGTATGTGAAACAAATGTCCAAATTTATTGAACTAATAAAGGAGATGAAAAAAGAGATGCTAATTGAGCGCCAGTACATATAAAAGTCTAAGCGGCAGTGTTGTATAATGAGACAGACTGTTCGCATCTGAACAGCTGTCAGAAAGAGAAGGCTGCGGGTGACGGCGGTCAAACAGTTCCACCCTCGTACGCGGCGTTACGTCAAAAAGACTTCGTCAGCGAGGGTGGAGTGAAGAATTAAATAAAAAACCTGGTAACTGACTCCGCACAATAAGACAAGTAAAAGGCAACAATCCCAGAACTTAATCATGCTATCCACAGGGATATCAAAAAGTTACCATGTAACTATAAATAGATATGTTAAAAATGTATTAGAAATGTATAAATAGATACTTTAAACAATAATATGACCTATTGAGCACCCGCAGCATTCTCTAGCTAGAAGTAAAAAATCTTTTTTATGCATAATAATTAATTAAAACAACACACCAGCATAGAAGTATAAACACGCCAATTGATAAATGGATATTTAGATACATAGTAGCAGGAACAGTAAAAAATCAACATAAAAAAATACACAATGATTAATAAACACAGAGAGCATAAGATCATTTGTTAGAGATAAAACAATTTAAATCAAACTCCACATTTAGTCCTCTCGGGACCGATACTCTGGTTTCATGTATCCAGAAAAATTCTCTCTGGCTGAGCTGTCTTATAAAATTACCCCCCCCCCCCCTCCAATGTCTTGTGACCTTTTCTATACCCCAGAAACACAGATGTTTTGGATCCCTATTGTGATGAATTCTGAAATCTTTAGACACCGAGTGGGTTTTAAGGCCTCGCTTGATGTTACTAACATGTTCAGAAATCCGGACCCCCAGTGCTCGCGACGTTCGTCCGACATATTGAAGACCACATATGCACTGTAGCATGTAAACCACGTATACAGTGTCGCATGTGATAAGATTTTTTATTTGATAGTTCTTGCCAGTGGAATTCGCAGTAAAAACTTTCTTCCTCTTAATATTGGATTTACACTGTCTACACGCAGGGCATTTACCACAAGCATAAAAGCCGGACATAAAGTTAAAAATGCGGTTTTCTTTAATAACCGGGGGATCAACAACACTTGGAGCAAGTAAGTTACGCAAAGTGGGTGGGCGTCTGTAGATGAATCTCGGACGTGATGGGAGTGTAGGTCCTAACACATTGTCCTTTTTTAGGATGTCCCAGTGCTTTAAAATAATTTTTTCTATTTTTTAAATTGAATGTTATAGTCCAGGACTATCCTAAATTGGGAACTGTCCTGGGTCACATTTTTTGACTTATTGGATTCTGCCACTAAGATGATTCTGTCGAGGGAACCCACTTTTAATAGTTCATCTGTAATCTGAGTATTCATATAGCCTTTTTGTACAAATTTCTCTGCCATGATGTTAGCTTGTGTGTGATAGTCACTATCCAAGAAGCAATTGCGACATAGGCGTATAAACTGCCCTCTGGGAATGTTCATCAGCCAAGTGTTATGATGGCAGCTATCCAGAGGGATGTAGCCATTTCTGTCGGTGGGTTTGCAATAATTGCGTGTTCGATAAGCTCCTTCATGTTTAAAAATTTCTAAGTCGAGGAAAGCTATGCTCAAGGCATCAGAATTCCAGGACAAGCGGATATTTTTGGTGTTACCATTCAGTCTTGACATAAAAAGCTGGAGACTAATCAAGTCTCCTTCCCAGATCATAAACAGATCATCAATATATCTTTGGTAGCAAACCAACTGAGGTGGTCTGCTACCAAAGACAGAATCCTCTTCCCAGTGTGCCATGACTAAGTTGGCAACGCTCAGCGCAAACCGAGCGCCCATGGCAACACTGAGAATTTGCAGGAAGTATTTGCCTCCATACCAGAAATAATTCCTGGCTAAGCAAAACTCTAGTGCTTTTAAAATAAATGCACCAAGTTGAGGGGGTAAGTGAGATTTATCAAGAGCCCATTAGACGGAACGGATGGCATCAGAATGTCCGATAATGGTATAAAGTGAACCAACATCGGCCGTTACTAGTATGCTATTTTCACTAAAAGGTAGATTTTCAACAATGTTAATAATGTGCTTAGTGTCTTTCAAAAAAGCGGTAGTAGAAGTGACCAAAGGTTTCAGGAAGAAATCAATGTACTGACCCAAGCGTGCAGAGACCGAATCTATCCCATTCACAATAGGTCTACCTGGCGGAGCCTGGAGATCCTTGTGAATTTTGGGTAAAAAATATATAATGGGTCTTCTGCATGCACTTGGGTTCAGATATGATGCCTCTTTTTTATTCAAGATACCACTAGTTTTACCAAAGGAGACAAGTGTCTCCAACTCCTTCTTATATTGGAGAACTGGGTCTTTGCTGAGGACTTGATAAGTATTTCTGTCCGACAGCAAACGATCCATTTCTCCCTGATAATACAGTTTGCTCATGACAACTAACCCGCCCCCCTTATCGGCGGGTCGAATAACTACATTTTTGTTTTTTTCCAATAGGCTAATACCTTTTTTGAGAAAAGATGGGTCTAGGTCCCTGGAGACCATATTTTAAAAAACTTCTATGTGTCTATGGTCATTTTTGGGGGGATTGAAAACAGATCGGTTGGCTAAATTAGAATGTATTTCTCTATTGGGTGTGGGTGGACCGCAAACAGACCTTTTACCAGGTTTGGAGAGAAAATATCTTTTAATATTTAAGGTTCTCACAAATTTTTGAAGGCTGATATATGTCTTAAATTTACTCAAGTTACAAGCTGGGGCGAATTTCAGACCCTTATCTAACCCTCGTAGTTCATCATCCGAAAGATCTACCCCGCTGATGTTGAAAATGCCTGTGCCTAATGGGACTTTAATCTTTTTTGTTTTTCGTCCAGCTCTTCTCCCTCTCTTTGTCTTAGTTTCCCGCCCTGTCTGTTTCCGGTGGGAGTAAAATCTCCTCGATCCGGCCATTGGGATTGGGGATGTGCTAAAAAATTATTTTGATAATGTGTGTTATCATGGGATAAAGGGGTGAATCTATTTTGTAGGGAAATGGGAGTCCGATCGTATTGTTGATCATAATGATCATAATACGAATTATGGTCAAAGTGTGAGTATTGTTCTCTATAAGGAAAAGAACCTGAACCCCTGCCCCTAGAGGGGCGTGCTGGCCTCCAGTCATTCTCCCTGCGCTCTTGGGCATATTGACTTGGTTGCTGCTGGTAATAGGCTCTATCTTTACCCCTTCCAGAAGTATTCCCCCTACCTCTTATGTTTCTATTGGATTTTTTGGGGATAGCTCCCTGTGGGATAGATCCCTCAGCCTGTGATGATTGATACGTGAATCTAGGAGTATCAGGAGGCATTGCGTTCACTGTTTGAGTGGTGGAGACTTCAGGGATCTGGGCAGGGTTTTGTATTTTGGATTGCCATTTAAAGACATCTCCTCTGGAAAAATCACCTGAATCCCTAATGAACTTTGTTCGTTTTTTCTCCTGCGCTTCTTTATCCCACTTTAACATTTTCACTTTTAATTCTCCTGATAATCTAGAAAAATCAGGGGAATTTTGAGCTGACTCCAATAGAGTTTTTAACTCAGAAATTTGTTGATTAATTAATACCATTTTCTTCCTTTTCCTGGTCAAAAGGAATTCAATTAATTCTTGGCTTTTACTAATAAAGAACTGGTGCCATTCTAACAGAGATTCCTCATCTGTGAGACCATCATTAGGGGGTATATCCCACCTAAGTATTCTGGGCACCAATTTACTTTTAATATACTGTTCAAATGACGCAATATCCCACCATGCTTTGATTTGTTTTTCAAAAATATAACCTAATTTTCTAAAATTGGTGGAAAGGTCATCAGATGTATTCACAGGTGTGGTATTAGAGAAGATCTCATTAAGTTTAACTTCTCTTAGTTCAAGGAATGAAAAAACTTCCATAGTTGCAGCTGATAGAGTGGTGTAGTAGTAGACAATAGAAAGTATAGGGACAATCAGCGCAAACCAAAATTAAGACTAATGCAAGCTGAACACTAAAAGGATAACCCCAACTTCAATAACATTCAATAAACAAAGTAAGTGCAGCGCAAAAAAAATGTTATAATATTCATGAATGAAAGGGATAATGAATAGTCCAATCATAAATTGGCAATCAAAAAGTTCATTAACGATAAGGAAATCACCCTCTTCTGGGGATGCTTGTATAAGGCACTTATCCAGGAGATGTAATGAAAAATAAGATTATGCTTACCAGATCCAATTGACCCCTTGGTTATAGGGGGTTTAAAAAGGCATGAATGGACCCGTGGCAAACTGCTAAGCTGGCTGTCATCTGCAGGTCAGGTAAATTCTTTGAAACACGGAAAACCCCTCAGGTATCAGATGTGATGCTGGTATACTGCAGAGATGGCTATCATGTGCTGTATGCTCTCTCTCAGTCCACAGCGATATCAATGGGAGAGAGGGATCCGTTTTGAAAAGGCAGAGCAGAGAAGCAGTATTCCCCAGAGAAAATAAATAAAAATAAAAAAATCTAAGAGCGATCCGTATGTGAAACAAATGTCCAAATTTATTGAACTAATAAAGGAGATGAAAAAAGAGACGCTAATTGAGCGCCAGTACATATAAAAGTCTAAGCGGCAGTGTTGTATAATGAGACAGACTGTTCGCATCTGAACAGCTGTCAGAAAGAGAAGGCTGCGGGTGACGGCGGTCAAACAGTTCCGCCCTCGTACGCGGCGTTACGTCAGAAAGACTTAGTCAGCGAGGGTGGAGTGAACCTGTCACCCGTAGAGCCTTAATATACCCGCTATCATTCAACAGTGGGAGTGTCAAGAGCATCGGGAACGGAAGTCCCCGCTGGGAAATCTTCTCCTGAGCTCAATGGGGACATCTTCCCAAGACATTAAAAACCATTAAAGAATTAAATAAAAAACCTGGTAACTGACTCCGCACAATAAGTAAAGTAAAAGGCAACAATCCCAGAACTTAATCATGCTATCCACAGGGATATCAAAAAGTTACCATGTAACTATAAATAGATATGTTAAAAATGTATTAGAAATGTATAAATAGATACTTTAAACAATAATATGACCTATTGAGCACCCGCAGCATTCTCTAGCTAGAAGTAAAAAATCTTTTTTATGTATAATAATTAATTAAAACAACACACCAGCATAGAAGTATAAACACACCAATTGATAAATGGATATTTAGATACATAGTAGCAGGAACAGTAAAAAATCAACATAAAAAAATACACAATGATTAATAAACACAGAGAGCATAAGATCATTTGTTAGAGATAAAACAATTTAAATCAAACTCCACATTTAGTCCTCTCGGGACCGATACTCTGGTTTCATGTATCCAGAAAGATTCTCTCTGGCTGAGCTGTCTTATAAAATTACCCCCCCCCCCCTCCAATGTCTTGTGACCTTTTCTATACCCCAGAAACACAGATGTTTTGGATCCCTATTGTGATGAATTCTGAAATCTTTAGACACCGAGTGGGTTTTAAGGCCTCGCTTGATGTTACTAACATGTTCAGAAATCCGGACCCCCAGTGCTCGCGACGTTCGTCCGACATATTGAAGACCACATATGCACTGTAGCATGTAAACCACGCCTACAGTGTCACATGTGATAAGATTTTTTATTTGATAGTTCTTGCCAGTGGAATTCGCAGTAAAAACTTTCTTCCTCTTAATATTGGATTTACACTGTCTACACGCGGGGCATTTACCACAAGCATAAAAGCCGGACATAAAGTTAAAAATGCAGTTTTCTTTAATAACCGGGGGATCAACAACACTTGGAGCAAGTAAGTTACGCAAAGTGGGTGGGCGTCTGTAGACGAATCTCGGACGTGATGGGAGTGTAGGTCCTAACACATTGTCCTTTTTTAGGATGTCCCAGTGCTTTAAAATAATTTTTTTAAATTGAATGTTATAGTCCAGGACTATCCTAAATTGGGAACTGTCCCAACTGTCATTGTGACTGCCATCACCCGCAGCCTTCTCTTTCTGACAGCTGTTCAGATGCGAACAGTCTGTCTCATTATACAACACTGCCGCTTAGACTTTTATATGTACTGGCGCTCAATTAGCGTCTCTTTTTTCATCTCCTTTATTAGTTCAATAAATTTGGACATTTGTTTCACATACGGATCGCTCTTAGATTTTTTTATTTTTATTTATTTTCTCTGGGGAATACTGCTTCTCTGCTCTGCCTTTTCAAAACGGATCCCATCTCTCTCCCATTGATATCGCTGTGGACTGAGAGAGAGCATACAGCACATGATAGCCATCTCTGCAGTATACCAGCATCACATCTGATACCTGAGGGGTTTTCCGTGTTTCAAAGAATTTACCTGACCTGCAGATAACAGCCAGCCCAGCAGTTTGCCACGGGTCCATTCATGCCTTTTTAGACCCCCTATAACCAAGGGGTCAATTGGATCTGGTAAGCATAATCTTATTTTTCATTACATCTCCTGGATAAGTACCTTATACAAGCATCCCCAGAAGAGGGTGATTTCCTTATCGTTAATGAACTTTTTGATTGCCAATTTATGATTGGACTATTCATTATCCCTTTCATTCATGAATATTATAACATTTTTTTTGCGCTGCACTTACTTTGTTTATTGCATCATATGGTATGTTTACCTTTGGTTAACACTGTTTTATCTGCACTGCATTTGCATATTAGCACAGTTTTTGGTAGTGAACTGTATTTGATGTCAGAATATTTATGTATATATAATTTTATGTATTGCGTTTTTGCACACTTTATGCAATATGGTAATATTCACCTTTGTTTGACACGTATTTGCACAACAAAGCAATTTAGTTTTCACAAATATAATGTAGTTACAGAATAGAAAGATCGAAGGTGAGAGCCACACGAAATCTCAAATATCTTATCTCTATATGCCCATATTTGCAGCCACACCAGTAAATACGGAACAAAAAAAAACGTATAGAATACAAATTCTTCAAATTATTAATAAAATGTGACCAAGGTTTCAGAATCTAGTGAACAAGAGACCATGTAATGACAGAGTCTGAAGCGATTAACCAATCAAATTTTACAGCTCGCCTACTATATACAGGGTCATATATATCCTCCAATAAAGGGAGGTTGGACTTTCCATCCTTATATGGTGAGTTAATATCTCACTTGGTCCAACAGGGACCTAGATCAAACAAAGACAAGACTAGATAGTTCAGTGTTTTTTTCTGATTGTCAAATCCAGAACAATCAAATCATTGCATCATTGACCATCTTGATTCTTAAAGTTTATCTAAAACCCTTTTTCTTTTAATCATTTAAATGGTAATGGGAATAGTTATTAGACACTTTGGCTGAAACGTTTGGCTCATAGACAATAATCAGTAAAGTAGTACTAGCTGCTAATTTGTTATCATACAAGATATGTTCTTTGCATATCCTCTGAAAATTACAAATATATTTATTGAACAAAAAGTACATTCCAGCATTCTTAATAAAACATGATATTGTGAGATAACAGTCAGAACTTTGTCCAACTTTGAAACATCTCTGCTTATAGTTTTTTTTTTCAAAATTTCTAGCAGTTGAACTGTTTAGTGATTATTTAAAATGGAAATGGTCAGACACATTGATAGTCTGCTCATTTTATCTTCTGCAAAATATTATTAGTTTAAAGATTGCAGAAATGGTGAATGAGCATTAAGAGATTCATAAATGTTGATGGAATTTGCTATGTATAAAGAAAAGGACCATTTCATGAACTTAGATTGGATATTAATTGAGAAATTAGATTGCATTGAAAACCAGGTGATTGCAACAAAGAAATGGAAAATCACCCAAGATAAAAATGATTATGAAGTGAATACCATATATGCCTGGAGGAAAGAAAAGAAAAGAACCATTTTTGGTTATCTGAGAAACCTAATGCAGGGTACACACGAGCGGACTTTTCGTCCGGACTGGTTCGTCAGACCGAGTCCGGAGGACAATCCGATCGTGTGTGGGCTTCATCAAACCTTCAGCGGACTTTTCCAGTCGAAAATCTGTTGCAATTTAGATTTGGAACATGCTTCAAATCTTTACGTCGTAACTCCGCCGGACCCAGAAATCCGCTTGTCTGTATGCTAGTCCGACGGACAAAAAAAACGATGCATGCTCAGAAGCAAATACGAAACGGAAGCACTCGGTCTGGTAAAACTAGTGTTCGTATTGTAGGTAGCACATTCCTCACGCTGCAAATTCTGTGATAGTTGAATGCAGCGCATTTATTGTCTTCTTTATAATGGTAGAAGAACGAAGCTGTTTTGCTGTTCCTATTCACACAGAGTTCTCACAAACTGATTTCTGGATTATTTCTCTTGAGCTCATGAATGATATTTTATTTGTTAAAAGCCATATCTCCATACTAATGTTTACCCAATTGTTTTTTGGAGTCATCTTTTATTATTTTTTATTTCAACAAGATCTTTTTTAGGATTGTTTAAAAATGATTTTCTCTTTATCTCCATATTTTTTTTTTTTTGGTTTGTAAAGTTACCACAAAGAACCATTTATTTTTATTTGTTTCTATTTTTATTTTTTGTTGTAAATTTACCACAAAAAAACATTTCTTTTTATTTCTTTATTTTTTTTTTTAATTTACCACAAAGAACCATTTCTTTTTATTTCTTATTTTTTATTTTTTTGTTGTAAATTTACCACAAAGAACCATTTCTTTTTATTTCTTATTTTTTATTTATTTATTTTTTTTGTAAATTTACCACAAAGAACCATTTCTTTTTATTTCTTTTTTTTTTTTGTAAATTTACCACAAAAACCATTTCTTTTGTACATTTTTCAATTTGGTTTTGTTGGAAAGTTACCACAAAGAACCCTTTTTGGTATATTTATTTTGTTTTTTTATTTTTTGTTGTAAAGTTAACACAAGAACATTATATATTTTTTTTGTTTTTGGAACCTCAAGGAGGTTGTTGTCCCTTGTTAATTTGACATTGTCTATAAAAAAATCATGTTAATAAAAACACATAAAGTATTTTAATTAAATAAAATATCCATTTATTTATGGTAAACAAAATAAAGATGAGAGATGGAGAAACTTTTGGAATTTGTGAAGACTTTTGGCAACAGGGCACACATCAAGTCTGTGGAAAACAAAATTTTGATCTTGAGGAGTCCATATAATAGGGAGCACAATCTGGTCCAGGAATCCCAGAGATCAAGAGCAGCAGCAGATGAAATATATGTCCCCAGGCTGTGGTACTACACCAGCCTGCGTCTTCTGTCAGACCAGACTGAAGCCAGGTCATCACTTTCTTCTCTTCGTTCCAGCCTTCCCTCAATGCTGGCCTGCACCCTTCCCTGCAGCCTTCCTTGTAGGCTGCTCTGGTGGTTGACTTGTGGCAGGAGGAGGAGGGGCTTGCTCGTTTACTTGTGTGTTGACAGTTAACTCTCCCTTCAGCCCCTTGTGAAGGACATCAGAAAAAAGTTTTTCACACAGGAGGCGTTGTCCCCTCTCCATTTCCAGCAACCTGCTGGCTATATAGGAGCCATAGGCCTCTTCAGCTTCGGGGGGGCTCTTGAGGAAATTAGTTGCTTCTCTCATGAGGCGCAGTGATCCACTGTCACCGTCACCTTTCTGGGCCTTTTTGTATGAAGGCGAAGGGGAGGAACCTGAGATTGTGTGAGGCTCCTACTGGGCCTGGCCACCTCCTGGTTGACACTAACCCCTGCCTCCTCCTGGATGACACTGGGCCCGACCTCCTCCTGGATGACACTGGGCCCGGCCTCCTCCTGGATGACACATTACACACCTTCCTCCTGGCTGATCTTATCCTGTGTATAAAAAGGGATATAGTTTGAGTTTTTGTTTCATCAATGACACACAATTTTCAGCTCATGACTTGCAAATTCAATGTTACATATAAAAGAGTATCAATCTGACACCAGCATTTTTTAACCACTTGACGACCGCCTCACGCCGATGTACGTCGGCAAAGTGGCACGGAGAGGCAAAATCACGTACAGTGTACGTGATTTGCCTTCCGCGGGTGGGGGGTCCGATCGGGCCCCCCCCCGGTGCCCGAGGCGGTCGTCCTTTGTGCCCCGGCGATCGGTGGTGAGGGGTAGACCATCCGTTCGTGGCCCCCCCCTCGCGATCGCCGCCGGCCAATCGAATCATTCCTTTACTGCTGTATGCTAAACAGCAGCAAAGGAAATGATGTCATCTCTCCTCGGCTCGGTAATTTCCGTTCCGGCCCGAGGAGAGAAGACATCAATGTGAGTGCACCAACACACACACACACAGTAGAACATGCCAGGCACACAAAACACCCCGATCCCCCCCCCCCCGATCGCCCCCCGATCCCCCCCAATCACCCCCCCCCTGTCACAAACTGACACCAGCAGTTTTTTTTTTTTTTTTTTTTTTTCTGATTACTGCATTGGTGTCAGTTTGTGACAGTTAGTGTTGGGACAGTGAGTATTACCCCCCTTTAGGTCTAGGGTACCCCCCTAACCCCCCCTAATAAAGTTTTAACCCCTTGATCACCCCCTGTCACCAGTGTCACTAAGCGATCATTTTTCTGATCGCTGTATTAGTGTCGCTGGTGACGCTAGTTAGGGACATAAATATTTAGGTTCGCCGTCAGCGTTTTATAGCGTCAGGGACCCCCATATACTACCGAATAAATGTTTTAACCCCTTGATTGCCCCCTAGTTAACCCTTTCACCACTGATCACCGTATAACCGTTACGGTTGACGCTGGTTAGTTTGTTTATTTTTTATAGTGTCAGGGCACCCGCCGTTTATTACCGAATAAAGGTTTAGCCCCCTGATCGCCCGGCGGTGATATGCGTCGCCCCAGGCAGCGTCAGATTAGCGCCAGTACCGCTAACACCCACGCACGCAGCATACACCTCCCTTAGTGGTATAGTATCTGAACGCATCAATATCTGATCCGATCAGATCTATACTAGCGTCCCCAGCAGTTTAGGGTTCCCAAAAATGCAGTGTTAGCGGGATCAGCCCAGATACCTGCTAGCACCTGCGTTTTGCCCCTCCGCCCGGCCCAGCCCAGCCCACCCAAGTGCAGTATCGATCGATCACTGTCACTTACAAAAGACTAAACGCATAACTGCAGCGTTCGCAGAGTCAGGCCTGATCCCTGCGATCGCTAACAGTTTTTTTGGTAGTATTTTGGTGAACTGGCAAGCACCAGCCCCAGGCAGGGTCAGGTTAGCGCCAGTACCGCTAACACCCACGCACGCAGCATACGCCTCCCTTAGTGGTATAGTATCTGAACGGATCAATATCTGATCCGATCAGATCTATACTAGTGTCCCCAGCAGTTTAGGGTTCCCAAAAACGCAGTGTTAGCGGAATCAGCCCAGATACCTGCTAGCACCTGCGTTTTGCCCCTCCGCCCGGCCCAGCCCACCCAAGTGCAGTATCGATCGATCACTGACACTTACAAAACACTAAATGCATAACTGCAGCGTTCACAGAGTCAGGCCTGATCCCTGCGATCGCTAACAGTTTTTTTGGTAGTATTTTGGTGAACTGGCAAGCACCAGCCCCAGGCAGCGTCAGGTTAGCGCCAGTACCGCTAACACCCACGCACGCACCGTACACCACCCTTAGTGGTATAGTATCTGAACGGATCAATATCTGATCCGATCAGATCTATACTAGCATCCCCAGCAGTTTAGGGTTCTCACAAACGCAGTGTTAGTGGGATCAGCCCAGATACCTGCTAGCACCTGCGTTTTGCCCCTCCGCCCGGCCCAGCCCAGCCCACCCAAGTGCAGTATCGATCGATCACTGTCACTTACAAAAGACTAAAACGCATAACTGCAGCGTTCGCAGAGTCAGGCCTGATCCCTGCGATCGCTAACAGATTTTTTGGTAGCGTTTTGGTGAACTGGCAAGCGCCAGCGGCCTAGTACACCCCGGTCGTAGTCAAACCAGCACTGCAGTAACACTTGGTGACGTGGCGAGTCCCATAAGTGCAGTTCAAGCTGGTGAGGTGGCAAGCACAAGTAGTGTCCCGCTGCCACCAAAAAGACAAACACAGGCCCGTCGTGCCCATAGTGCCCTTCCTACTGCATTCGCCAATCCTAATTGGGAACCCACCGCTTCTGCAGCGCCCGTACTTCCCCCATTCACATCCCCAACCAAATGCAGTCGGCTGCATGAGAGGCATTTTCTTTATGTCCTCCCGAGTACCCCTACCCAGCGAACGCCCCCAAAAAAAATATTGTGTCTGCAGCTAGCGCGGATATAGGCGTGACACCCGCTATTATTGTCCCTCCTGTCCTGACAATCCTGGTCTTTGCATTGGTGAATGTTTTGAACGCTACCATACACTAGTTGAGTATTAGCGTAGGGTACAGCATTGCACAGACTAGGCACACTTTCACAGGGTCTCCCAAGATGCCATCGCATTTTGAGAGACCCGAACCTGGAACCGGTTACAGTTATAAAAGTTAGTTACAAAAAAAGTGTAAAAAAAAAAAAATATATATATATATATATATAAAATAAAAAAAAATAGTTGTCGTTTTATTGTTCTCTCTCTCTCTATTCTCTCTATTGTTCTGCTCTTTTTTACTGTATTCTATTCTGCAATGTTTTATTGTTATTATGCTTTATCATGTTTGCTTTTTAGGTATGCAATTTTTTATACTTTACCGTTTACTGTGCTTTATTGTTAACCATTTTTTTGTCTTCAGGTACGCCATTCACAACTTTGAGTGGTTATACCAGAATGATGCCTGCAGGTTTAGGTATCATCTTGGTATCATTCTTTTCAGCCAGCGGTCGGCTTTCATGTAAAAGCAATCCTAGCGGCTAATTAGCCTCTAGACTGCTTTTACAAGCCGTGGGAGGGAATGCCCCCCCCCACCGTCTTCCGTGTTTTTCTCTGGCTCTCCTGTCTCAACAGGGAACCTAAGAATGCAGCCGGTGATTCAGCCAGCTGACCATAGAGCTGATCAGAGACCAGAGTGGCTCCAAACATCTCTATGGCCTAAGAAACCGGAAGCTACGAGCATTTTATGACTTAGATTTCGCTGGATGTAAATAGCGCCATTGGGAAATTGGGGAAGCATTTTATCACACCGATCTTGGTGTGGTCAGATGCTTTGAGGGCAGAGGAGAGATCTAGGGTCTAATAGACCCCAATTTTTTCAAAAAAGAGTACCTGTCGCTACCTATTGCTATCATAGGGGATATTTACATTCCCCGAGATAACAATAAAAATGATTAAAAAAAATAAAAATGAAAGGAACAGTTTAAAAATAAGATAAAAAAGCAAAAAAATAATAAAGAAAAAAAAAAAAAAAAAAAGCACCCCTGTCGCCCCCTGCTCTCGCACTAAGGCGAACGCAAGCGGCGGTCTGGCGTCAAATGTAAACAATTGCACCATGCATGTGAGGTATCACCGCGAAGGTTAGATCGAGGGCAGTAATTTTTGCAGTAGACCTCCTCTGTAAATCTAAAGTGGTAACCTGTAAAGGCTTTTAAAGGCTTTTAAAAATGTATTTATTTTGTTGCCACTGCACGTTTGTGCGCAATTGTAAAGCATGTCATGTTTGGTATCCATGTACTCGGCCTAAGATCATCTTTTTTATTTCATCAAACATTTGGGCAATATAGTGTGTTTTAGTGCATTAAAATTTAAAAAAGTGTGTTTTTTTCCCCAAAAAATGCGTTTGAAAAATCGCTGCGCAAATACTGTGTGAAAAAAAAAAAATGAAACACCCACCATTTTAATCTGTAGGGCATTTGCTTTAAAAAAATATATAATGTTTGGGGGTTCAAAGTAATTTTCTTGCAAAAAAAAAAACTTTTTCATGTAAACAATAAGTGTCAGAAAGGGCTTTGTCTTCAAGTGGTTAGAAGAGTGGGTGATGTGTGACATAAGCTTCTAAATGTTGTGCATAAAATGCCAGGACAGTTCAAAACCCCCCCAAATGACCCCATTTTGGAAAGTAGACACCCCAAGCTATTTGCTGAGAGGCATGTCGAGTCCATGGAATATTTTATATTGCGACACAAGTTGCGGGAAAGAGACAATTTTTTTTTTTTTTTGCACAAAATTGTCACTAAATGATATATTGCTCAAACATGCTATGGGAATATGTGAAATTATACCCCAAAATACATTCTGCTGCTTCTCCTGAGTACGGGGATACCACATGTGTGAGACTTTTTGGGAGCCTAGCCGCGTACGGAACCCCGAAAACCAAGCACCGCCTTCAGGCTTTCTAAGGGCGTGAATTTTTGATTTCTCTCTTGACTGCTTATCACAGTTTCGGAGACCATGGAATGCCCAGGTGGCACAAACCCCCCCAAATGACCCCATTTTGGAAAGTAGACACCCCAAGCTATTTGATGAGAGGTATAGTGAGTATTTTGCAGACCTCACTTTTTGTCACAAAGTTTTGAAAATTGAAAAAAGAAAAAAAAAAAAGTTTTTTCTTGTCTTTCTTCATTTTCAAAAACAAATGAGAGCTGCAAAATACTCACCATGCCTCTCAGCAAATAGCTTGGGGTGTCTACTTTCCAAAATGGGGTCATTTGGGGAGGTTTTGTGCCACCTGGGCATTCCATGGCCTCCGAAACTGTGATAGGCAGTGAAGAGTGAAATCAAAAATTTTCACCCTTAGAAATCCTGAAGGCGGTGATTGGTTTTCGGGGTCCCGTACACGGCTAGGCTCCCAAAAAGCCCCACACATGTGGTATCCCCGTACTCAGGAGAAGTAGCTAAATGTATTTTGGGGTGCAATTCCACATATGCCCATGGCCTGTGTGAGCAATATATCATTTAGTGACAACTTTGTGCAAAAAAAAAAAAAAAAAAATGTGTCACTTTCCCGCAACTTGTGTCAAAATATAAAATATTCCATGGACTCAATATGCCTCTCTGGAAATAGCTTGGGGTGTCTACTTTCCAAAATGGGGTCATTTGGGGGGGTTTTGTGCCACCTGGGCATTCCATGGCCTCCGAAACTGTGATAGGCAGTAAAGAGTGAAATCATAAATTTACGCCCTTAGAAATCCTGAAGGCGGTGATTGGATTTCGGGGCCCCGTACGCGGCTAGGCTCCCAAAAAGTCCCACACATGTGGTATCCCCATATTCAGGAGAAGCAGCAGAATGTATTTTGGGGTGCAATTCCACATAGGCCCATGGCCTGTGTGAGCAATATATCATTTAGTGACAACTTTTTGTAAATATTTTTTTTTTTTTGTCATTATTCAATCACTTGGGACAAAAAAAATAAATATTCAATGGGTTCAACATGCCTCTCAGCAATTTCCTTGGGGTGTCTACTTTCCACAATGGGGTCATTTGGGGGGGTTTTGTACTGCCCTGCCATTTTAGCACCTCAAGAAATGACATAGGCAGTCATAAACTAAAAGCTGTGTAAATTACAGAAAATGTACCCTAGTTTGTAGACGCTATAACTTTTGCGCAAACCAATAAATATACGCTTATTGACATTTTTTTTTACCAAAAACATGTGGCCGAATACATTTTGGCCTAAATGTATGACTAAAATTGAGTTTATTGGATTTTTTTTATAACAAAAAGTAGAAAATATCATTTTTTTTCAAAATTTTCGGTCTTTTTCCATTTATAGCGCAAAAAATAAAAACCACAGAGGTGATCAAATACCATCAAAAGAAAGCTCTATTTGTGGGAAGAAAAGGACGCAAATTTCGTTTGGGTACAGCATTGCATGACTGCGCAATTAGCAGTTAAAGCGACGCAGTGCCAAATTGGAAAAAGACCTCTGGTCCTTAGGCAGCATAATGGTCCGGGGCTCAAGTGGTTAAAGCTGGTGACAAACATTTTTGGTCACTACTGTCAATTGATATGTAGACATAATTTTTTGGATAAAATCTAGTTAACATCATTAATATTAGGACATCAAATATGTCTAAAAATAATTTACCTGACTCCAGAAGTGCAAGAAGTTTCTCCAGCGTTGCCTTCCTTGTTGCTTTAATATAATATGCAGGGTGTTTGACCTCCCATAAATTCCTCATCTCACTGTATTTCTCAATAAATGTTATCAGAAAATCTGGGTCCTTAAATTTGGCATTCATGTTTTCTGTAAAACATAATACACAAGACAAAAACACTAATGTTTCGGCTAAACTCTCATCCTCTTATTCCAACATAGGCCTCATCAATCTTTAAGCAGTATAGGCTGATACAAAGTTTAAAAAAATTACCTTAGTTTTGGACGCTCGCAACTTCAGTTCCTATATCAGTTCTTATATCCTCCACACACAGAACGTACGTACGACACATGCGTAGTAGCTTTATATACACTGCGCATGCGTGAAACTCCACCTGCGTCGCCCGCCCCTGACGTTCTTTTTTAACGTATATTCTCCACACCCTTGTCTCTACACACAGAATGTACATACAACACATGCGTAGTAGCTTTATATACACTGCACATGCGTGAAACTCTGCCTGCGTCGTCCGCCCCTGACATTCTTTTTTAACGAATATTCTCTGCCCCTTCTTTCTACGGTGCGCAGTAGGAGCAACAATGGCAGAGAAACAGCAGGTGTGTACTACCTCAGGTAGCGAGAAAAGCCCGGAGCCCGGAACGTCCTGATCCGGGAAGCGGAGGTTTAAGGCCTCCAATATGGCCTTTGAAGAGATAGTGGAGATGGTGGCAATTTTAAGAAGCAAATATTATGATGGGAAGCATGGACTGTACGCACGGCCTAATTTCCAAAAAGCAAAAATAATGGCGAAAGTGGTGAAGACCTTGCATCTTCGTTTTGGAGTACGGTGCTCTAAAGATCAGCTGAGGAAACGAGCCGGGAGCCGGGAGCCGGCTCAGTACAGACGAATCCAGAAAGTGCTTAAAAAAGTACAAGTACTTGTCGTGTGTTCATATTCTGTTTATTACCTTGCATACTTCTCCATGTGCTTTTCTTTAACGTACAAGTTTAGAACATTAAATGATCGTAGTAAACATAGTTCGTAGTAAACATTGTATGTAATATGTATATATACACATATGTATGTATATATATATATATATCTTTTTTATCTTTATATCTATATCTGTATCTATATATATATATATATATATATATATATATATATATATATATATATATAGATATATATATATGTGTATATATATATCTTTATATCTATATCTGTATCTATATATATATATATATATACTTGTTGGGGTGTCTCTATCTGTGAAACGTGGCCAAAAAAGGTAAAGTATTCCAGCTTGTTTCAAAGGGAATTTTAATTATGTCTTCAACTAGGAACTCTGCCCAAACAGACAATTTGTACACCACTTCGCTACAATGTTTCATATTACTATTTCTGGACTCAACTATCTGTGTGCTAAGTCTAGCTTTTGTTTCATTCATATAGGGGAGAAAAGACTCAGACAAGCTGAACCCAGTGACCCCCGACCGCAACACCCGGATTGGGAAATCAGCCCAAGCCCCACAGAGGATGTTGAGGAAGGAGAGGTGGGCGACATGGGAACCCCACCAGGTGAGTGTCTGACACACCAGCTTACGGTAATCTATGTATGGCTATAAATTTTGAGATACATTTTTTATCATCTATTTTAGGTGATCTGGTTGTGGAAGGGGAAGAAGAAAGCACCAGCGCCACCCCGAAGGATGTGTAGGAAGGAGAGTTAGAGGAAGCAGGTGACATGGGCACCCCACCAGGTGAGTGTCTGACACATCAGCTTATGGTAAGGTAATCTTTGTATGCCTGCATATTTCTAAATACATCATTTTTTCCTTTAATTTTAGTTGATGTGGAAGGGTAACCTTTTAGCACAGACAGTGTACAGTGCTTAATTGGACAGATCATGGCCTGGAATGGGGATATTGATACCATGCGCTCTACCTTAGACCTAATGCGGAATTGGCTGGACAATATGCAGCAGGAAATGAAGAAGAGAATCTAAATCCCTTTTTCACCCAAAAAAACATTGATCATGTTCTTCATTTCCTTGTTTGCTGACCCCATTCTGGGCCTTTGATTTTTTTTAAAAAGTTTATGCCTGTTTCTAAAAAGTATTTATTAAATATTTTAACAAAATATTTAAAAATATTAAAAAAAACAAACAAAAATACATATCTATATCTATCTATCTAGAGAGAGAGAGAGAGAGAGAGAGAGAGAGAGGCCTGTTTGGTTTAAATAAAAAAAAAAAAAAATATATATATATATATATATATATATATATATATATATATATATATATATATATATATATATATATATATATATATATATATATATATATATTTATATATAGGCCTGTTTAAAAAAATATATATATATATTTTTTTTTGGGGGGGGGAATTATTAATCAAGTTAAGGACTGATTTACTAAAGGCAAAAAGACTGCACTTTGAAAAGTGCAGTTGTTGCACTCTGCAAGTGCAGTTGCTCCAGAGCTTAGTAAATGAGGTAAGGCTTCATGTTGCAAAGAGTACCTAATCACATGCAAGGGAAATTCTGAAAACATAATTTTTGCTTGCACATGATTGGATGATGGAAATCAGCAGAGCTTCTGCTCATTTACTAAGGCCTGGAGCAAATGCACTTGCAGAGTGCAACTGCATTTTGCAAAGTGCAACATCTATTTGCTTTTAGTAAATCAACCCCACAGAACATTTTAATATTTTTTTTTTGGGGGGGGGTATTCTAAATCAAGTGAAGGACACACAGACCATTTGGATACATTTTAAGGGGGGAGGGGATTCTAAATCAAGTTAAGGACACACAGACCCTTTGGATACATTTTAAGGGGGGGTTCTAAATCAAGTTAAGGACACACAAACCATTTGGATACATTTTAAGGGGGGGAGGGGATTCTAAGTCAAGTTAAGGACAGACAGACCATTTGGATACATTTTAAGGTGGGGGAGGGGATTCTAAATCAAGTTAAGGACACACAGACCATTTGGATAAATTTTAAGGGGGGGTGGTTCTAAATCAAGTTAAGGACACACAGACCATTTGGATACATTTTAAGGGGGGATTCTAAATCAAGTTAAGGACGCACAGACCATTTGGATACATTTTAAGGGGGGTGGGGATTCTAAATCAAGTTAAGGACACACAGACCATTTGGATAAATTTTAAGGGGGGGGGATTCTAAATCAAGTTAAGGACACACAGACCATTTGGATAAATTTTAAGGGGGGGATTCTAAATCAAGTTAAGGACACACAGACCATTTGGATACATTTTAGGGTAAAGCACTACAATGGAGCTGACAAAATACATTTAGTGAGTAGACTAGGTGGATATGGGCCCAGCATTGCATGCTGGGGAGGTTAGTGAAGGCAAATATGCATGAAGGACAAAAAAAGAGCATTCAAAAATTACAGCATGCATGAGGACAAAGGGGACATTCACACTATTTTGCAATCATGGAAAGTAGTGTTTGAGTAAAGAAATACATTACATTAGCAAACATTAAATACAAATGTGATGTTAAAGGATAAATCTTACCTTAATATAGTCCTTCTGCAGGACCTGAATTATGGCAGAACAGGTCTCTGGGATAATGATCCCCAGAGCCTGGGGGGAGATGCCTGTCGAGAACTTAAGGTCCTGCAGGCTTCTCCCTGTCGCCAAGTAACGCAATGTGGCGACTAGCCTCTGCTCCACAGTGATGGCTTGCCTCATGCAGGTATCCTGCCTGCTGATATAGGGGGTCAGCAAAGCCAACAAACAGTCAAAAACGGGGTCCGTCATCCAGGGAAAGTTCCTGAAATTCTCAGGACTATTCTCACGGATATCACGGAGCAATGGCATGAGAGAGTTGGTCACGCTAAGGGCAACCAATTCTTCTTCTATAAACTCCTCCTCGCCCTGTTCATGGACTGGGCTTGGGCTGAAGAATGAACTACAGCACCAAGCACATACAAAGCGCGAACTCTACGACAAGTACGTACACGCAACATGGCTTCAAAATGGTCGGCTGGTCAGAACGCACTTAACCTCCCTGGCGGTAATCCCGAGCGTGACTCGGGTCTGACTTTTTCTGTCAGGAGCGGTAACCCCGAGTCACGCTCGGGGTAACATTGCAGAGCATCCAGCGGAGCCTTTACCTTCTCCTGGGTTCCAGCGATGCCCTCCACTGTCCTCGGCTGTGCTCCGCCGTGATCGCCAGCGCGATCACCGCATCTCACTTCCTGGTTCCGTTCCCTGCGAGCAGCAGCGGCGCACATGAGCGGAACTGGGCGGGAAATTCAAAAAGTTCAAAGGTTCAAACACAAAACACACATATAAAAAGAGGTGATACAGTGTAATCTGAGAGGATTACATTGTATCATCTCAGATCTCACTGATACAGTGCCCCTTGCCCCAGTGCCCCTTGCCTCCAATAAAATATTGAGAAGATGGAATCCAAAAAGCGCCATTTTGCTACAAAATCGCCTTTGGAGCAGTTGAATGACAGCGACAGCGACACGGAGTTGCTCCCAGAACTGAGCGATAGTGAGTCGTGGGGAGATTTGTCGTCTGACACTGATCTGACAAGTGACATCGGTGACAGCGGTGATGATCCTGCACCTGACATCAGCGATGTGCGCACTTGGTGCCCTATTGATACGGACCAGGTAGCGCCCCCAAGATTTCCCTTCACTGGATCACCTATAACTTATATGCAAGTTATTGTCATAAAAAGTGTTTGGGGACCTGGGTCCTGCCCCAGGGGACATGGATCAATGCAAAAAAAAGTTTTAAAAACGGACGTTTTTTCAGGAGCAGTGATTTTTAATAAAGCTTAAAGTCAAACAATAAAAGTGTAATATCCCTTTAAATTTCGTAGCTGGGGGGTGTCTATAGTATGCCTGTAAAGGGGCGCATGTTTCCTGTGTTTAGAACAGTCTGACAGCAAAATTACATTTCGAAGGAAAAAACCATTTAAAACTACTCGCGGCTATTGCATTGCCGACAATACACATAGAAGTTCATTGATAAAAACGGCATGGGAATTCCCCACAGGGGAACCCCGAACCAAAATGTAAAAAAAAAAATGGCGTGGGGTCTCCCCAAGAATCCATACCAGACCCTTATCCGAGCACGCAACCTGGCAGGCCGCAGGAAAGGAGAGGGGGATGAGAGTGCGCCCCCCCTCCTGAACCGTACCAGGCCACATGCCCTCAACATTGGGAGGGTGCTTTGGGGTAGCCCCCCAAAACACCTTGTCCCCATGTTGATGAGGACAAGGGCCTCATCCCCACAACCCTGGCTGGTGGTTGTGGGGGACTGCGGGTGGGGGGCTTATCGGAATCTGGAAGCCCCCTTTAACAAGGGGACCCCCAGATCCCGCCCCCCGTGTGAAATGGTAAGGGGTACTTACCCCTACCAATTCACTAAAAAACTGTCAAAAATGTTAAAAATGACAAGAGACAGTTTTTGACAATTCCTTTATTTAAATGCTTCTTCTTTCTTCTATCTTCCTTCATCTTCTTCTTCTGGCTCTTCTGGTTCTTCCTCCGGCGTTCTCGTCCAGCATCTCCTCTGCGGCGTCTTCTATCTTCTTCTCCTCGGGCCGCTCCGCACCCATGGCATGGGGGGAGGCTCCCGCTCTTCTCTTCATCTTCTTCTCTTCTTCTTTTCTTCTCTTCTTTTCTTCTTCTCTTCTTCATTTTCTTCTCCGGGCCGCTCCGCATCCATGCTGGCATGGAGGGAGGCTCCCGCTGTTTGACGGCGTCTCCTCGTCTGACAGTTCTTAAATAATGGGGGGCGGGGTCACCGGGTGGCCCTGCCCCCCGTTATTTAAGAACCGTCAGACGAGGAGATGCCGTCACACAGCGGGAGCCTCCCTCCATGCCAGCATGGATGCAGAGCAGCCCGGAGAAGAAAATGAAGAAGAGAAGAAGAGAAGAAAAGAAGAAGAGAAGAAGATGAAGAAGATGAAGAGAGGAGCGGGAGCCTCCCCCCATGCCATGGGTGTGGAGCGGCCCGAGGAGAAGAAGATAGAAGACCCCGCGGAGGAGATGCTGGACGAGAACGCCGGAGGAAGAACCAGAAGAGCCAGAAGAACCAGAAGAAGAAGATGAAGGAAGATAGAAGAAAGAAGAAGCATTTAAATAAAGGAATTGTCAAAAACTGTCTCTTGTCATTTTTAACATTTTTGACAGTTTTTAGTGAAATGGTAGGAGTAAGTACCCCCTTACCATTTCACACAGGGGGGGCCGGGATCTGGGGGTCCCCTTGTTAAGGGGGGCTTCCAGATTCTGATAAGCCCCCCACCCGCAGACCCCCACAACCATTGGCCAGGGTTGTGGGGATGAGGCCCTTGTCCTCATCAACATGGGGACAAGGTGTTTTGGGGGGCTACCCCAAAGCACCCTCCCAATGTTGAGGGCATGTGGCCTGGTACGGTTCAGGAGGGGGGGCCGCACTCTCGTCCCCCCCTCTTTTCCTGCAGCCTGCCAGGTTGCGTGCTCAGATAAGGGTCTGGTATGGATTTTTGGGGGGACCCCACGCCGTTTTTTTTTTTTGGCGTGGGGTTCCCCTTAAAATCCATACCAGACCTGAAGGGTCTGGTATGGAATTTAGGGGGACCCCCACGTCATTTTTTTTTACATTTTGGCCGGGGTTCCCCTTAATATCCTTACCAGACCTGAAGGGCCTTGTATGGAATTTAGGGGGACCCCCACGTCATTTTTTTTTAAATTTTGGTTCGGGGTTCCCCTGTGGGGAATTCCCATGCCGTTTTTATCAATGAACTTCTATGTGTATTGTCGGCAATGCAATAGCCGCGAGTAGTTTTAAATGGGTTTTTTCCTTCGAAATGTCATTTTGCTGTCAGACTGTTCTAAACACGGGAAACATGCGCCCCTTTACAGGCATACTATAGACACCCCCCAGCTACGAAATTTAAAGGAATATTACACTTTTATTGTTTGACTTTAAGCAGTATTAAAATCACTGCTCCTGAAAAAAAGGGCCGTTTTTAAAACTTTTTTTTGCATTGATCCATGTCCCCTGGAGCAGGACCCAGGTCCCCAAACACTTTTTATGACAATAACTTGCATATAAGCCTTTAAAATTAGCACTTTTGATTATTCATGTTCGTGTCCCATAGACTTTAACGGTGTTCGCGTGTTCGAACAAACTTTTTTCCCGTTCGCATGTTCTGGTGCGAACCGAACAGGGGGGTGTTCGGCTCATCCCTACCCTCTGGCATACCTGCAATTATTTCTCACAGAGGAGGTAATTGAAAAAATTGTCACAGAGACAAATCGCTACCAAGAGCAGCAATCCGCTACGCTGCATGCCAGGTTTTCCCGAAGCAGAAGGTGGGAACCGGTGACTAAAGAGGACATCTGGCTGTTTCTCTGACTCATTATTCTTCAGGGGGTGGTGGGGAAACCGCACCAGAAATGGTACTGGACCACCAACAAGTTACTGGCCACTCCGTTTTTTGGTACTGTGATGTCCGAATACCGTTTTTCCCTCATCATGAAATATTTCCACTTCACTAACAATGAAGAGTTTGATGAGGCCACGCATCCTGCGCCCAAGCTAAAAAAAATCTGGGAGGTATGCCAAATTATTGGGAACAATTTCCAGTGGGCCTAGGTGCCAGAAAGGGACGTCAGCGTGGATAAGAGTTTGATGGCCTACAAGGGACGCCTAAGCTGGATCCAGTATATTGCATCCAAAAGAGCGCGGTTTGGCATCAAATCATACATGCTTTGCGAGTCATCCACTGGGTACATATGGAACTCGGTCATTTACACCGGTAAAGGCACGAAGTTCAATCCCAGGTACAGCAACTATGGGATGGCCACATCATCTGTCCTTACACTGCTGGAGCCATTACTGAACCAGGGATATTGTGTGACCATGGACAATTTCTATACGTCACCGGAACTGTTTGAGGTTTTGATCCAAAACAAGATTGATGCCTATGGTACAGTTAGGCCTAACAGACGTGGCATGCCATCTATGTTTGGCAAGAAAAAACTAAAAACCGGAGAAATGTTTGCCTGGCAGAAGGGTAAGATGATGGCAATACGTTGGCGAGACAAGAAGGACGTGTGTCTCATGAGCACTGTGCACAATACCTCCACTGCCACGGTCCACACAAAAGGTGGGAAAGATGTGCTGAAGCCGCAAGTCGTGATAGACTATAATTGCACTATGGGAGGTGTTGACCGAGCCGATCAGGCAATGACCTTTTATCCGACTATGCGGAAACAGCAGAAAAAATATTACAAAAAGATTTTCAGGCATCTTCTGGAACAATGCCTTTGGAATGCGTACATCTTGTACCGAGCAGGGAGTGACAGACCTCTTGTTCATTCAGATTTTATCTGGAAGGTGGCTGAGCAGCTTTTTGTCAAACACCAGATGCCATCAGTAGATGCGAACAGACCTGGACGACGTGCTGTTGGTGTTGCCAGCCCAGAACGCCTAACAGGTCCTCACTTTATGGACTATATACCGCCAACCGCAAAAAAGGCAGCACCTACCAGGATGTGCATGGTTTGCTGTTCAAACAGAGATGACAAGGGAAAAAAAATCCAAAAAGAAAGCAGGTTCTATTGTCCGGATTGTGACGTCGGACTGTGTGCTGTACCTTGCTTCAAAATTTATCACACTCAGGATGTTTATTGAATTTTCTTTGTCTGACAAATTTCTTTAGTTTGTATTACATTATTGAATAAAATTATATTATTTAAAAATTTAAAATCATGATTTTGTGTTTCAAACTTTATCACATCTGGGATGTCTACTAGAGTCTTGTTTGGTCAGGTTTAAGTAAGTAATTACTAATAATTGCAGGCCTATAATACATAGCATCAATTTTCCATGCAAAATAATGGTACCGCTTTCAGCACAAAATTCCAGACAGAATCATACCGCCAGGGAGGTGAATAGAACACACTGAAGAACAGCAAGGCCCGTGAAGAGTGAGCTGAAAATCAGCAATGAGTGGACAATAAGACACTGAATAAATCAATGCGAACTGACCAGACGCACTGAAAAGCAGATACAAACCTCACAAGCACAAACCGAACAACAGTTAAACGATCTGAAAAATACGAGTCTCACAAGCGTTAATCGTCTCTCACCAAACTTCTACTAACACGAGAAAAACACAAGATTAGCAGAAGGAGCCCAAAGGATGTTGTACGAGCTATTGTACTTCAGTTTTATAGTCTCGTCGGACTTGGTGTACGTCACTGCTAGGGATGAGCTTCGTGTTCGAGTCAAACCCATGTTCGACTCGAACATCGGCTGTTCGCCCGTTCGCCGAATTGCGAACGATATGGGCCGTTCGCGCCAAATTCGTGTGGCGCGTCACTGCCCATAATTCACTGCGGCATCGCAGTGCATTGCTGGCTGATGATTGGCCAAGCATGCACTATGACCCGCATGCTTGACCAATCACAGCGCCGCCTGAACAGAGAGCCGTAATTGGCCAAAGTACACACCCCACACTATATAAGGCCGCCTGCCTGTGTAGTGTGTGTTCCGGCGTTCATTGAGAGAGAGAGAGAGAGAGACAGACAGTGACATTTGATTTGAGTTAGATAGATTAGGCAGAACAGTAAGTCAGTTAGCTGCACTTACAGTGTATTGTGTATATATATGCATCCCAGGTGTTGCATATATATATATATATATATATATATATATATATACACTACCGTTCAAAAGTTTGGGGTCACATTGAAATGTCCTTATTTTTGAAGGAAAAGCACTGTACTTTTAAATGAAGCTAACTTTAAACTAGTCCTAACTTTAAACAAATATACTCTATACATTGCTAATGTGGTAAATGACTATTCTAATTGCAAATGTCTAGTTTTTGGTGCAATATCTACATAGGTGTATAGAGGCCCATTTCCAGCAACTATCACTCCAGTGTTCTAATGGTACAATGTGTTTGCTCATTGGCTCAGAAGGCTAATTGATGATTAGCAAACCCTTGTGCAATCATGTTCACACATCTAAAAACAGTCTAGCTCCTTCCAGAAGCTACAAAACTGACCTTCCTGTGAGCAGATTGAGTTTCTGGAGCATCACATTTGTGGGGTCAATTAAACGCTCAAAATGGCCAGAAAAAGAGAACTTTCATCTGAAACTCGACAGTCTATTCTTGTTCTTAGAAATGAAGGCTATTCCATGCGAGAAATTGCAAAGAAATTGAAGATTTCCTACAACGGTGTGTACTACTCCCTTCAGAGGACAGCACAAACAGGCTCTAACCAGAGTAGAAAAAGAAGTGGGAGGCCGCGTTGCACAACTAAGCAAGAAGATAAGCACATTAGAGTCTCTAGTTTGAGAAACAGACGCCTCACAGGTCCCCAACTGGCATCTTCATTAAATAGTACCCGCAAAACACCAGTGTCAACATCTACAGTGAAGAGGCGGCTGCGGGATTTTGGGCTTCAGGGCAGAGTGGCAAAGAAAAAGCCATATCTGAGACTGGCCAATAAAAGAAAAAGATTAAGATGGGCAAAAGAACACAGACATTGGACAGAGGAAGACTGGAAAAAAGTGTTGTGGACGGATGAATCCAAGTTTGAGGTGTTTGAATCACAAAGAAGAACGTTTGTGAGACGCAGAACAAATGAAAAGATGCTGGAAGAATGCCTGACGCCATCTGTTAAGCATGGTGGAGGTAATGTGATGGTCTGGGGTTGCTTTGGTGCTGGTAAGGTGGGAGCTTTGTACAGGGTAAAAGGGATTCTGAATAAGGAAGGCTATCACTCCATTTTGCAACGCCATGCCATACCCAGTGGACAGCGCTTGATTGGAGCCAATTTCATCCTACAACAGGACAATGACCCTAAACACACCTCCAAATTGTGCAAGAACTATTTACAGCAGAAGCAGGCAGCTGGTATTCTATCGGTAATGGAGTGGCCAGCACAGTCACCAGATCTGAACCCCATTGAGCTGTTGTGGGAGCAGCTTGACCGTATGGTACGCCAGAAGTGCCCATCCAACCAATCCAACTTGTGGGAGCTGCTTCTAGAAGCGTGGGGTGCAATTTCTCCAGCTTACCTCAATAAATTAACAGCTAGAATGCCAAAGGTGTGCAATGCTGTAATTGCTGCAAAAGGAGGATTCTTTGATGAAAGCAAAGTTTGATGTAAAAACAATGTTATTTCAAATACAAATCATTATTTCTAACCTTGTCAATGTCTTGACTCTATTTTCTATTCATTTCACAACGTATGGTGGTGAATAAGTGCGACTTTTCATGGAAAACACAAAATTGTTTGGGTGACCCCAAACTTTTGAACGGTAGTGTATATATATATATATATATATATATATATATACACTGTATTCAGTTTAGCTAGATCCGTTCCTGTTATCTTCCTACTGACAGTATTAGTACCACGGTCAGGCAGCTAGACTATTTACATTTAGTACAGTGCGTCCTGCTCACAGTGTTCAGCTAGATCCGTTCCTGTTATCTTCTTACTGACAGGCAGGCTTGTCTTGTTACAGTATATACAGCTACCTGAAGAAAATTACTGGTGTTCTTTTGATCCTATTAGTACCACAGTCAGGCAGCTAGACTATTTACAGTTAGTGCAGTGCGTCCTGCTCACAGTGTTCAGCTAGATCCGTTCCTGTTATCTTCTTACTGACAGGCAGGCTTGTCTTGTTACAGTATATACAGCTACCTGAAGAAAATTGCTGGTGTTCTTTTGATCCTATTAGTACCACAGTCAGGCAGCTAGACTATTTAAAGTTAGTGCAGTGCGTCCTGCTCACAGTGTTCAGCTAAACCTACAAGTTAGTGGGGTGCGTCCACCTCACAGTGTTCAGCTAAAGCTACCTGTAGAAGGTTGGTGGTGTTCTCATACTACAGGCAGGCAGTTGATTTTGCTAGCTGCAGTATCAGTACATATATATATATATATATATATATATATATATCCCAGCTTAGTGCAGCTACAGGCCATTAGTATGTCTGGAAGGCCAAGAAGGAGAGGCAGACAGTCACAAGCCAATAAGAGAGGGCAAGCAGGCTCTGTGTCTAGTGCTGGTCGTGGAGACGGTGCATCCTCATCAGCACGTGGCCGTGGGACACGCTTGGCCTTTTTTTCGTCAGCTGGCCGTGTTGAGCCGCAACATGCGGAAGACTTGGTCGAGTGGATGACCAAGCCGTCCTCATCCTCCTTATCCTCTCTCACCCATGCCCAGGGTACTTTGTCTGGCAAAGCAGCGGCCTCTTCCCTCGGCTCAATGTCATCAGTGACTCCTTCCCTAGCCCCACCATGTCCTCCTGAGGAGTCCCTCGAACTGTTTGACCACAGTGTTGGGTACATGCTCCAGGAGGATGCCCAGCATTTGGAAGGCTCTGATGATGATACTGAGCTCGATGAAGGCAGTCACATGAGCACGGACAGAGGGGGTGCCCAAGAAGGACAGCAATCTGGCAGTCATGCTCCCCCTGCTGCAGCATACTGCCAGGTTTGCTCCAGTGATGAGGAGGGAGGGGATGATGAGGTCACTGACTCAACGTGGGTGCCTGATAGGAGAGAGGAGGAGGAGGAGGAGGCGGCACATCACCAACGAGGCAGGATGCCCTCCAGGGGCCAGCCTAAGGGCAGCACATTGACTGCATCACACCCCAAAGCTCCACATGTGCAGGGCGCTGCAGTCTCTGCTCGTTATACAAAAAGTTCTTTGGTGTGGGCCTTTTTTTTGAGATGAGTGCATCCGATCGCACCGCTGCTATTTGCAACATATGTCTCAAGCGTATCTCGCATGGCCAAAACATCTCCCGCTTGGGTACCACATGCTTGACCAGACATATGTTGACCTGCCATGCAGTTCGTTGGCAAGCGTATCTAAAAGACCCACACCAAAGAACAAAGAGGACCTCTCCTTGCTCCTCATCAGCTGAGATTTCCAAACCCACTATACCTTCAGTCCTCTCTGAGACCTGCACTGAGAGGAATGAAGGTGTAGAATTAGGTGTGTCACAGCCAAGTACTTGTGGGCAATCTGCTTTTGGTACACCGACGTCAGATTGTACCAGGCAAATTTCCCTGCCCCAGCTGCTGCACCGGCGAAAGAAGTTTGCTCCCAGCCATCCACATGCCCAGCGGTTGAATGCTAGCTTGGCAAAATTGCTAGCACTTCAACTGCTGCCTTTTCAGTTGGTAGACTCTGCCCCCTTCCGTGAGTTTGTGGAATGTGCGGTTCCTCAGTGGCAGGTACCCAAACGCCACTTTTTCTCACGGAAGGCGATTCCGGCTCTCTACCGGCATGTGGAAGGCAATGTCCATGCCTCGCTGGACAGGGCGGTCAGCGGTAAGGTGCATATTACCGCTGACTCATGGTCAAGCAGGCATGGACAGGGACGTTACCTAAGTTTCACGGCGCATTGGGTGACTCTGCTGGCAGCTGGGAAGGATGCAGGACAAGGTGCAGTAGTGTTGGAGATTGTTCCGCCACCACGCCTCCAAAATGCTAATGATTGTAACACACCTCTCTCCTCCACCCCCTTCTCTTCTTCCTCCATGGCCTCTTCCTGTGCTTTGTCCACGGAACCAGCGGTGCTCCGTAGCCGTTCAAGGGGCTACGCAAGTACGCAGGCCAAAAGATGCCATGCGGTGCTTGAGCTGGTGTGCTTGGGGGACAGGAGCCACACTGGGGCAGAGGTTCTGTCAGCTCTGCAGGTGCAGCTTCAGAGGTGGTTGACGCCACGCCAACTTAAGGCAGGAATGGTGGTTTGCGACAATGGCACCAACCTCCTCTCTGCCCTCCGACAGGGACGAATGACCCATGTGCCCTGTTTGGCTCACGTCCTTAACTTGGTGGTGCAGCGGTTCTTGGGCAGGTACCTGGGCTTACAGGATGTCCTGAGGCAGGCCAGGAAAGTCTGTGTGCATTTCCACCGGTCATATAATGCCAGTGCTCGGCTGGCGGACCTCCAAAAGGAGTTTAACCTGCCCAAGAACCGCCTAATCTGTGACATGCCCACCAGGTGGAACTCAAGGTTGGCCATGCTGCAGCGGCTGCACACGCAGCAGAGGGCCATCAATGAGTACCTGTGCGACTGTGGCACCAGGACAGGGTCAGGGGAGCTTGTTTTTTTTTTCCCAACGCCAGTGGGCCATGATCAGGGATGCATGCACTGTCCTGTCACCATTTGAGGAGGCCACGAGGATGGTGAGCAGTGACAGTGCATGCATCAGTGACACTGTCCCCCTTGTCCACCTGTTGGAGCACACGCTGCGTGGAATAATGGACAGGGCACTTGAGGCAGAACAGAGGCAGGAAGAGGAGGACTTCCTTAGCTCTCAAGGCCCCCTTTATCCAGAGAGTGTTCCTGCGTGCCCGCCGATCACACAGGAAGAGGAGGAGGAGGAGGAGGAAGATTGTGTCAGTATGGAGGTGGAGCCTGGCACTCAGCATCAGCAGCAGTCTTTAAGGGATCAGTCCCAAGAAACACATGGACTTGTACGTGGCTGGGAGGAGGTGGCTGCGGACCATGTTGTCCTTAGTGACCCAGAGGACTCCGGACCGAATGCCTCAGCAAACCTACGCTGCATGGCCTCCCTGATCCTGCAAAGCCTGCGTAAGGATCCTCTTATTCGTGGTATCAAGGAGAAGGACCAATACTGGCTGGCAACCCTCCTTGATCCACGTTACAAGGGTAAGGTTGCGGACCTTATCTTGCCATCGCAGAGGGAGCAGAGGATGAAACATGTCCGGGAGGCCTTGCAGAAAGGTCTGTGCAACGCTTTCCCAGAGACTGGGAGGTTACAAACTCCTGTTTCTGGACAACGTGTTGCTGAGGGAAGGTATGATCGGTTCCAGCAACCATCGCCAATGTCTGTTTTACATGGTGCAGGAATACCTAGGGGCAAGATCTGACTTGGACACCTTTCCCACTGAAAATCCTCTGAGTTACTGGGTCTTGAGGATGGATCACTGGCCAGAGCTTGCACAGTATGCAATTGTCATAAACCAGATGTGACCAGAACTGTGTGACTGCGACAGAGTGAACCAGACATAAATAGGTGAAAGTAAGTTTATTTAAGGAAAATGCATATGTGAACACACCACAAATACAAGTGAACAACCAAACAATCAGTGATATAAAACCAACCAGCATATGTAGCAAGAGGGAGTACCAGAATCGTAGTCAAGCCAGGCCGTGGTCATAAACACGGAATAGTAGCTGGGAAGGGAAATAAACAGGACAAGAGAGGATGGATAGATCACAGGAGGGATGGGTCAGGTACAAGGCTCAGAGTCCAGAGTCCAGGGTTCAGGGTTCAGGTAACGGACAGGAAACAGGATCAGCAGGTTCCAGGTTCCAGGAGTCAGGCTTCAGGTTCAGGTTCAGGCTACAGGATCAGGGTAACATGATGCAGATCAGGGCTCAAGGACAATACCAGGGCAACATAAGTGTGCAATTGCCGGGTATTTATACTGCAGCTCTGCTAATTAACGTCAGGTGACACCTGTCTGCAGAGGGGAATATCTGCTCCATACTGCCAGGATCCATCCCCTGGTGGACACCAGTACTGCGGCCCAAAGATGACATAACATTAACAGGGAAAAGCTCTCCTGACAGTTCCAAACTGCCAGGAGACCCCTGCTGGTGGACCTCAGTACTGCATGCCAAATAACAGATATTACCAGCGGATGGAACATTACCTGACAGTACCCCCCCTCAAAGGAGCGGCCTCCGGATGCTCCAACTGGTTGTAATTGTCCATAGTCTATGGCATCAAGCAGAATAACAGATGGGGGTACGTCAGGCTGGGCCACAGGCACTTCAGGCTGGGCATCAGGAACATCAGGGCAGACAGCGGGCACGTCAGGGGAGACAGCGGGCTCCGGGTCCTCGAGCTCGGCAGCAGGCTCTGGGTCCTCAAGCTGGGCAGCAGGCTCATTGGACTGGACAGCGGGTACCGAGACATCAGACCAGGCAGCAGGTACTGGACCTTCAGACTGGGCAGCAGACACAGGCGCTGGCACATCAGGCAGAACAACAGGTGGTGGCACAACAGGCTGAAAAACGGGTGCATCTGACTGGGCAGTAGTCACTGGAGCGTCAGACTGGAACATGGACACTGGGATGTCAGGCTGAGCAGCAGGCACTGGGACCTCAAACTGGACAGCGGGCACAGAAATTGATACAACAGGCTGGGCAGCAGACGGTGGCACTTCAGGCTGGGCAGCAGACGGTGGCACTTCAGGCTGGGCAGCAGACGGTGGCACTTCAGGCTGGGCAGCAGACGGTGGCACTTCAGGCTGGGCAGCAGACGGTGGCACTTCAAGCTCGGCAGCAGACGGTGGCACTTCAAGCTCGGCAGCAGGCATGGGCACTTCAAGCTCGGCAGCAGGCATGGGCACTTCAAGCTCGGCAGCAGGCATGGGCACTTCAAGCTCGGCAGCAGGCATGGGCACTTCAAGCTCGGCAGCAGGCATGGGCACTTCAAGCTCGGCAGCAGGCATGGCACTTCAAGCTCGGCAGCAGGCTCATCAAGCTGGAGAGCAGGCACTGGTACTTCCGGCTGGAACACTGGCACCTCAGGCTGGAACACTGGCACCGAGACATCAGGCTGGAAGGCAGACACCGAGACATCAGGCTGGAAGGCAGGCACAGAGACATCAGGCTGGAAGGCAGGCACAGAGACATCAGGCTGGAAGGCAGGTACAGAGACATCAGGCTGGAAGGCAGGCACTGGGATGTCAGACTGGGTTGGATTAGCTGGTGCGGGGGCAGGTTGGGTTACTGGCAGGGTCGTCTTAGTTGGAAAAAACTTTCGTTTTTTCTTTGGCTTAGCCACTGAAGCTCTGTAGGTGAGGGGTGCAGCAGACTGGAAAGGAGGATTGGGATATGGCAGAGAAGAGGTAACAGTAGCTGGAGGAAGTTCCTGTGGGTTTGTGGGCAGCTGAGAAGAGACAGGTGGGTTGAATGCAGGATAGGTACAGGGAGCAGAGACTGGATATGAGTATTTGGTTGGCAGCAGTGTATACTGAGCTGCAACTGCGGTTGACATGGGTGATGGGGAAACATACATTTGGGTAGGCTGGTGTTTGGTGGCAGAGGTGGTTTGTTTGGCTTGAGCTGCTTGCATTATGTCAGACCATGCTGAAAGTATAGGTTGTACAAACTGTGCTTTTAACTCTCCCTGTCTAACAAAAGACTGAGCAGACACAATGCACTTCGCAATCACCTGTGGGGAACAGGCTGAGTAGTGCTCACAAAAATCGGTTGGATCATCTTCAAAAAGCCACAGTAGGGATACAACCTGATTCAAATCAAAAGGAGTGAAATCATCACGGCCCTCTGGAATACAGGGCAGGGCCAGCTCAGTACATAGCTTGATCAAAGGCTGCACCTCCCCAAACAATATATCACCCTGATCGACCAGGGAGTGAGCCAAATGTATAGTGGCAAACAACTGGTCACTAGACCATCCTTTCAAAGCCTGGTGGCAATAATCACCACTTTCAGATGCCAGCAGAGAAAAATAAATAACCTCATCTGCATTCATGTTTGCAACCAACTGAATCAAAATGGTTCCCCTGTGCAGCCACTTCTGGTCAGGGATGGCCCTGGTATTCTGTCATAAACCAGATGTGACCAGAACTGTGTGACTGTGACAGTGAGTGAACCAGACATAAATAGGTGAAAGTAAGTTTATTTAGGGAAAATGCATATGTGAACATACCACAAATACAAGTGAACAACCAAACAATCAGTGATATAAAACCAACCAGCATATGTAGCAAGAGGGAGTACCAGAATCGTAGTCAAGCCAGGCCGGGATCATAAACACGGAATAGTAGCTGGGAAGGGAGATAAACAGGACAAGAGAGAAAGGATGGATCACAGGAGGGACGGGTCAGGTACAAGGCTCAGAGTCCAGGGTTCAGGGTTCAGGTAACGGACAGGAAACAGGATCAGCAGGTTCCAGGTTCCAGGAGTCAGGCTTCAGGTTCAGGTTCAGGCTACAGGATCAGGGTAACAGGATGCAGATCAGGGCTCAAGGACAATACCAGGGCAACATAAGTGTGCAATTGCCGGGTATTTATACTGCAGCTCTGCTAATTAACGTCAGGTGACACCTGTCTGCAGAGGGGAATACCTGCTCCATACTGCCAGGATCCCTCCACTGGTGGACGCCAGTACTGCGGCCCAAAGATGACATAACATTAACAGGGAAAAGCTCTCCTGACAGTTCCAAACTGCCAGGAGACCCCTGCTGGTGGACCTCAGTACTGCATGCCAAATAACAGATATTACCAGCGGATGGAACATTTCCTGACAGCAATTGAGCTACTGGCCTGTCCTGCATCCAGCGTTCTTTCGGAACGCACATTCAGTGCTGCTGGAGGCTTTGTAACCGATCGACTGACCTTCATAAAAATGAATCAGTCTTGGACCACCACCAGCTACCAAGCACCTGATGCTGATGTAACGGAATCAATTTTTTTGAAATCTCAGATCCCTTCAAAGACTGCCTATGCTGATGATGAGTGACTATCCCTGAGTAAATATCCTCTTCCTCCTCAATGATCACGCTGATAGCTTGTAAGAACATTTTTGGTTCTGGGCGCCACCACCGATGCCTAAGGCCCAATTTTTCAGCCCCTGTTTAACAGGAGCGTGTAATTACAATTTTTTAAGAAATACTTTGCAGCAGGGCTCGTTTCTGCGTTACAACTAGAGTATCTGTGAGGGGTTGCATTGTTGTGGCACCAGCACCAGTGCCTAAGGCCCAATTTTTCAGCCCTTGTTTAACAGGGGCGTGTAATTACAATTTTTGATGCAATACTTTGCAGCAGGGCTCATTTCTGAGTTCCAACTAGAGTATCTGTGAGGGGTTGCAGTGTTGTGGCACCAGCACCAGTGCCTAAGGCCCAATTTTTCAGCCCCTGTTTAAGAGGGGCGTGTAATTACAATTTTTGATGCAATACTTTGCAGCAGGGCTCATTCCTGTGTTCCAACTAGAGGGTCTGTGCAGTGTTGTGGCACCAGCACCAGTGCCTAAGGCCTACTTTTTCAGCCCCTGTTCAACAGGGGCATGTAATTACAAATCTTGATCTAATATTTCACAGCAGGGCCCATTTCTGCACCCACCAAGAGCGAGTGAGGACTTACAGTGTTGTGGCATCAGCACCACCACCACCACCAAAGGCCCAATTTTTCTGCCCTTGTTCAACAGGGGCATGTAATTACAATTCTTGATCTAATATTTCACAGCAGGGCCCATTTCTGCACCCACCAAGAGCAAATGAGGACTTACAGTGTTGTGGCACCAGCACCACCACCACCAAAGGCCCAATTTTTCTGCTCTTGTTCAACAGGGGCATGTAATTACAATTCTTGATCTAATATTTCACAGCAGGGCCCATTTCTGCACCCACCAAGAGCGAGTAAGGACTTACAGTGTTGTGGCACCACCACCACCACCAAAGGCCCATTTTTTCTGCCCTTGTTCAACAGGGGCATGTAATTACAATTCTTGATCTAATATTTCACAGCAGGGCCATTTCTGCACCCACCAAGAGCGAGTGAGGACTTACAGTGTTGTGGCACCAGCACCATCACCACCACCACCAAAGGCCCAATTTTTCTGCCCTTGTTCAACAGGGGCATGTAATTACAATTCTTGATCTAATATTTCACAGCAGGGCCCATTTCTGCGCCCACCAAGAGCGAGTGAGGACTTACAGTGTTGTGGCACCAGCACCACCCCCACCACCAAAGGCCCAATTTTTCTGCCCCTGTTCAACAGGGGCATGTAATTACAATTCTTGATCTAATATTTCACAGCAGGGCCCTGTGAGGGCTTACAGTGTTGTGGCCACAACAACACCTAAGGCCCAAATTTCTGCTGAGTATATAGGGCAGGCCCCTACTTTCAAACATCTAACTTACAAACGACTCCTACTTGCAAACGGAAGGAGACAACAGGAAGTGAGATGAAATCTACCACTAGGAAGAGAAATTCTCTCCTGTAAGAGTTAATATGGGAAAAACATTTCTCCTTTCCACTGATGCTTTCCAATCCTTGTTCCACAAAAAACCCCAAATTTTCAAAAAACATTTGTCATTGGGACAAAAAGTGAGGTGAAATCTTCTGAAGAGGAGTACAGACAGCAAAACAAATGTCACAGGGGTGATAACCCTTCCCTATGTTTTCCAAAAAGCTTAAAAAAGATTTTTTGGCTGGAGCTAAACACGTTAAAAATGTACCCGTTCAAAATTACAAACAGATTCTACCTAACAACAAACCTACAGTCCCTGTCTTGTTTGCACCGCCTGTATACTGCTGTTCAGAGTATATAGGGCCTGGTAGCCCCACACCTTTCCTTATTTTAATTTTGGGTGCGGGGTTCCCCTTAATATCCATACAAGACCCAAAGGGCCTGGTAATGGACTGGGGGGTACCCATGCCATTTGTCTAACTGATTTTCATCCATATTGCCAGGACCCGACATTACATTAAACCCGCAAGCTGTTTTAAATGAGATTTTTTCCTTTAAAAATAACATTTTGTGCAGGGACTGTTCTAAACATGGGAAACACGCGCCACTTTACAGGCATAATATAGACACACCCCAGGTACGATATTTAAAGGAATATTTCACGTTTTTTTTTACTTTAAGCATCATTAAAATCACTGCTCCCGAAAAAACGGCCGTTTTTAAAAGTTTTTTTTGCAATGATACATGTCCCCTGGGGCAGGACCCGGGTCCCCAAACCCTTTTTAGGACAATACCAAATTAGCCTTTAAAATGAGCACTTTTGATTTCGAACGTTCGAGTCCCATAGACGTCAATGGGGTTCTAACGTTCGTGCAAATTTTCGGTCCGTTCGCAGGTTCTGGTGCGAACCGAACCGGGGGGTGTTCGGCTCATCCCTATTCTTGAGTATCGTTTGCTGGGGGCTCTAAGCAGGTTGGGTTCATTGATTGGGCGACTATTTTGAAAAGTTCCTGCGGCCGGTTTATGGTGGTTGAGATGGTGTTCGAGAAATGTTCTTTTTTGGCTGTGAAAATCGCTTTGTGGTATTTCACAGTGAGTATTTTGTAGTTTGTATGGTTTTCCATGGTGGGATTTCTTCTCCATGCTCTTTCCGCTCTTCTACGTTCTTGCTTGAGTAGAGTGAGGGTGCCGTTGAACCATCTCGAGTTTTTTTTGCGGATAAGTGTTCTGCATTTTGGCGCTACTGAGTCTGCTGTTTGTAGTAAAGCCTTGTTTAGGGAGTTGAGTGTTTGTTCCGTTGAGAGGTCTACGTTTAATGATTGTATTTTGTTTGATAATGTGGTTTTGCAGAGTTCAGAATGCAGTTTCTTCCGGGATCTGTTCCAGTGTATTGTTGTTGAATGGTTCTGTTTTTGGAAGATGGAGTTGGTGGTGATATTGAATTTGATCTGAGCTGTATACTCTTGACACTATGGGTGGAAGCAAGTGGAATACAGGGGACGGAGTGGGTGGATTCTTTAAGGGGTGGGTCTTATGGGAAGTGGGAGTGGTCAAAAAGGAAGGGCGGGGTCTGGCACCCCGATCCTAAAACTTCACCAGCCGCCACTGGCGTGAACCATGCCTCTGCTTCTCTGGATGATGACCTTGGCATTTTGCATCATCATTCTTTTGTCTGCTACCTGTCCTGACCTTTGCTTAAGTTTATTAGATTAGTGTGTTGTCTGCTACCCATCCTGACCAAAGTTAACTGGATTACTCACTGTTTGTCTCTAGTTCACTGTCCACTGGAGATCTTTATTATTTTCCTCCATTTCCTTACAGCAAATTTATTCCTGTTTAGGGACAACCTGCAACGTTCTATTGCCAGTGTCAATAGTTTAATCCTGGGGGCATCCAAATACCAGTAGGCATACTAGCCTTAAAGGAAAAGCAGCTGCTAAAAGTGAAGTCACTTGTCACTATTTACTCTGACTGGAGTGTCTGCATCTGGACCTGACAAATACCAGCTTCATTACCTTGTCTTATAGAGAACTATTGGCTTGTGAACATGATTTATTACTTAAAGATTTGAACTTTTGCCCTGCAAAACACTTTGATTTATTTAGCACTGTGACAGATATCAATAAAGTTGCTAGAAAAACTGACACTGAGTGAACATTATCACAAGCAGCTAATTGGATTAGATTGTGAATTTGATGAGTCTCTTTCACTTGGTGATGTTTTTTACACAAGTCTGACAATAATGAATTTTGTATTTATAAATTTAATATTGTGATATTCAGGAAATTTGCTGTATTAAAGCTGAGTTCCGGGTATGAATTTTACTGCATACTTACATTGATCCAGCTTGGACTAATGTAAGTATGTATGTATCATACCGGGGGACTGCTGTGAAAGCAAAGTATCTGTGTAGTAGTTGCTGCATTTACAGTGATTTCCAATGTCTTCCAATGTCTTCTGGGTCCTATGCCGAGCTGCTGCCCTGCTGCATAGAAACCACAGGGGGTATTTCCTCAGCACAGGCTTCTTTAACAGAATGCCTTGCATTTCTCTCAGTGAATACAAAGCATTCTCTGATTGGACAATGTAGAAAGCCTGACATCATCTCCCCACCTGATTTAATGTAGGGCAAATAAAGCTCAATTGATAAAGCTATATTCCATATGTTATTTCCCATAATAATTGCTGTTTTTTTAAGTACATGGCTGTTATTTTCTAATCCCATTGGATGTCTAGGCTAAGAACAGTTAAAAATTCACTGTTCTGGTGGTATAAACCCTTTAATATGGCCTGCATCTAATATTCATGAAGGCCTTGAGTCAATTTCAGTAAAAATACCGAAACATATGCTGAATTCAGGCATTTTATACTCTTTATTTATAACAATTTATTAAAATTTCTACATATACTGTACATAAGCCTTAATACAAAACAAATCAAAACAGGAACTGTAAATATACACTATACAATCTAATTGTATTTAGTGCAATTAAATATATAGCACACACATGTGTGACAAAGTTCCAAGAAAGTCCATAGGGTAAATCTAGTGCACCATGACCCCTCAAACACGTAGGGAAGCCTTAAAAAGCTAAATACCAACACCAGAAAGAAACTTCGTGCTCAAAAACTGATCCCCGTTGGTAATGCACTTACCACAAATGGGCTAAAAAATAGCCTTATAATCTCCAAAGCACAACTGGGTGAAATTCGAATCCCCTGTCTGTCAGTCATGGCTCGTTTCATTCCGGGTCTCACAGTGCTCATCAACACCATGAAGCAGTGAAAATGACATGTAGTGTGCAGAGCGGATTCAATACAGATATTGCTGTTTTTAACTCCTGTTTTAACTGACTGAATTGTAAGCACATTTTCATTGGTTGTGAGGATGTTCACAAAATAAACGGTGTTACACTATATGCATTCCCTCTTTTTTTGCATGTAACATTGGGTGAGCCACCTAAAGATACTACCATGAAATATATAGCAGCAGGATTGTGTTCCATACCATAAGGAGAAACAGGGTTATAATCAACTGTTGCTTCATGAAGGATTAGATCATCAGATTAGAATTACACCCAGTTGTGCTTTGGAGATTATTAGGCTATTTTTTAGCCCGTTTGTGGTAAGTGCATTACCAATGGGGATCATTTTTTGAGCACAAGGTTTCTTTCCGGTGTTGGTATTTAGCTTTTTGATGCTTCCCTACAATTTTGAGGGGTCACGGAGCACTATATTTACCCTACGGACTTTCTTGGAACTTTGTCACACATGTGTGTGCTATATATTTAATTGCACTAAATACTCTTAGTTATTTCTTGCTTAGCGCTGTTAATGCTGTGATATTTGTTTTTACATTTCATTGTGGCATCTCTATGCATTGATTTTATTTTTATAATAGCTGCTAGAGTGCATCAACTTTTCATTCCATTGAGCGCTGGGATCAGCAATACGTAGTATTTCTGATGTCTTTTTACTATACAATCTAATTGTTGAGTACAGCATACACATTTACAATACACCCATATGTACAGTACAAGGCACGCCTGCTTGGCTCATGGCTCTTAAGGAAGCAACAAATGGATAATACATTTCTACTTAATTACATTATACACAATATATGCTACCTATGAGAATGATACACAGAGTCCCATAGTTTCCTCTCTTTTTTTCCCCCCTATTTTCCCTCTTCCCCCTCCTTTTCACTCCCCTCCCCCACCCTCCAGAAAATAAATAAATAACTAAATAAATTAAATAAAAAAATAACAATAAAAAAGTTTTCCTTCCATAGGGATATTGACCGCCGCATTAAATGATGATATTTTGGACAAAGGATCAGGGAAATAATGCCTTATGTGTCACTGTTGAGGTGAAATGAATCCATCCACTCCAGGTTTTTACAGAAACAGGCTTCCTGTCTTTTTACCCATGCCAAATGCTCCTCCATATGCATTATCCCATTCACTGCTCTAATCCAGTGTCTCACCATTGGTGGAGAGGAGGACTTCCAATGTGTCGGTATACAGGCTCTCGCCATGTTAAAGAGGTGTCTTACCATTGATTGGTGATATCTACTCTTTGAGAGAGGGCTGAGATGTAACAAACATTCTGCTGGGTCCTGATCAATGGAGAGATCAGAGATATCTTTAATCAAAGTGCACACCTCTTGCCAATAGGGGTGAATTCTGGGACATGTCCAGAAAATATGGAAAATTGTTCTCCTTTCTTCTCTGCATCGCCAACAAATAGAGTCAGCATTAGAGAAAATTTGGTGCAACTTTTCTAGAGATCTATACCATCTAGCAAAAAGCTTGTACCCTGCTTCCTGCAGTTTCGAACAGATATGAAATAAAGGATACAATTTCTTTGCTCAGCTGAAAATATTATAATCTTATATTCAAATCTTTTTTCCAAGCAGACATGAAAAAGTGAACTTGGGAATCAGATGGTGCTATTAATACAGTGTATGCCTTGCATAGTCCTCGCTGTACTGGCAGGCCCTCTACACAAAATCATTCAAAACTAGTGGGCGATTCTAAAAACTCAAAGATAGTGCCATAGTTGTATTGCCTGTTATGCCGGTAAAGATGGTGTAAGCATGGATTGCATATCCCTTATGAATTTCCAACCTTTTGAGTCTCAAAAATCCCGCAGTCTGAACTTACCTACCTTTAAGAAAACCAGTCAGGGTTTTCTATTAATGGCATTAAACTGATGATGTTAGGATAAAAAAGAAGGCCCCTCTAAGTGCAGCAGCTTTAAGACATTATTAGCCAAAGGTTTAAAAAACACTTACTAGAGGTAGAAGTTAAAGGCTCATCATATGTGTAAAGGAGTCCAGAAGTAGGGGTAGTCCTAGGATGGTCAGGTCCACGACAAAGTGTTGTTAATCCTGGCTGTCCAGCAGAGGGAAACCAGATGACAGGAGACCAGCGGAGAGATAGCTGTGTTGTAGTAAACCAGCATGAAAAGCTGGACTCATGGATGACGTCCCCGGAAATGCGCCCAGATCCAGCGTGGAACGCAGGGGCCGAAAGTGACGCCTATTAGGCAGGATGGGTTTTAGAGCATCTGATAGGCTCCTTCTTAATGCCGATGGAGATGAGTTTTTGCTGGATCGCAGAAATAGGAAGATGGGCATGACAAGGGGCGGAATGCTGGGAGGGTGCCAGTGATGTTAAACTGGGTTGTAAGCAAGGAATTAATACCAAGTGCTGGCTAAAGGGACTACAACAAGATTAAAAACCAGCAGGGAACCACAATAAGGAAAGGAAGCAGGGAGAGTGATAATAAAGTTGATAACCGATATATAACACCATAATACTGAACATATAAAAAAATATATAAAAATAAGAATACACATAACAAACCATGGGACTACAGGTCCCGGTAACAGTGGGGATGCCACATAGCATATTTCAGCAATACCATATAAAAAAAATATATATATACACAATATAAAAATGTTTTTAAAAAATTGCAGTGTTATCTCTGTCATGGTCCCTACCGTGCCATGCAAATGGCCAGGCGTGGTCATGCCCCTAGTGGCTCAAGGAGGTATTGAACCCATGACTTTCTGTTTACTGCTCCTGTTGTATTGCCTCTGAGCCACACCTCAGTTTATTATTCAGCCTGCTTTCCAGCTATGCTTAGTTCTGCATTCAGCACTGAGGGCTATACTTTGGATTTTGCTTTGCAATTAGTACCTGTCACTCCTGGTTCAGCTAAGGCAGTTTATCTAATCATCTGGGTATAAAACACTGCCTCACTCTGAGGGCTTGGTCAGTTTATTGTCTCTTGTATTGCCAAAGGTTCCTGTGTTCCTGTGTTCAAGTTGCAGTGTTCCAAGACTGACCCCGGCTTCAGATCCTGGCTCTGTTCATCCTTAACTCTGACTTCTGGAATCCCTGACTACAGCTTCACCTCGACAATCCTTTGGTAAATTCCTGTCAAGCCCCCGCGCACAGATTCACATCCCAGGTAGCTTTTTACCTTGTTACCGTGGGCTGTGTGCATAAATCTCTGCACTTTGGACTCCAACCAAGGTAAGCCCTTACAATCTCATTATGTATATATTAGCATATTAGCACATAGGGATAATGTAATGGTGTATAAAGTATTCATTAAAATAACACATTTACATCTAATTCCTCATTGATCCCACCAGGTGTTAAAACATCAAGGGAATAAATCCAGTACGTCTCCCTATGACACAGTTTCTGGAACTGTTAAGCCGGAGGAAGATCTCTGGGCATGGCCTCAATGACCCATGCCTTTAAACCAGCCGTAGACTTTTTATTATGTAACAAAAAATGTAACAAAAAATGTCTAGGCATTGTGACGCTGTGTGTCAATGCCCTCTGTAATGAAATGAAGATGCTCACCAAAACGTTTACGTAAAGTTATAATAGTACACTCTACATAAAAAAGGCCACAGGGGCATGTGAGGCAGTAGACCACAAATTCGTATGAAATTCCTTAATAGGGTAGGCTTTCCCTTTTACCTGGAATTTATTTCTGTCCGTGTTGGACGAAATGACAGGTCTTATAGAGAGGCTTGCGACATTGGAACATCCCAGTTAGGGCCAGAAAAGTAGGGATGAAGCTGTCAGGGGGTGGGGGGGGGGTTTACGTTATAATTTACTTGTAGCCATTTTGCTTTTTCTATTGGAAGCTTTTTTTATATACAAACCGAGTTTTGTCAGTAAGGACTAGAAGAAGGTGCTGATCCTGTTGTAATAATGTTTTTTGATAATATGTTCCATCTGCCTGTAGATAGAATGAAACTGGATAATGAAGCGAATACCGTTGGTATCAGTTTGGGTAATACGATGGGAAGCAATAGTAGTATCACTATACTGGGAGCATGCTGCTTAAACAATATGGGCGGCACAGTGGTGTAGTGGGTAGCACTCTTGCCTAGCAGTAAAAAGGGTCACTGGTTTGAATCCCAACCACGACACTACCTGCCTGAGGTTTCCATGTTCTCCCTGTGCCTGCATGGGTTTCTTCTGGGTACTCCTGTTTCCTCACACACTCTAAAGACATGCTGGTAGGGTAATTGGCTTCCGTCTAAATTGGCCCTAGTATATGAATGTGAACGAGGGACCTTGTAAGCTTTTTGAGGGTAGGGACTGATGTGAACGTACAATGTATATGTAAAGCGCTGCGTAAATTGACGGAACTATATACGTGCCATATATAATAATATCTGTTGGAACGCCTTTTTTATGAAAGGGTGGTGGCAACTCTCATATTGGATAAATGAATTACCTGCTGTCGGTTTAGTGTAATTTTGAGTTAACTATGTGATACACTAAGTTGTCTTTGTCGATGACAGACGTGAAAGAAAGACACATATTGAGTTGCAGTGGAAGACAAAATACTGCACGATGGATGGACTACATGCCAAATAATGATGACATCATCGATGTATCTTCCATAGAACACGATGTTGGAGGAGAAGGGGTTATTGTGCCAGATGTTGGAAGATTCCCATAGTGAGATAGAGATGGCATAGGAAGGGGCAAAATTGGTGCTCATAGCTGTCCCAGTGACCTGTAGAAAGAAGTGTCCCTCAAATTTGAAATAGTTGTGAGTGAGACAGTAGGACGTGGCTTCCAAGATGAAAGAGGCCTGTTTGGGATTGAAGATGGGGTCCTCACATAAAGTGTGTACAGCTCATAGTCCAACATCATGAGGTATAGAGTGACGGTACATCGAGGGATACCCAGAGATAAGATTTTTCCTATGTGTAGGGGGAGAGGAGTTCCAATAGGTGTATACCATCTCTTATGTAGGATTGTTTTTATCCTGTTTATTTTAGAGTTGCTGCTTTCCTCTTGAAGTGCTGCCTCAGTGCTCTATACAGACGTTCATCAGCCAAAATTACACCTATCCTCCTGGGGACAGTCTCTCTGGTCAGACATTGCTATCCAGAAGCATACCTTTTTTTCTTTAAAGTGATGATGTTAGGCTACTTTTACACTGTAGTTGCGCTGCGTTTTTAACCCCCACTAGAGGCTGCAGAAAGGGTTAAAACCACCCGTGTTGCAGCGCTTCTGAATTGCTTTGTTTTGTGTTCATTATTAAACATATAATTTTAACAAACGGGCAGAATCTGAAAACCGAAAGAACCGACATAAACAAATGCTTTATTTTCGTTTTTGTTTCGACAACAGTTCAATATAGATAGGAGATTCAACATGACGCTGACAATAGTGATCTGTGTCCATCGAACCTGTGGTCGAATGTGCCTAACCTTAGCTCTATTAGTCCAAGATTATTCTACATAGAGAGAAAAGATTTGACATAGAGAGAAAAGATTCAACGTTATAGAGACAATAGCAAAAAAGGTAGAATGTGCCTAACCTATTAGTCCAAGAATTTCGACATAGAGAGAAAAGAGTAGACATGAAGATTTGATGAAGCAGTCGCCGCGAGAGGACACTATGGTCAAATGCTCCGCCCATAGGCTATAGAAGAATTCTATAGAATGTTGGTTGACTAGTAATAATAATTAATAAATATAATACTAGTGTCATACAGCATTAAATTCTACTATAACTTGTAGGCGGAACATTTGACCGGTAATGTACGATTGCGGCGTCATACAGTTTAGCTGCTCAGTCTAATCTTCTTAGAACATTCAACAGACACCATAAGCCTTCAATGACAGATTCAACCTAAATTATTTTGGATTTTCGGACAAATGCAATTTATTTTTCGGACGAAAACGAAATTCCGAAACAAAATATTTCAGTGTGTACATGTCTATTTATTATTTAGAATTATGTTTTAATGTGTTTTATATTTACTTATTTGGTTGCTAGAATGAAGGTTGTCTGCGTCCTAGCAAACAATGAAGCAAGTCACACTAAAATTGACAGTGGGCGGAGCCTGATGAAGGAACTCTTTGAGACTAGTCCCTATCTGGTTCACCTTGCTAGTGAATGTCAGTGAGTGGAGACCATAGCCATTATTTACTCCATTAAAAGCTTTGGAATTTGTCCACTGCCATCCACTGTCAATGAAAGGCAAGGCAGATCTGATGGAGAACTAGTCTCAGGCTCTGCCCATAAGACAACGCAAATGCATTACTGTTTTGCTTGTTGGGTGGGCAGAGCCAGATGGGGAACTCTAAGACTAGTTCCCCATCAGGTCCACATTGCCTGTGATTTAAGTCATACAGCAGTGGGGGGAATCCAAAGCGGTTTTTGGACCAAATAGTGGCTACAGATCTGCTAACTGCCATGCAATGTCAATCAAAAGTAAATCAGGCCTGATAGGTAGCTAGTCTCTCAGTTCCCCATCAAGCTCCAACCAGCTCATCTTCACTACCCCTCGGCCATGCATTGTGAGGAGAGGGAGGGCACTGAGAATGGATTGTCTGATGTGAACATTCCTTCCTCAGTGCAGACACTGACATGAATTTGGCACAAGCACTATCACTTTTGGTGCTCCCTGATGGACTTCTTAAGGGTGTCTATGACACCTTTTATGAATTTATCAGACTGAGTACAGTAAATTAAGCCTATTGTTTTTTTCTTATTACACAGCAGTTCAATGATACACAGAAGTAGACACTTTTTTTACAGTCAACTATAATAGTGTTAGCCATAAAAGGATCTTTATGCTCACCCAGTCTGGGAATCCAGGGAATTGTGGTTCATGAATAGTACTTATTTACATTACATAGCAGACAGGAAAAGTTGAGAACACGCCAAGGTCGGTAACAGAAACAAACATAGAGCACATGGCAGGAAACAGGAAGCCAGAACACACAAAGGTTGATCAGTAGGGCTGGCCTGCAGAGCAGAGGTTAATATAGAGTTCTCTGATAGGAGCTGGGGTGGAGCCATGCTAGAGGAGAGATTATAAAAGCAGTCAGGCGAGTGTCAGCTGGCGTGTAGAGATGAACACATGGAGACAGGTAAGCTGACAGACAAAACTCTATTGCATAACCATGACAAGGCATTGTCAGAAGTATATTAGTGATTTTTTTGGATTTTTACCCTTGGGACTCTTGTCCCCAAAGGGTTGACTAAACAAATAGAACTCCATTCAGTTTTACAATGTTAGCTTCTAGCCAGAGAAGCCACTGTAGTTATGACTTACATTGACCTTGTTTATTCTTACATGCTTTACAAAAATAAAGGCTGTTATAGCCAGTACCCAGTCCCCCCTCTTATTCGCACAGTTTTTTCCTATGCGAAGTTTTCTTTCTGATTTGGTGCCTTGTTTGACTAGAACGATTAGTTTCTTCCTTGATCAGATTTCTGTTAAGATTTTTCTAATTGACTACTAGTTTATAAGTATCCTCAGCTCTTATCCACTAGTGAAGGTACATGTAACCTTTAGCAGTAGTCCTCTATAGTAGCAGATATGCCGGGCCAGAGGGGTTGGAGAAGGATACCATCCAAAGTTAGGTGTCAGAGGAGAAAGGGTGTGTGAATAGATAATACTTTATTGTCATTGTATACATACAATGAAACTTATCAAGATACTCTTTACAACAGCAATTTAAAAAAATCTCAGCACAACCACACATACATAATCCTAGCACATCCCACATATCTGTTTTTAAATATAACAAAATATAAAATGTTGTAAAATTTCTGTTTGCGTCTTGAGTTTAAAATGATCTTGATTAATGTGATCTGTGTTCCCACCCCTCTTTCCCCTCCTTCTCCTCCCAGGGAGGGGGGGGGAATCCTGGTTATGGCTAATATCACAGTATAGTATTTAAGTTGGTGCTCTATTATGCATGCAAGCTTGGCCCTCGAAATGTGTTAGCCACTCTTAGACACTATGAGGTCGTCCCATGCCATCAGCCAAGTGTGGTGAATTTGGAGGCAGTCTCATCTGTTTTTTTTGGATATGCATGTGCATAACATGCATTTGTAAATATTTACTTCTTATATATTTCTTTAAAAAAAAATTAGTTATGGTAATGCACTAGGTCAGTGCACTCTCTCCTTTGTTGTTTTGTGGCATTTTTAAAGAACGTGCCCTATAAAAGACTTCATCAGCAAGTGGAACTTTTTTCTAAACCTTGAATCTGCATAAATTGGGATCATCTTGGCACTACTGGAAGGTTTTTTTTTTATCACACTGGCAATCAGGTTCTCTTACTTTAACAATTTTCTTACAAATAAAATATTTTACAGAACAAAAATAAATCACTTACTTTGATCCTGTATTTTAAAACTAATAAACTAGACACACACACACACAGTGTATATATATCGCAAATGTTCAAAATAATTGCATGCAGTCACATGTTTTTGCAAAACTTGTAGATCAAATGCGGTGCCATAAACTGCACCTACACTACTAGATTGTCACTGTATTCATGAGCCATGAATGTTCATTCAAAGCCCTTTTTTCCTTGTCTTCATTTATTTCTACATTTTTAGTATTTTATGATCACAAGACGGCTCAACATCAAAAGTTCAACCCTTCAGACATATACCATCTTATATTTTCTTTTGGTATTTGAGAAGTGATAAATTATAGAGGGAAATGTGTCCTTCATGGACCTATTCAGCTGATTGCTTAGTGCGGTCTCCATTACAATAAACCCTAGTCGTCACTGTCAGCTAATATACTCTTGGCATTTTCCTACTATTTCTATACTCTTTTGTTCTTTCTTCTGTAATTGGAAAAAAATCTTCCAAAATGAATGCAATCATAATGTGATGTGATGAATTATGCAAGGATGAATGAATTCCCAGGTTTGCTTGGCTCAGCCTTGCAAGATATGGATTAATCTAAAAGGATTGTTCCTGTTCAAGCATCAGCTTTATAACTACATTACATTAAATGCGAGAGGAATGACAAACAGAGTACCTAAGGTGAGAAGATATGTAAATCAAATAATCTCTAGCAGATACAAGTGCATTCTAGCATTGTTACACCCAGCTAGTTAGTTTATTTATGTGGGAAAAATACAATATATGAAATATAACTGTATGGAGTCCTGTCTGGGAAAAGCTGTATGTTTTAAACGAAATGGTACAACATCTGACATGATCTTGTTTTTTTTGTTTTGTTTTTTTATATATTCAGTATTGTTTCAAATGTTCAGATGTTAATAAAATCATATGTCCTTTCATGGAAGAGTGCTTAAAAGAAGATTTTGGTTATTTCTCTGTTAAGAGACAAATTAATATACAAATGCATGAGAGACAATAACACTAAGCACATACATTGGGACTATTTAGGTTAGTAACATGTGGTATATTATCAGCATATAACTATATTAAAGTTATAGTTCAGCTAAATTATTTTTTCTGTACAGCTTTAGTCATATTACTTAGCTGTAATAAAGTATGTCCCATAATATGCAGACACCTGGCTTTTGTATAAATCTTTACTGCAGGAATGCTCTGTCCATTTCTTGTCCCTTAAATTCCATCACGGTGGTGTTTAAAAGAGAAGTATAGGAATAATACAGTGCTTTGAAAAAATATTCATACCCCTTGACATTTCCCATATTTTATCATCTTACAACCAAAAACGTAAATGTATTTTATTAATTACATATCTGAAAAGTGTGGCTGTGGCTTCAGCCCCCCCCCCCCCCCCCGCCACCTGGGTCAATACATTGTAGAACCACTTTTCACTGCAATTACAGCTGCTAGTCTTTTTGGGTATGTCTCTACCAGCTTTGCACATCTAGTGAGGGAATTTTTTTCCCATTCTTCTTTGCAAAATAGCTCAAGCTCTGTCAGATTGGATGGAGAGTGTCTGTGAACAGCAAGTTTCAAGTCTTGCCACAGATTCTCAATTGACTTTAGGTCTGAACTTTGACTGGGCCATTCTAACACATGAATATGCTTTGATCTAAACCATTCCATTGTAGCTCTGGCTGTATGTTTAGAGTTTTTGTCCTACTGGAAAGTGAACCTCTCCCCCAGTTTCAAGTCTTTTGCAGACTCTAAGGTTTTCTTCTAAGCTTGCCCTCTATTTGACTCCATCCATCTTCCCAGCAACCCTGACAAGCTTCCCTGGCCCTGCTGAAGAAAAGCATCCCCACAGCATGATGCTTCCACCACCATGTTTTACAGATGGTGTGTTCAGGGTGATGAGCAGTGTTAGTTTTCCGCCACACATAGTGTTTTGCTTTTTTTTTTTTTTTGAAAAATATTTATTGGGTTTTATGACATATATAAGTACAGGACTTAGTGTTACAAAAGTCACAGAATAATAAACGTACATTCTATAAGTAGCATAACTTCCCATGGTAGTAAAAGTAAACTCTTGTCATATCAATTGGACCAGATGAGAAGTAGCAGAGAGACAAAAATAACATAAAAATAACAATAAGAAAAAAAAGAAAAATTAAGGGAAAGGGAAGATGGGGGGGTTCATGTTTGCCATCCCTTCAACATTACGGGTAGAATTTTTCTCGAGACACAAAATCTTAACATCTAAGTACCTTCAGGAGTGGAGGCAGCGTCTGACTAAACTCAAGAGGGTGGATGTCAAGGGGTACAATAAATTTATGGATAACCTACGGTGGGTTAAAGATAAAAGAATCTGGGGTGGGAGGTATTTTGAGTCGACCTAGGGAATTGGTGACATCATTTGTTAAGTACCATTTCGAGTATCAAAATGGGTTCATTATTTCGACCATAGCCTGCGGAGCGAATGTAGCTTCAATGTATTTCCTCCATCTTTTGAAGAAACGGGAAGTTGAACGGAAATTAAGGGTGATGGTGTCCAGCCTTTCTAGATTAAAAAGTGATGTTAAAGCTGTTTTGAACGTTGTTAGGGAAGGAGGAGTAGCTGATATCCAGTGAGACATGATAGTCCTGCGGGCCACTAGAAGACACAGGTGAGCCCAGTGTGGAATATTTTGTGAGACCCTCGTTGGTGATGAGGGTGAAGGGGGTATGCTGAACAGGCATAGTAGGCGGTCCTTTGTGCACTGAAGTTTGTGGACCTCGTTGATGTAGTTGATCACCTTAGTCCAGTAAGCATCGATCTTGTTGCAGTCCCAGAGTCTATGTAGTAACGTGGGTCGAGGCATGTTGCACCAGGGACATTGAGCTTGGGTGGGGTCTACCTTGTTGTAGCGGAAGGGGAAATGAGCTCTGTGAATGATCTTGAATTGCGTTTCCCTCCAAGATTCAGAAGAAGTAAGGTTGCAGATTGTCTTGTATCCCTCAAGGATTTTTTCTGGCAGAGATTCGTCACCCAAGACGTGTGTCCACTTTTGAAAGGGTTTGAGGGCATACTTCCGTGTTTGATGTTGTATAAGATAGGAGTAAATATTGGAGATGGAGTAGTTATTACTTTTGATGAGAGTATCAATGCAGGATGTTTCAAGTGGGTTGGTATGAGGACCAGAACATGATTTGAGGTAATTGATGAGTTGGTGATAAAAGAAAGCATGTGTTGGTGGTAGGGAATATTCCCGCATTAGGGTATGAAATGGTTTGATTTTGCCTGGCTTGTTGAGGTAGCAGGAGGAGACATCTGTGAGGCCTTTAAGTTTCCATTGGCCAAAAGCTTTATGGATGAGAGATGGAAGGAACATAGGATTGCCTTGTATTTTGAGGTATTTGGAGATGCTGGATGGAACTTTAAGCAATTTTCTGACTTCTCTCCATGCAATAACCGTATCTTTAATTATTACACTTGTTTTGAGGTGAGGGGGTAGTGTATTGGGATTAGAATGAAGGATGGCCGAGAGGGTATATGGGTGTACCATAGCCTCCTCCAAGTATAGGTTAGAGTATCTAGAACCACCAGTTAGCCAGTCTAAGCCCTGTCTAAGTAAACATGCCAGGTTGTAAAAACGCATATTGGGCAGTCCCGCCCCACCCTCGCCCTTCGGGAGACATAATTTCTGTAGCGCTATGCGAGGTTTTTTGTGAGACCATATAAAGGTAGTTAGGGCCCTCTGGATTTTTTGGATGTCTGAATGTTTAATTAGGAGAGGTATGGTCTGCATTGGGTAGAGCAGGCGCGCAAAGGACACCATTTTGAGTAAATGGCATCTCCCAAAGAGCGAGAGAGGTAGGGACCCCCAAGCCTCCAACTCCTTTACAATTTTGGTTATCAAAGGGGGGTAGTTCAAAGAATATAAGGAGGATGGCTCACGTCCTATTTTAATGCCCAGGTATGTAATGTGTTGGTTGGCTATGGTCAAGGGGGATAGGTGTTTCCATTTACTGGAGAGATGGGGGTGTAATGGTAGGATCTCACTTTTGTCAAAATTGATTCTGAATCCCGAGCAGAGTCTAAAGTCTGAAAAAAGTCGTTTGAGTCTGTCAAAGTCTGTGATAGGGTCGGTGGAAAATAGCAGTATGTCGTCCGCGAATAGCGCCGAACGAAGAGTGTGGTTCTCTAGAGTGATGCCACTGATTCCATCAGCCGAATTTAGTATTCTGGACAGGGGTTCGATTGCTAGATTGAACAGGAGTGGAGACAGGGGGCATCCCTGTCTCGTTCCTTTTGTTAATGGAATCGTGTCCGAAATGAAATCAGGGGTGACAAGACGTGCGGTGGGGGATGCATACATTTGAAGCAAGAATCTCATAATCGGTCCTGAGAATCCAAATTGTGTCATCACTCTAAAGAGCCAGGAGAAACTGATGTTATCGAAGGCCTTTTCCGCGTCTAATGACATGATGGCAATGTCTTGGTTGGGGTGAGTTTTGGCGTATTCTAGAGCCATTAAAACCTTACGGATGTTTAGGGTGGCCGATCTGCCCGAGACAAAGCCAGATTGAGCTGGGTGCAATAGAGATGGAAGTAAGAGAGCTAGCCGTGACGCAATTATTTTGGACAAAATTTTGACATCAACATTTATTAATGAAATTGGTCGGTATGAGCCCGGTAATAGGGGGTCTTTCCCTTTTTTAGAGATTAATTTGATGTGAGCCTGTGTACCCGTAGGAAGATAGGGCCCTCCGTCCCACATAGCTGCGTAGACATGTTTTAAAGTATCAGGGATGAATTCTCTAGTCATTTTATAGAATTCAGCGGTATAACCGTCGGGTCCCGGGGCTTTGGCCGAGGCCATGTTTTTGATCGTGAACCGAATATCATCGACGGTGATGGGGGCATTAATCGTCTCTAATTGTGTGTGGTGGAGTTTGGGTAAGCGTATTTTGTCGAGTAGTAAGTCAGTGGTAGGTAAGTCAGTCGGGTCAGCTTTGTATAGATTGGTATAGTATTCCACGAGTAGGTTGCTTATTTCAGCTGGGGAGGTGGTCAAAGACCCTGTCTTAGCTCTAAGAGCTGAGATACGGGTGGGATGTCTGGGGCCTGAGCACATCTTGGCCAGAAGCCTACCAGCCTTGTTTCCAAATCTATGAAAATGTAATTGGGAGTAAGATGTTTTGGCCGCTTCATGTTGTTCTGCCCACAGGTCAAAGGTGCTTTTGGCCTGTCTCCATTTTTGTATGTTTTCTATGGTGCGATTTAACGTGAGCTGCTCATGAGCCTGTCGTAGGGCTTCGCTTGATTTACTATACTGTTGCTTGGCTTTCTTTTTAAACTGGGCTGTGTACGAAATTATTTTACCTCTTAAGAAGGCCTTGCCTGCTTCCCAGAACAGGTTAGGGTCCGTAATGTGTGCTCCATTAGTGGAGATGTATTCCTCCCAGGCGCAGTATAATGTATGTTTAAAGTCTTCATTGTCACTTAAATAGGAGGGGAAACGCCAAGTAGGGGAGGGAGATGAGCGAGCTGTTTGGGTGAGATGAATCACGATTGGGCTGTGATCTGAGATCACTGCGTCTTGTATGTCTGGTGCACTGATTATGGAGCTCAGGGATGGGGAGGCAAAAAAATAGTCTATACGTGAAAACGTGTTGTGCGGGGGCGAGAAAAAGGAGTATTCCCGTTCCGTTGGGTGCATTAGGCGCCATACATCCTCAAATTGTATGGAGGCAATGGTTTGTGCCAATAGGGTGGTTGTACATGATGGGGAAGTACGGGTTTGTGTTCTGTGTGTAGGGGGGCCCGAACGATCAGCCAAGGGGGACATGACTGAGTTAAAGTCCCCGCCCAATAGGTGTAGCGTCTCTGGTGTAGTCAGCACCCATTTCACTAAGTCCTGGAAGAAGGAGGTGTCAGGAGAGTTGGGAGCATAGATGTTAGTAAGTGCTATGTATTTGTCATCTATGGTCAGATGTAGAGTCATTTTTCTTCCCTCTGAGTCAACCTTGATATCTCTGACTTTGTGTTGTAGATTTTTATGCAGGAGGATAGCAACCCCTGCTTTACGCCCCACTGCTGGTGAGCCATATACAGAGCCCACCCACAATTTACGTAGACGTTGCAGATCGTCTGCAGCCAGATGTGTCTCCTGAAGTAGAGCCACATCTGCCCGGAGACGCCGCAGGTGTCTGAGAATGGACATACGTTTGTTGGGGGAACGCAGCCCCTTAACATTCCATGAGACAAACTTTAGGTGACTCCCTGGTGTAGACTGTGACATAGTTGGCATTTGAAAGTGTTTTGGTTTAGGGGCTTGTATAGAAGCCCCTGAGTGGATGTATTATCTACCTCCTGGGAGCCGCCAAAGCGACTCGGAACCCCTGAAGATATAGGAATTAGGCTGGCAAACATGAACTTAAACTTCTCTAAGCAACAATAATATGTAAACATTAGTAAGGCAGTATATCGTGTAAGGAAATACAAATCTCGAGTTGTGGACTTCTCTTTTTTCCACATGAGGTCTCACCTATCTAGCCAGCGTAGCTCCCATTGATTGCCAGCTCCTCAGCTAGGGGCAGGGCGGTAGCAACGGGGGGTGGGGATAGGGAGGGTGAGGGAGAGGAAAGGGGAATAGGGAGGGGGGGGAGTAGGATAGGAAGGGGGGGTGGTTCGGGGGGGGATCTCCTGAGGAGGTAGTGCAGGCGTAAAGTAATCAATGGCGAGGTATACTGAACATAGGGGAGAGCCCTCCTCTTAAAATTAGGCTTAAGTAGCCGAAAATTAGAAAATACATACAAACATAACATTTCAAGTGTCTTTGTAAGGGAAGGTTTCCCAGGTAATGGGGGGTTATGGCAGTCATTGATTAACATGACTATAACATTATAACGTTATAATTCTTAACTGTGTAACTTTAGCCACAGGCTGGAAGGGGTAGTGCTCTATAGGGAGCATGTACGGGAGTTTATAAAACCCTCAAAAAGAAAAAAGAAAAAAACATCTTCATCTTAATGATAAAGATTTTTATAGGACAAAATATAAAAGATGGGTTGATACTTCCCGTCCTAAGGTGACGATGTCAAAAGGGTGGTGATGTGGAGTCCACCATCAGTTCCTTCAACGATTCCCAGAACGGTCTTCCTGGTTGGTGAAGCGGCTGCGCTTATATGGAGGTTTGGTTGGGCTTCGGGGGTGTTTAGGGGGTCCATAGGTATGTTGTGAAGATGACGATGGTGACCCCTCTGCTGCGGCACTGTGTTCCATTTCGGAGCTTCTGTTAGTTAGGTAGGTCTCCGCCTCTTCTGGTGTATGGAAGGTGAGTTGCTCCCCTTCAGATGTTTGAACACGGAGGACAGCTGGATAGGCTAGGGAGAATCGGATCTGATTGTGGTGCAGAGTGGAGCATACCGAGGAGAATGCCTTGCGTTGTTTCATTACCTCTATGGAGTAGTCCGCGAAGAGTAGCAGTTTCGCGCCATCCACCACCAGGGAGCGTGTGCGACGGAATTTTTGCATTATGGCGTTTTTGTCGGCGTAGTTTAAGTATTTCACTATCACATGCCGGGGTTTAGCACGTGTGTCAGAGTATTGGCCCATGCGGTGTGCTCGTTCAACCGTACATGGTATGCGGAGGCCAAGTTGTTCTGGAATGGTTTTTGCACAAATGTTTGTAAGGTGGGAAGCTGGGATCGACTCTGGCAGACCAATGATGCGCAGATTATTTCTTCTTGAGCGATTTTCCAAATCGTCTAATTTGTCCCATATGTCTCTGTGGGAAGCATTTATGCGTGCAAGTGCTGCAGATGAGGCAGTGCAGTCATCTTCTAATATTGAAATTCTTTCCTCCGTCTGGGAGATGCGCTGGGCCTGGGCCTGGAGTTCTATGTGCAGCTGTTCAAGCCCCCTGTGTACCGCTGCGTCCACAGTGGCTGTAAGGGATGGCCCCAGAAGTTGAACTACCGCCTGGGCAATGTTGGCAGGGGATGCGGGGTCGGATTCTGTCACAGCTGGGGCAGGGAGAGGCTGTGGCTGCTGCTGAGGCCGCTCTGTTAAGTCCGGAGCGGCCGCCATCTTGGCTGATTCGTCCGCTGTGTCTCCCGCCGGCGGAGCTGTGGAGGGGGGCGAGGACAGCTCCCGAGCGTATGATCGCTCCACAAAGCGATCCATGCCTGCCTGGGATGAAGCGGAGGCGATGGGGGTTTCCCCGGTGCTGTGGCTGGCTTATATGCCGGTTTTGTGAGGAGCTGTGCGGGAGCTGGAGCCGCTTACCTCCTCCTCATGTGGCGCCGGAACTGGAAGTTCGTGTTTTGCTTTTAGGCCAAAAAGTAAAATTTTGGTCTCATCTGACCAGAGCACCTTCCACATTTTTGCTGTGTTCCCCCACATGGCTTCTCACAAACTGAAAATGAGACTTCTTATGGCTTTCTTTCAACAATGGCTTTCTTCTTGCCACTCTTCCATAAAGGCCCGATTTGTGGAGTGCACGACTAATAGTTGTCCTGTGGACAAATTCTCCACCTGAGCTGTGGATCTCTTCTGCTCCTACAAAGTTACCATGGGCTTCTTGGTTGCTTCTATGATTAATTTTCTCCTTGTCCGGTCTGACAGTTTAGGTGGACGGCCATGTCTTGGTAGGTTTGCTGTTATGCCATACTCTTTCCATTTTGCATTTTCCATGATGGATTGAACAGTGCTCTGTAAGATGTTCAAAGCTTGTGATATTTTTTATAACCTAACCCTGCTTTAAACTTCTCCACAACTTTATCCCTGATCTGTCTGGTGTGTTCTCTGGCCTTCATGATGCTGTTTGTTCAATAAGGTTCTCTAACAAACCTCTAAAGGCTTCACAGAACAGCTGTATTTATACTGAGATTAAATTACTCACAGGTGAACTCTATTTACTAATTAGGTGACTTCTGAAGGCAATTGGTTCCACTAGATTTTAGTTAGGGGGTATCAGTAAAGGGGGCTGAATTCAAATGCACTTGACACTTTTCAGATATTTATTTGTAAAACATTTTAAAAACCATTTATCATTTTCCTTCCATTTCGCAATTATGTGCCACTTTGTGTTGGTCTATCACAGGGATATGCAATTAGTGGACCTCCAGCTGTTGCAAAATTACAAGTCCCATCATGTCTTTGCCTCTGGGTGTCATGTTTGTGGCTGTCAGAGTCTTGCTATGCCACATGGGACTTATAGATCTGCAACAGCTGGAGGTCCTCTAATTGCACATCCCTGGTCTATCACATAAAATCCTAATAAAATACATTTACGTTTTTGGTTGTAACATGACAAAATTTGGAAAATTTCAAGGAGTATAAATACTTTTTAAAGGCACTGTACTTACCTAGCTAGATGCAGCATCAGTCAGATGCTGCATCTGTCCCCCGCCGGCTGAGAACTGAACGATCAAACATCATTGACAGTTTAGTTCTCACAGCTCCCTGAGCAGGCTCTCTGCTCTGTCCCCCCCGGTGACTAGAGCACAGGGCTGTGGAGGGGGTGGGAGCGGCCAGCTCAGGCTCTCAGCAGCTTGCTGATAGGCTGAGCCAGGTGAAGGTCTAGGCATGTGAGCGGATCCCGACTACATGGTCACATCCTTTCCCGAGCCTGGACAGCGGGCTTTAGCCCGCTGTCTGCTGAAAACGGGTCACAGGAGTGCAAAATGAACTGCACTCATGTGATCCACAGAAGAAGTACAGCCAAACAAGCTGTACTTCTCATTTAATAGCTTTAGGCTTTTAGCTGAGGTGCTATTAACAAATTGCTCCAGGGACCCACTATCTACTACCTCCTCCATTAAAAAAAAAATGGTGTTTCATTGTTTGCATTGCCTGTAACAGTATCTCTGAATAGGGGAGAGTCTGATCAGTCATAGTTCATGTTACAGGAAGGAAGGGACAAGTTCCTGGTGAAACTTTTTTAAAGCAGCTCAGCCCAGAGCTATAAGCTATTAACCACTAGAAGTTCAGAGACAGGAAGAGGTGGGGACATCTCTGCAGTAAAGATTTCTCTAGGTTCCAGCTGCATGCATGATGTAGGATATGCTTCATTACAAGTAAGAATTCTTATTATTTTTGCAAGATTTATATAGTGCCAACAGTTGTGCAGTGCCTTACAAAATGGAGGGTGACAAAACAATTAAAAATAAAAATAAGATTCAAGAAGAATCAAAAAGCTCTGCTTGTTAGAGCTTACAATTTAAAGGGAGGGTCAAGTGATACAAAATGTAATAAATGTGTGAGATGAGCTGATAGAGAAAGTAAAAGTATAGTTTATTAGAAGCAGGATAGGCCTCACTGAAGAGATCAATTTTCAGGAACTGCCTTAAGGTAGACAGAGTAAGAGATAGGAGATAGTCAGACAGATTGGGTTCCAGAGTATGGGAGAGTGCTCTGGAGAAGTTCTGGTAGCAGGCATGGGAGGAGGTGACAAGGAAGCGGAGCTAGAAAGCATGAATTCTTGAAGTAATGTGACTACAATGTACATGGGAAAAAAAAAATCTAAACTTCCGTTTTAAGGTGCTTCCCATAACATATACAGTCAACTTGTCAGTGCAGAGCACCATAAGTGTTAGAAAAACTTCCTTAATCATACTTCCACTGAACACATTCAGATTAACTAAGACAATATTTATATTATTTGTTTTCATTAAGATACACCTTAGTTTTTTAGCCTCATATCATCATAGATAACCTTCCATACTTAGCTGACACTCCAATGCCCCATACACACGATCGGAAATTCCACCAAGAGTCCACGCAAGAATCTGATGTGAGCTTTTGGCAGGAAATTGCAGCCGTGTGCATGCTCCATCGGACTTTTGCTGGTGGCATTTCCGCCAGCAAAAGATTGAGAGCAGGTTCTCTATTTTTCCAACAGAAAAAGTTTCTATCGGAAATGCCATTCGTCTGTATGCAATTCCAACGCGCAAAAAAACACAAGTATGAGACGGAATCGCTCTGTCTGGTAAAACTAGCGTTCGTAATGGAGGTAGCACATTCTTCACGCTGCAAATTTTAAAATCTTTTAATGCAGCGCATTCTTTTGTTCTTTATAATGCTAGAATAATAAATCTGTTTTGCTGCTGATAATCACACAGAGTTCTGACAAACTGATTTCTTTATTATTTCTTGTGATCTCCTGAAAGATCTTTTGTTTTTAAAACCAGATCTCCATAATAATTTTTAGAATTATTTTTTATAGTCATCTTTTATTATTATTTTTTTAATCAAGATCTCCTGTTTTTTTGATTATTTCTAAATTATTTTCTAGTGATCTCCTTTTTGTTTGTGTGTCAAGTTTCCACAACAACATTATCATCTTGTATTTTTAAAGCTCAAGGAGGTTGGTCGGTGTCCCTTGTTAATTTGACATTGTATTTTTGAAATGTACCTGCCTACTCACAAACAAACTGTCCTATTTGAAGAAAAACGCATAGACAAGTATTTTCATATAAAAAAATTCTCCATTTATTCTGGCTCATAACAAAATAAAGAGGAAGGCAATGCTGGAGAAACTGCTTGAGTTTGCAAAGCCTTTGTACCCCAGGGCACACATCAACTCTTTGTAAATAAAAATTGTTAGCCTGAGAAGTCCATATAATAGGGAGCACAATCTGGTCCAGGACTCCCAGAGATCAGGAACAGCAGCAGGTGACATATGTCCCCAGGCTGTGGTACTACAACAGCCTGCATCATCTGTCAGACCAGACTGAACCCAGGCTATCACTTTCATGTCTTCCTTGCAGCCTTCCCTCCACGCTTCCCTGCAGCCTTTCCTGCAGCATTGCTTGGAGGCTGTGGCTCTGGAGGTGGACTTGTGGCAGGAGGAGGAGGAGGAGGATGGGGGAGCGCACATAAGTGCATGTTATCAGTCATTTGGCCCCTCTAATCCCTTATGAAGGGCCTGAAAAATAATCTTCTCACAGATGAATCGTTGGCCCTCCTCCCTTTGCTGCAATTTTTTAGCTACATAGCAACCATAGGCCTCTTCAGCATCGGGTGTTTTCAGGGCCACATTAGCCTCTTTAATGAGGCCCAGTGCTGCCTCCTCCATGTTACTCCCCTTCCTGGCCATTTTTGTTGTAAGGTGGAGGAAGGTCACCTGGGATTGGATGAGGCTACTGGGCCTGGCCACTTCCTGGCTGACACTTACCCCCGCCTCCTCCTGTCTGCCACATTCCAGAGCCTCGTCCTGGCTGAGGTCTTCCTGTGTATGAAAAAGGGACATCGTTTTAATTTTTGGTTCATCAATCCCACACAATTTGCAGACTGTTGCAAATTGAATGTTAATAAATAGAAAAGACTATCATTCTGAGCCCAGCATTTTTCATTCTTGTCACAATCATTTTTGGCCCCTACTGTCTGTTGATATGTAAAACACCTTTTGTTAAATCATTCATTTGTTATCAATAATAACATCTAATTAACAACAATAATTTTCGAACAATAAATATGTTAAATACTATACCTGGCTCCAGCTGGGCTCCTCAACTTCTTCCAGGATGGAAGGCCCAGGTTGGTCCTCGGAAGCCTCAGCTGGGGTTGAGGGAAGGGTGGATGGAAGTGTAAAAAGTGATTCCCTGGCTTCAATCTGGTCTTCCAGAAACCGCATCCTGTTGTAGTACCACAGACTGGGTACATACACATCCTTTGCTGCTGCTCCTAATTTCATGGAAGCCTGGACCTTATTAAGTTCCTTCCTATACGTGCTTCTAAAGCTACTCATTTTCTTATCCACAAACTCGATGTCTGTGTCGGGGACCTGCGTCTTCACGAATTACAGCAGTTTCTCCAGCGATGCCTTCCTAGCTTGTTTATTTAGATATAAGGGGTTTTTAACCTCCCACAAATTTCTCATATCCCTGTATCTGTCTATGAACTGGCCCATGAATTCAGGGTCTTTGAATTGTTTCATATTTGCTGCAAGACAAAACACAAGACAAAAACACTAATATCAGGTTAAACTCTCCTAATCTTATCCCAATATAGGCCTCAATCTCGAATCAGTATAGGCCACTGATGTCTCAAGTTAAAATGTCACCTTCGTTAGAACGTTCGGCGCTTCTGGTCCTCCCTCCTCCGCACACAGAACGTAGGTACGACACACGCGTGTTAGCCTTATATACACTGCGCATGTGTAAAACTCTGCCCACAACGCCCGCCCCTGACGTTCTTTCTAGAATATTCCCTGCCCCTTCTCTTTTGTCGCAGTGGGAGAGGAACATGGCGGAGACACAGCAGGTGCGTAATAGCAGTAACGGGGAGGAAAGCCCGGAGCCAGAAATGTCACGATCCCACATGAGATTATTTCCTCAAATATGGCCTTTGTAGAGATGGTGGAGATGGTGGACATCTTGCAAAGGCCAGACTATGATGGGAAGTATGGACCTTACCTAAACCCAAATGTGAGATAGGCCAAGATCATGTCTAAAGTAGTAAGAAGTCTGCACAGGAATTTTGGGGTACAACGATCCAAGGAACAGTTGAGGAAATGCTGGTCAGACCTGAAATTGAGGGAGCAGGATCAGTACAGAAGGATCAAGAAACTGCTTCTAAAAAGTAAGTAGTTATTATTATTACTTACCTGCTGCTCCATATGCTTTTCTTTACTGTTGTACAGTTTTAAATGGCTACTTTCATGTTCGTGGGCACAGTAAACGGTCGCAGTAAACATTGTTTGTTTGCCAACTAAATATGTTTTTGGCAGATACAGAGTTAACTACATTTGGTCATACTAATTTGTATTAAAAGAAGTTTAGGACATTGTTGTCTAGATGTGTTTGAAATTAGAATGAATTGTAAACTTGTTTCAGTGTAATGTAAGGAGAGGACATTCAGCAGCTGTTTACACATCTAGACTCAGGAGCATTAGTGTGGGACACCAGAACAAACTTTTTAGGGTGTCCCACACAGGTACTCCAGTGGATACTTGGGGTGTTTCCATGTGTGAAACAACAAAAAGGTAAGTATTCCAGCTTTGGTAAGGGAAAAAATTATGTCTTCAGCCTGGAACGCTGCCAAAACAGACAATTGTACCCCACTTCCAAGCAATTTTTCATATTCCTATTTCTGGCCTCAAATATCAGTGTGCTAAGTATACCTTTTTGTTGCATTCTCATAGGGGAGAAAAGACTCGGGACATCTGAGCGACCAGGAACCCCCCCTTCTCCTGAAGAAGGGGGACAGAGGACACCACAACCTCAGGATGTGGAGGGAAGAGAGGTGGATAACGTGGTTGTTATTGTCTCCACAACAGGTTAGTGTCTGACACCACAGATAATAGAGGTATGCCTGCATATTTATAATACATGGTGTGTATTTTTTCTTTTAGGTGATGTGCATGTTGTGGAAGAACAAGCTCCTCACTTCACCAGTGCAAGTGCACAAATACTAATCCAGGAGATAATGTATGTGTAGTTGGGATTCAGACATCATAAAGCAAAAAACCAATCGGGTTGAACAAAAACTGAAGAACATGGTTGATGTATTAGGGAGAATCTAAATAACAAGAAAATACCACCATTTTAGAATATTTTTTTTTTTTAACTTTTTAAAAAATTTTGTCGCATTTTAAAAGCCAAATTTTGAAGATGCACACAGTGTGTCAACATGTGCTATCTGCCATTAGGGGATATCAATGTACGCATTTGTGGGTGCAACACCTTTCTTGCAACTCAAGTAGGTGAGAGGAAGTGGTTTCACCCCCAAAACACGTCTATTAATCCCCCATGAAGGGAGATAGCACATGTTGACATTAGGCATGGGATCAGGAGGGAAATCCCCAGTTTGACTCCCAATTTGTGTGCATCTTCAAAATTTGGCTTTTACAGGGGTGACATTACCCCATCTGATGAAGGCAAGATCAACACATTGTTGACACAATAATGTCTGATATTGCCTTCAGTTTTTCAATGTTGAACTTTGTAAGTTCCTGAGTTGTGTGTTATGTTTTAAAACATGCCTGTTTATGTACTAAAAAAAATTTTCAAGGTAAAATTTTATAAAACCAAGATGTTTTTTTACACAAAAATGTTTTATAACGCACATGTGCATGTGCACGGAGTGAAAGGTTTTATACTCAACAATGTGTGGCTTCTTCTTTCAATGCTCAATACCAGTTTTTGTATTAAGTTGGTGTTTACAGTGACAATAGGTGTTATTTAATAATGGAAAAACCACTTGGCACCACAAGTGCACTAGGAGAACTGAAGAGACAGCTAAAAGAAACACAAGCAGTAAATCAAAATCAAGATTTTATCAGATAACATTTTTTTTTCAAACAGAAAATATATACAAATTTGCTGGCATAGCAATGGCCCCCCTAACTGTAAAAAATTATCAACATATTTTTGACGCTCTTCACGGGCGCTTTGGGGGGGGGGGAAAGCCAGGATGCACAGATTCTAGGGCCGTCAGTGTATTTTTAGGAAATCCGGCCTCAGGCTCAACTGAGGCAACACAATTGGAGCATTTCTCTTTAAAAAGTTGTGAAGTGTGCAGCATGCTAGAATTATGTGGTTCAGTTTGTACTCCGCCATATTAATTGCGTAAGTAATAGGCAGAACCAGCATTCTTCATGACTCTTCTGGCTCTGGCCAGCCGATAATTAAAAACCCTCTTCTCAGGGGTGAGGGTCCTCTGGGGGAATGGCCTCATCAGGTGTTCTCCCAGACCAAATGCTTCATCAGCGATAAAAACAAATGGGAGTCCTTCCATGTTCTCCTCCACAGGTGGCAATCCCAAGCCACCACTCTGGAGACGTTGGTCTGGGCAAAGACTCCATCATCCGACAATTCTTTCCCATGTCAACATATAAAACTCCATATGTCGCCGACACCACTGCCATCAACACAATACTATTGAAACCCTTATAAATAAAATAGTATGACCCGAGTGGGGTGGTGGTGTGAAACAACAAAAAGGTAAGTATTCCAGCTTTGGTGAGGGAAAAAATCATGTCTTCAGCCTGGAACGCTGCCAAAACAGACAATTGTACCCCACTTCCAAGCAATTTTTCATATTCCTATTTCTGGCCTCAAATATCAGTGTGCTAAGTATACCTTTTTGTTGCATTCTCATAGGGGAGAAAAGACTCGGGACATCTGAGCGACCAGGAACCCCCCACCTCCTGAAGAAGGGGAACAGAGGACACCACAACCTCAGGATGTGGAGGGAAGAGAGGTGGATAACGTGGTTGTTATTGTCTCCACAACAGGTTAGTGTCTGACACCACAGATAATAGAGGTATGCCTGCATATTTATAATACATGGTGTGTATTTTTTTCTTTTAGGTGATGTGCATGTTGTGGAAGAACAAGCTCCTCATTTCACCAGTGCAAGCGCACAAATACTAATTCAGGAGATAATGTGTGTGTAGTTGGGATTCAGACATCATAAAGCAAAAAAACAATCGGGTTGAACAAAAACTGAAGAACATGGTTGATGTATTAGGGAGAATCTAAATAACAAGAAAATGCCACCATTTTAGAATTTTTTTTTTTTTTAACTTTTTAAAAAATTTTGTCGCATTTTAAAAGCCAAATTTTGAAGATGCACACAGTGTGTCAACATGTGCTATCTGCCATTAGGGGATATCAATGTACGCATTTGTGGGTGCAACACCTTTCTTGCAACTCAAGTAGGTGAGAGGAAGTGGTTTCACCCCCAAAACACGTCCATTAATCCCCCATGAAGGGAGATAGCACATGTTGACATTAGGCATGGGATCAGGAGGGAAATCCCCAGTTTGACTCCCAATTTGTGTGCATCTTCAAAATTTGGCTTTTACAGGGGTGACATTACCCCATCTGATGAAGGCAAGATCAACACATTGTTGACACAATAATGTCTGATATTGCCTTCAGTTTTTCAATGTTGAACTTTGTAAGTTCCTGAGTTGTGTGTTATGTTTTAAAACATGCCTGTTTATGTACTAAAAAAAATTTTCAAGGTAAAATTTTATAAAACCAAGATGTTTTTTTACACAAAAATGTTTTATAACGCACATGTGCATGTGCACGGAGTGAAAGGTTTTATACTCAACAATGTGTGGCTTCTTCTTTCAATGCTCAATACCAGTTTTTGTATTAAGTTGGTGTTTACAGTGACAATAGGTGTTATTTAATAATGGAAAAACCACTTGGCACCACAAGTGCACTAGGAGAACCGAAGAGACAGCTAAAAGAAACACAAGCAGTAAATCAAAATCAAGATTTTATCAGATAACATTTTTTTTTCAAACAGAAAATATATACAAATTTGCTGGCATAGCAATGGCCCCCCTAACTGTAAAAAATTATCAACATATTTTTGACGCTCTTCACGGGCGCTTTGGGGGGGGGCAAGCCAGGATGCACAGATTCTAGGGCCGTCAGTGTATTTTTAGGAAATCCGGCCTCAGGCTCAACTGAGGCAACACAATTAGAGCATTTCTCTTTAAAAAGTTGTGAAGTATGCAGCATGCTAGAATTATGTGGTTCAGTTTGTACTCCGCCATATTAATTGCGTAAGTAATAGGCAGAACCAGCATTCTTCATGACTCTTCTGGCTCTGGCCAGCCGGTAATTAAAAACCCTCTTCTCAGGGGTGAGGGTCCTCTGGGGGAATGGCCTCATCAGGTGATCTCCCAGACCAAATGCTTCATCAGCGATAAAAACAAATGGGAGTCCTTCCATGTTCTCCTCCACAGGTGGCAATCCCAAGCCACCACTCTGGAGACGTTGGTCTGGGCAAAGACTCCATCATCCGACAATTCTTCCCCATGTCAACATATAAAACTCCATATGTCGCCGACACCACTGCCATCAACACGATACTATTGAAACCCTTATAATTAAAATAGTATGACCCGAGTGGGGTGGTGGTGTGATGTGGACATGTTTCCCATCGATTGCCCCTCTGCAGTTAGGAAAGTCCCACTGCTGGGCAAATTGGAAGGCCACAGTTTGCCATTCCTGTGCTTTGAAGGAAACTGTGGAGTCAAAAAAGAAAAAAAAAATATTAGTAACATTTATTTTAAGGAGTACCTAAAGATAAAAAGATAATTTCCACTTATCAGATTCCTCACCCCCTCTCATGGCCCATTGGAAAAATTTTAGGGGGTTTATAAATGAGTTTGGGACCCAAAAAAAAAAGCCTCCGGCACTCTGCCTGAATTTAAGGACAACAATAACTTTTGGACACATTTTAGGGGGTGTTTAGGGTAAAGCACTACAATGGAGCTGACAAAATACATTGTTAAGTGACTAGGCTAGGAGTGTATGGGCCCAGGATAGCATGATGGGGAGGTTAGCATGCATGGGCACAAAGGGGACATTCACAGCATATTACAATCATGGTAATTAGGGAATGATGAAAGAAATACAAAACATTAGTATACATGAAATACATAGAATGTGATGTTAAAGGAGAAAACTTACCCTAATGTAGTCCTTCTGCAGGACCTGAATGATGGCAGACCAGGTCTCTGGAATAATGATCCCCAGAGCCTGGGGGGAGATGCCTGTCAAGAACTTGAGGTCTTGTAGACTTCTCCCTGTCGCCAAGCACCGCAAAATGGCGACTAGCCTCTGTTCGGGAGTGATGGTTTGCCGCATGCAGGTGTCCTGCTTCATAATATAAGGGGACAGCAAAGCCAACAGACGGTGAAAAATGGGGGCCATCATCCGGAGAAAATTCCTGAAATCATCAGGGTTATTCTCCTGGATCTTCCGCAACAAAGGCATATGACAGAATTGGTCACGCTGGAGTAACCAATTCTTCGTCCATGAACTCCTCCCCACTCTGTTCATGGACTGGGCTTGGGTCAAAGCAAGAACCCCAACACCAAGCCCCCGCACAGCACAAACTTTACGACGAGTACGTAACCACAACATGGCTTCAAAATGGTCGGCTGATCAGAACAAACTAGCAGAACAGAAAGGCCTGTGAGGAGTGAGTTGAAAATCAGAAACGAGTGGACAAGAATGCACTGAAAAACAGATACGAATTGACTACACGCACTGAAAACCAGATACAATCCCACAAGCACAAACTGAAGAGCAGTAACGATCTGAAAAGCACGAGGCTGAAAAGCGCAAATCGTCTCTCACCAAACTTCTACTAACACGAGATAAACACGAGATTAGCAGAAGGAGCCCAAAGGGTGGTGCATTGGGTATTGAACTTCCCTTTTATAGTACCGTCGTACGTGTTGTATGTCACCGCGTTCTTGACAGTCGGAATTTGGTGTGACTGTGTGTATGCAAGACAAGCTTGAGTGGAATTCTGTCGGAAAAACCATCCAGCTTTTCTGACAAATTCCAATCGTGTGTACGCAGCATTAGATTCAAGCTGGATATATACTAGTAGAATTTCAAATTAAAATTCTTAGGACAATTTGTAGGAAAATTCTCAGAACATTTGAAAGTAGTTCAAGATTTCCTCTGCTTTTAACCTTCGATTCAGGAATTAATATACTTTACTGAACGTAAATCACATACACTGTTAGAAATTCATACATTCAAGAACATTTTCCATCCTGCTCCTCACTAATGCTTAGAAAGCAAATGAACACTGGTCTTACAAAAAAAAAAAAAAATGGACAAAATTTTATTATTGTATACCCAGCTTTAGGCATTACTAGATAACATGATCTACAATTAAGAGTTTGCTCACTATCTCAAGTTCTTGCATATACAGTTTAACTTCTGTTTTTGCTATAACCTTTTCAAGCAACCTTATGAGGCAATGGGGGTTATTTACTAAAGGAAAATCCACTTTGCACTGCAAGTGCACTTGAAAGTGTACTGAAAGTGCACTTGGAAGTAAAGTCGCCGTAGATCCGAGGGGCACATGCAAGGAAAATAAAAAACAGCCTTTTAGCTTGCACATGATTGGATGATAAAATCAGCAGAGCTTCCACTCATTTCAGATCTACCCCTTAGATTTAGAGCGACTGCACTTCCAAGTGCACTTTCAGTACACTTTCAAGTGGACTTGCAGTGCAAAGTGGATTTGCCTTTCGTAAATAACCCCCAATATGTCATGTTTAACCCCTGCTTTAAAAAAGCTAATTGTTTGGCTGAAACCACTACTGTAAAAATATCTACCTTGCATGGCTTCCATAGAGGTTTCTAATATATATTTGTTAATATATGTTTTGTGTCTTGAAAACTATTCTATAAATAAAAATGTTTATTAAGCAGCTGGTTGCATAAAGATACTTTCTACATTTTTTCTTTCTATTTTAATCCCCAGGGTAGCGATACACAGTATATATTTTTACAGTAGTGGTCTCTAGAGTTTCTCTGTGTTGCACTATGGATGTAGGTTTGAAAAAATAGATTTTTCTCTCTTTGTTTTATAATTATTTATGGTATTTGCTTTGAGCTGTTCACAATGATTGCTGCTGTCTAGTTGCTTGGCTGTCGAGATCTATTTGCTTCAATACTTTCTGGGGTATGATCTGAAACAAGTAGGCTAGCATCACTCTGACTTTCTTATCTGGATGCTTATTCTTTATCAATGGGGTTGATTTACTAAAACTGGAGAGTGCAAAATCTAGTGCAGCTCTGTATAGAAACCAATCGGCTTCCAGGTTATTTTGTCAAAAATAAATTAAACAAGGTGAAGTTAGAAGCTGATTGGCTAGTTGCACAGCTGCACTGGATTTTGTAGTCTCCAGTTCTAGATAATCAACCCCATTGGGGTTGATTAATTAAAACTGGAGACTGCAAAATCGGGTGCAGCTGTGCATATAAACCAATCAGTTTCTAACTTCAGCTTGTTCAATTGAGCCTTGACAAAGAAACCTGGAAGCTGATTGTTTTTTTTTGCAGAGCTGCATCAGATTTAGCATTTTCCAGGTTTAGTAAATAAACCCCGGTGTCTCTAAATATTGGAACCTACACACAGGCAAGTAGTATTTTTCTGTCTAGTACGCGTGATGAAAATAATAGATGAAAACCCGCATTTGGAGTGCTAATCTGATAATACAAATTATAAAATATCTGTAGAATAGTAAGAATACAAAGGTAAACGCACCAAAAAAACATCAAATATTATAATAAAATATGACGGCTACTATAATCACATTAAACATTAAACAAATATGCTAAAATACAATCCAGCATTAGCAGTGCTCAAAATCCATTTAACAAGAATCCATGATAGAAGCCGTTCAAATATTCAAAGGACTTAATCATATATGAAAAATATATAAATAATTGAAAGTTCATCCATGTGCTTCCATGCGATCTGTTCTATATTTTGACCGTCACCACACCTCGTGAATTAGCACCCCTATGGTCATGAACTCACCAGATGAATGGTGATAGTAAGCACGTATGATGATCCCTTCACGGAGCAGCAAACACCGGTCCTTCCATCTATGTGTCACTCATGACAAGAAAGCACACATACATAGCGTAATTCAAAATGTATTCAATCAATAACCCCCCTTTACAAGTTGCACTAACAAGAAAAGTATTTAAAACAAGCGTTACAATGTAAGCAGTCCTGTTACATTCAGTTTTTGGCTCTCACCGCCTAATAGATTCCTCTCACGGCAGTGTACCTGGGTTGAGCTTGACCATTGATAGATTGACAAACTGGAGATTGCAAAATCTGGTGCAGCTGTGCATAGAAACCAATCAGCTTCTAACTTCGGCTTGTTCAATTAAGCTTTGATGAAGAAACCTGGAAGCTGATTTTTTTTTTTTTTTTTTGCAGAGCTGCATCAGATTTTGCATTTTCCAGGTTTAGTAAATAAACCCCAGTATCTCTAAATACTGGAACCTGATACAGACAGGCAATCAGTATTTTTCTGTCTAGTACACGTGATGAAAATAATAGATGAAAAACTGCATTCGGAGCGATCATCTGATAATACAGCCCTCAAAATTTACATTCGCCTGCTCGCATTTGGTGAGTGGAAGTAAGTTGAGGGCGAGCGTGGACAAAGGTTGCCAATCATCCGTTATGGATGGCTGCTGCCTGTAAAAAAAATATGGCCTGCAGACAGGCTTTGGAACTGTGCAGGTACAGTTTCCAAGGCCAGCTCAGGCTCAGACAGGGGCAGGCAGCCTGGACCTATGGTTGGTGACGTCGCTGCAGCGGTGCCTTTTTATGAACTACGGGCTACAGCAGCAGCAGCCTCCAGGCCAGCCTGGGGACACAGCGGCCCGAATGTGGAGGTATCACATGAGCACGGGCTGCCACCTCAGACATGGATGGTGTGCTCGGAGGAGGGTGAGTACATGGGAGGCGGGGAGCAGAGACCGGGCAGAGGTGGTACAGATGTCCTCACCACCAGATGGTAAGACCGGCCGTGGGGGGACTGCAAGCCCCAGAGGGCCCTGCGTGAGGAGTAGTGCCAAGCATGCTGGGAATTGTAGTTCACCAATAATGTCCAATCAGAGTGTCTGCAGGAGCTGTGCTTCTACCCCCTACCTGCCTGTAGAGTGCTGGGACTTGAAGTTCCACATCTGCAGACCAATAGCAGACATGCATGCTGACATGAGGAGAAAGAGAGCAGATGGCCCAACACTGTCCAATCTGATTGCATATGGCCTTACACTGTCCAATCTGATTGCAAATGCCCCTACGCTGTCCAATCTAATTTAAAATGGTCGAACGTTGTCCAATCTGATTGAAAATGGCCCTACACTGTCCAATCTGATTGCAAATAGCCAAACACTGTCCAGTCTGATTGCAAATGGTCAAACACTGTCCAAACTGATTGCAGATAGCTGTACGCTGTAACGTCAGATTATACAATCTCCTGTAAGATGGCCATGCACTGTACAATCTCCTTTAAAGTGGATCTTCAGTCCTGCTCTGGACAGTCTCCTGCCCCTCCAGTGCTGGGTAGATGTGCCCATGGTAGCGCCAGTTGGCACATCTATGCACACACAAGGACTGAAAAGTATTCAGGCATAAGGGGAACTCTGCAGACCTTGACACAGGGGAACGTTGATGTAAAGGGCAATACTGCAAAGAGCAGACTCTGATGTAAAGGGAAATTCTGCAGACCATAATGTTAGGGGGAATGCTGCAGACTCTGATGTAAAGGACAACTTTATGGACTGTGATGTAAAGGGGAACTTTGAAGTCTGATAGTCTGATGCTTTAGGTTAATATTATTAAAGTTGTTGTTGTAAATATTTATTTTTATAACTTAATTTTGCATAAAACATTCAACAGTGTCATTTCATGAGATAATTTACAAGGGCATGTTTAGGGGCAGGGCAACTGGTGGTGAATAACTTTTTAGGCCTGGCTATTATCTCAGGACTTGAAATTTTGAGCCCTGTGATAATCTACTTGTTAATCCACAGCTTTTGAGAGCCCATCACGACAGTTAATATGAAAGTATCTGAAGGGACAAGTACGAAAATTTTTTGCGTAGGATAACAGAATAAACGATTTTCGTGTAATTAGTATATTTGTACTAAAAAAAATTTAGTGATGAAGATCATGCATGCTCAGAAATGAAAGAATATATTACAATACAATACAATATATTACATCACTTCTGAAGTTGTATTCCATCTTATGAGAATTTTAGTAACTTTAGTTTTCAAACCTATTTGTTTTCAACATGAGATTGCATGCAAAAAAAAGGATGATCATTCGTCCAATATTTTCATTGTATGGCATTACTGGGCATTAGAAAGGGGTCAGTAATGGTTGTACACGTTGCCAATTGCTATAGTTAAAACCTAATTTAAACCTAATAACTGGTTGTGCCACCCTTGGCGGCAACAACTGCAATCAATTGCATTTTGGCCCACTTTTCTTTGCAGAATTGTTTTAATTCAGCCACATTGGAGGGTTTTCCAGCATGAACGGCCTGTGTAAGGTTATGATACAGCATCTCAATTGGATTTAAGTCCGGGCTTTAAATAGGCCACTCCAAAACCCAAATTTTGCTTTGTTTGAAATGTTTGGAGGTGGACTTGCTGTTGTATTTCGGATCATTGTCCAGCTGCATAACCCAAATGCATTCGAGCTTGAGGTCACAAACTGATAGCCGGACATTCTCCTTTAGGATATTCTGGTAGATCTCAGAATTCATGGTTCCATCAATTATGGTAAGTCATCCAGGTCCTGAAGCTGCAAAGCAGCCCCAGACCTTCACGCTACCACCACCATGTCTGACTGTTGGTATGATGTTGTTGTTATGAAATGCTGTATAAGTTTTATGCCAGATGTAACGGGACGCACACCTTCCAAAAAGTAAAATTTTTGTCTCATCAGTCCACAGAACATTTGCCTAAAAGCCTTGGGGATAATCAAGATGTTTTTTGGTAAATGTGAGATGGGCCTTTGTTTTATTTTTGGTCAACAGTGGCTTTGGAACTCTCCCAGGGATGCCATTTTTGCCCAGTCTTTCTTATTGTTGAATCATGAACACTGATCTTACCTGAGGCAAGTGAAGCTTGCAGTTCTTTAGATGTTCTGGGTTCTTTTATGACCTCCTGGATGAGTCGTCGTCATGCTCTTGGAGTAATTTTTGTAGGCTGGTCACTCCTGGGAAGGTTCACTACTGTTCAAAGTTATCTCCATTTGTGGATAATAGCTCTCCCCGTGGTTCACTGGAGTTCCAAAGCCTTAGAAATGGCTTTGAAATCCTTCCTAGACCGATACATGTATATTAATTTGTTTCTAATCTGTTCTCGATTTTTTATTTTTATTTATTTTTTTTTAGATTGTGGCATGATGTGTGGCTTTTTGTGATCTGTTAGAATGCTTCACTTTGTCAGACAGCTTCTATTTATGTGATTCAACAGGTCTGGCAGTAATGAGGCCTGGGTGTGGCAAGTGAAATTTAACACCTGTCTTTGTATTCCTCACCTGGTTGCTGCCACACACACTTGACACCATCTGAACCAAATAAGTTTATCTTGATCTCATCAGACCACAGGACATGGTTCCAGTAATCCATGTCCTTAGTCTGCTTGTCTTCAGCAAACTGTTTGTGGGCTTTCTTGTACATCATCTTTAGATGAGGCTTCCATCTGGGACAACAGCCATGCAGACCAATTTGATGCAGTGTGTGTGGCGTATGGTCTGAGCACTGACCGGCTGACCCCCTTCAACCTCTGTAGCAATGTTGGCAGTAGTCATATGTCTATTTCCCAAAGACAACCTCTGCATATGACGCTGAGCATGTGCACTCAACATCTTTGGTCCACCATGGCGAGGCCTGTTCTGAGTGGAACCTGTCCTGTTAAATCGCTGTATAGTCTTGACCACCGTGCTGCAGCTCAGTTTCAGGGTCTTGGTAATCTTCCTGTAGCCTAGGCCATCTTTATGTAGAGCAACAATTCTTTTTTTCAGATTCTCAGAGAGTTATTTGCCATGAGGTGCATTGTTAAACTTCCAGTGACCAGTATGAGAGAGTGAGAGCGATAACCCCAAATTTAACACACCTGCTCCCCATTCACACCTGAGACCTTGTAACACTACCGAGTCACATGACACTGGGGAGGAAAAATGGCTAATTGGGCCCAATGTGGACATTTTCACGTTGGAGTGTACTCACTTTTGACAGCGGTTTAGACATTAATTGCTGTGTGTTGAGTTATTTTGAGAGGACAGCAAATTTACACTGTTATTCAAGCTGTACACTCACTACTTTGCATTGTAGCAAAGTGTCATTTCTTCAGTGTTGTCACATTAAAATATATAATAAAATATTTACAAAAAATGTGAGGGGTGTACTCACTTTTGTGAGATACTTTATATATTTAAAAAGGGATATATAATTGTTTTGGTCTTATCCATTTGTCAACGATTTTGTGTTTATGGAAAAATTTCCATTTATTATTATTATTTGTATTGTAATCACTACAGAGTATTAAAAAGCCAATTACACTCAGTTCTTGAAAATGTTTTAAAATCATTTAAATCATAGATCTGCTGTTCATACTAAGTAAAGGTTTCCCGTGAATATGTGCTGAATGTCACACTGACCAACTTATAAATACAGTGATTAGTACAGAAAGTGTTATTTTCTTATTTCTATTACTCAAAGAACAGATGACGATGAATGTTTCTTAGTTCAACTAATATGTTCAATCTTATTGATAAATTCTGCAAATGTAGTGCATGATTCATCACTGCGAGTATGAGGCAAATGTGCAGTAAATGCAACTATTACCATATTCCTATATTTATTTTTGCTCTTTGTGCATATGACTGTTAAAATGGAGTTCTGCCCGCCCTTTTAAAAATTAAAAGTCAGCAGCTACAAATACTGTAGCTGCTGACTTTTAACATTAGGACACCTACCTTTCCTGGAGTCCAGCGATGTCGGCACTGCAGCTGATGTTTCCATTGGCTGGTCAGGTGCTGCTGCCATTGCTGGTAAGGGGACCTGGCAGTGTAGCCTTTCGGCTTCAAGACCAGGTCCCTACTGTGCATGCGCCAAGCACGCTGCGCTCTCTCACTGGCCCAGCTGAAGTGGAGGGAGGAGGAGAGGGACTGAGCTTCTGATGTGATTTGTAATAGGGAGGGAGGAATCAGATAAGCGGAAGTTCCACTTTTGGGTGGAACGCTGCTTTAAGCTTGATAAGGCTTTCTTGTTTATATAAAGTGTTTTTAAATGAATTTACTATATGTAATTTCATGTTGCCAATTGTTATTACTTTTCATAGCTGGAATGATTACATTTTGATAAAGTTATTAACATCAATTGATTGCTGAAGTTTAGGTGAAGGAGGTTGATATATTACTATATCATTCTCGTATGCAGTGTTATCAGTTTTAAAAAATTCAAAATGTGTGTTTCCTTATGTATACACCAGGACCACCGCAAGAGTAAGGTTGATTATACACTTTTTTTCCTTCAGTGACATTAAGATATCTGAACTCTCTTTAACCACTTGAGTCCCCAGGCCTTTTTCTCTCCAAATCCCCTAAAGTCCCAGAGTGTGTTTTTTATTTTGTCAATGTTTCAGTTCTGTACATTATATCTTTTAGGTTTGGAGATCTACCATAATGTATGCTTTTTAGGACAGAAAGGGCTTTAATTTGGTAGCAAATTTGGATTCCAATATTTTTATTTCCTTGGTTTTTATTAGGATAAATACAGCATAACAAAAAGTTAGAAAAAAATTGATTTTCCGGTAACTTCCCAACACAACTTCTAAGCAATTTGTGCACCCCCATATATTTCACCCAAAATATAATCAACGATGTTGACTCATTAAAATCATATCACATTAGTGTGACTTTTATGTAACATAATAGAATATACTGTATATAACAGATTAGAACAATATAACAGAATAGTAAGGCTCAAGGTAAACACATGTACTGTATGTTACTTTATTAGTCTTTCGCTTTTTTTTCCTCTTGTAATGCTACCTTCATACACATGCAAAAAATTAATTCAGATTCATGAGGGCACAAATTAACATAGCAATTACTTTTTCACAGGCTTGAGATCACTTAAACTTTAAATGACATATTCACTTAGTAGAATTTGATGTGGGCCTCAAGTTCAACTATTAATAAAAAATAATAAAAGGTACCATCATCCAAGATAAATTGTATACAAATAATAAGGGAGATAGGGACAGTTGCTGAAGCTGTTTATTATTGTATTCACTTATGTGAGCATTTGTTGCTTGTGCAGTACACACAAAGTTTATCCAAATCATCTGACATTTATTGTTGAGATCCAGGGATTCACACACACACAAACACACACACAGTACATATACATACTGTATACCTGATGTCCTAAACTCCTGGATTCATAGAAATCTATATCTAGGAATAATTTTCATCCCGATAAAGTGCAGCTAGGAACAACATAGCATATGGAATATTGTAAGTGGTTCGTACAACAGCAAGAATTAATAGTGTTTTACAGTGATGAAGCCTCATTTCAATAGTATTATTATGTGGCACAATGCATGTTAATGGTCTGAAAACAACCCAAACTGGATGGCTGAAGGCCATTTTCAAACTGATTCATGCACTATAATGTACTGTATATGGGGATATTTGGGGAGAGATTAATTGTGCAATGTTTTTGGTAGTAATGTACCAGAGCAAACTTACCTCTGTGTGTTAAAATATTTTCTTGTCTCTCATCTAAATGACATTACTTTGTTTGAATTATATACAGTAAGTGCAGTTTCAGCAAGATGGTGCCCCACCACACTTTTCTATTGGTAGAAGACAAGGTCCAGTCAAATGACCTCCTTGGTATCCAGATTGAACTCTACTCCTTTTTTCCTTTTTGGGGTCATTTGAAGTTAATAGTCTATCAGAAGTCCAGATCCAGATCAATTGTTGCATTAACCTCCCTGGCGGTATGATTCTTTCTGATTTTAGGTGCTGAAAGCGGTACAATTATTTTGCATGGAAATTTGGCATTTTATATTGTAGGTCTGTAATTATTAACAATAACACACTTAAATCTGTCCAAACAAGAGTCTAGTAGATATCCCGGGTATGATAAAGTTTGAAACACAAAAACATAAATTATAATATAATAAAAAAAAAATAATAATTAAAAAAAATAAAAATAAATAGTAATAAAATAAATTTCCACACTATCACTATCGCTCAATTCTGCAAGTGTTCTAATTTACTATCGCTGTTTTCTAGCTGGTCTAAAGCCATTTTTGACGTAAAGGGACACTTTTTGGTTGCTATGGACAATCTCAAGTTTCCAGGCAGAAAGAACAGTATATGCAATATAAAACTGCATGCAGGGCATGGGCCAGAGCACTGGGGACAAATGGGATGTGAAAATTTCATACAGTACTGTAATCTGTAAGATTACAGTACTGTATGTGTTATGCTTTTTACATTTTTTTGAATTTGCCGCCAGGCTCCGCCCCCGTGCGTCGCGACGCTCGCAGCGAACGGAGCCTGGCACAGAGAGGCTTCGGAGAAGGACACAGCCCGCGGACACTGCGGGGGACATCGCAGGATCCCGGGGACAAGGTAAGTAAGGAGGTACCAGGATCCTGCGATGCAATCCCGAGTGTGGCTCGGGGTTACCGCTAATGGTGCTGAATTTTAACCCCGAGCCACACTCGGGAAAACCGCCAGGGAGGTTAAAGGAGGGAATCATCTCTGCATGTAATAAGGCCAGTTCTGTTTCAATAAGAAATGTTCTTGTAGTCAGTGTATACACAATTGTTGAGAAGAAGTCTAAGGTTGTCAATTTGACAATTTACTGTAAAACTTAAATACCATTTTGCCTATGGATACAGACGTTTTTCCCTTAGTGTTTTCAGGGCCGTCTTTAACGCAGGGCAAATGGGGAATCTGTCCAAGGCCCATTCATTGTTGTAGGGCACCAAACACTGATAAGTCAAGTGGATTCATTTTCTCCTCCTTTCTAACCAGCTCGGCATGGGTTAAGTCCCGTCCCCGCAGTGTCTCTTCTACTGGCCCCACCCCTCCCCCTTTGCTCAGTCTGAGTGCACTGAGTCTCTTCCCCAGTGATGTGCTGCATTCCGACACTCCCATCCCTCCTCTGTGGGCGGCTGCCAGATGACATCACTCTGCAGAGTGAGTAGATAGACACTGTGTCCTGCCCTGAGCCAAGATCCCCCTTCCACCACCTCTGATAACCTTCCAGGGAATCACAGCTGCTGCAGAACTTTTTGGAGGGTGTAGGGCAGGGCTGCTGGGTGTTGTAATGTAGGGTAGTGATTGGCTGCTGCTGTAGAACTTCTTGGAGGGGGTAGGACAGTGCTGCTGGGTGTTGTAGTGCAGGGCAGTGATTGACAGCTGTGGGCTCAACAATAACCCCACTCCCTGCTTCTTCACCCTCAGCAATAACCCCTTACCTGCTTCTCCACCCTCAACAATAACCCTTTACCTGCTTCTCCACCCTCAACAATAACCCCCCTTCCTGCTTCTTCACCCTCAACAATAACCCCCCTTCTTGATTCTCCACCCTCAACAATAACCACCCTTCCTGTGTATGACAGTAATTCCGCGCTTAGGAATAAGAAGAAAAGGGACTGCTGCCCCCCTATAAATGAATATCACAGAGGTGATATCCAAAAATGGATAATATTCTAAACAGGGGAATTGGCGCTGTCCAGCTATATGCGCATAAAAGAATATAAAACTTCTTTGATAAATAAAACAGAAATACTTGTAAAAGAGGTGGTGCGTGTAAACAATACGTAACAGGGGCTATGGTGTAGCAAATACAAACAATAGCCTTAGCAGATAATAATAAAGTGCAACGGGCTCCTAAAAATAAAGAATGTGCCTTAAAACCAATTTATCAAATGCCCACCCTTCCTGCTTCTCCACCCTCAACAATAACCCCCCTTATTGATTCTCCACCCTCAACAATAACCCCCCTTCTTGATTCTCCACCCTCAACAATAACCCCCATTCCTGCTTCTCCACCCTCAATATTAACCCCCCTCCCACTTATCTACCCTCAACAATAACCCCCCTCCCCACTTATCCACCCTCAACAATAACCCCCCTCCCTGCTTGTCCACCCTCAACCATAAATCCCCACCCTGCTTCTCCACCCACAACAATACCCCCTCCCTGCCTGTCCATGCTCAACTATAACCCCTCTCCCTGCCACTCCACCCTCAACAATAACCCCCCTTCCCACTTCTCCACCCTCAATAATAACCCCCCTCCCTGCTTCTCCACCCTCAATAATAACCCCCCTCCCTGCTTCTCCTACCTCAACAATAACTCCCCTCCCTGCTTCTCTTCCCTCAACAATAACCCCCTCCCTGCTTCTCCACCCTCAATAATAACCGCCCTCCCGCTTCTCCACTCTCAATAATGACCTCCCTCCCTGCTTCTCCACCCTCAATAATAACTCCCCTCCCTGCTTCTCTTCCCTCAACAATAACTCCCTCCCTGCTTCTCCACCAACAATAACCCCTCCTGCTTCTCCAGCCTCAACAATAACCCCTCTCCCTGCTTCTCCACCCTCAATAATAACCCCTTCCCGCTTCTTCACCCCTAAACAATAACCCCCCTCTCTGTTTCTCCACCCTCAATAATAACCCCCTTCCCGCTTCTCCACCCTCAACAATAACCCCCTCCCTGCTTCTCCACCCTCAACAATAACCCCCCTCCCTGCTTCTCCATTGTCAACAATAACCCCCCTCCCTGCTTCTCCACCCTCAATAATAACCCCCCTCCCTGCTTCTCCACCCTCAACAATAACCCCCTCCCTGCTTCTCCACACTCAATAATAACCCCTCTCCCCGCTTCTCCACCCTCAATAATGACCCCCTCCCTGCTTCTCCACCCTCAACAATAACCCCCCTCCCTGCTTCTCCACCCTTAACAGTAACCCCCCCTCCCTGCTTCTCCACCCTCAATAATAACCCCCCTCCCTGTTTCTTCACCCTCTACAATAACCCCTTTCTCTGCTTCTCCACCCTTAATAATAACCCCCTCCCAGCTTCTCCACCCTCAATAATAACTCTCCTTCCCCTTCTTCACCCAACAATAACCCCCCTCCCTGCTTCCCCACCCTCAATAATAACCCCCCTCCTTGCTTCTCCACCCTCAACAGTAACCCCCTCCCCACTTCTTCACCCTCAACAGTAACCCTCTTGCTTCTACACACACAACAATAACCCCCCTCCCCGCTTCTCCACCCTCAATAATAACCCTCCTTCCCCCTTCTTCACCCTCAACAATAACCTCTCTCCCTGCTTCTCCACCCTCAATAATAACCCCCTCCCTGCTTCTCTACCCTCAACAATAACCCCCCCTTCTCCACCTTCAACAATAACCCCCCTTCCCACTTATCCACCCTCAACAATAACCCCCCTCCCTGCTTCTCCACCCTCAACCATAATCCCCCACCCTGCTTCTCCACCCCCGATAATAACCCCCTCCCTGCTTGTCCACCCACAACAATAACCCCCCTCCCTGACTCTCCACCCTCAATAATAACCCCCCTCCCGCTTCTCCACCCTCAATAATAACCTCCCTCCCTGCTTCTCCACCCTCAACAATAACTCCCTCCCTGCTTCTCCACCAACAATAATCCTTTCCTGCTTCTCCACCCTCAATAATAACCCACTCCCACTTCCTCACCCTAAACAATAACCCCCCTCCCTGCTTCTTCACCCTCAATAATAACCCCCTTCCCACTTCTCCACCCTTAATAATAACCCCCTCCCTGCTTCTCCACCCTCAATAATAACACCCCTCCCTGCTTCTCTTCCCTCAACAATAACCCCCCTCCCTGCTTCTCCATCCTCATTAATAAACCCCCTCCCTGCTTCTCCACCCTCAATAATAACCCCCATCCCCGCTTCTCCACCCTCAATAATGACCCCCTCCCTGCTTATCCACCCTCAATAATAACCCCCCTCCCTGCTTCTCCACCCTCAACAATAACCCCCCTCCCTGCTTCTCCACCCTCAATAATAACCCCCCTCCCTGCTTCTTCACCCTCTACAAAAACCCCTCTCTCTGCTTCTCCACCCTTGATAATAACCCCCTCCCCGCTTCTCCACCCTCAACAGTAACCCCCTCCCCACTTCTCCACCCTCAATAATAACCCTCTTCCCCTTCTTTACCCTTAACAATAACCCCCCTTACTGCTTCCCCACCCTCAATAATAACCCCCTCCTTGCTTCTCCACCCTCAACAGTAACCCCCTCCCCGCTTCTCCACCCTCAACAGTAACCCCCCTGCTTTTTCACGCTCAACATTAACCCCCCTCCCGCTTCTTCACCCGCAACAATAACCCCTCTCCCTGCTTCTGCACCCTCAATAGTAACCCACTCCCTGCTTCTCTACCCTCAACAATAACCCCCCCGCTTCTCCACCTTCAACAATAATCCCCCTCCCCACTTATCCACCCTCAACAATAACCCCCCTCCCTGATTCTCCACCCTCAACCATAAACACCCACCCTGCTTCTCCACCCCCAATAATAACCCCCTCCCTGCTTGTCCACCCACAACAATAACCCCACTCCCTGCCTCTCCACCCTCAACAATAACCCCCTCCCCACTTCTCCACCCACAATAATAACCTTCCTCCCCGCTTCTTCACCCTAAACAATAACCCCCCTCCCTGCTTCTCAAACCTCAATAATAACCCCCCTCCCTGCTTCTCCAACCTCAACAATAATTCCCCTCCCTGCTTCTCTTCCCTCAATAATAACCTCCCTCCCTGCTTCTCCACCCTCAAAACTCCCCTTCCTGCTTCTCTTCCCTCAACAATAACCCTCTCCCTGTTTCTCCACCAACAATACTCCCCCCCCCCTGCTTCTCCAACCTCAACAATAACGCCTCTACCTGCTTCTCCACCCTCAAAAATAACTCCCTCCTGCTTCTTCACCCTAAACAATAACCCCCCTCCCTGCTTCTCCACCCTTAATAATAACCCCCCTCCCACTTCTCCACCCTCAATAATAACCCCCTCCCTGCTTCTCCACCCTCAATAATACCACCCCTCCCTGCTTCTCTTCCCTCAACAATAACCCCCTCCCAGCTTCTCCACCAACAATAACCCCCCTTCCTGCTTCTCCACCCTCAACAATAACCCCCCTTCCTGCTTCTCCACCCTCAACAATAACCCCCCTCCCTGCTTCTCCAACCTCAATTCTCCACCCTCAATAATAACACCCCTCCCTGCTTCTCTTCCCTCAATAGGGATGAACCGAACACTCGGTTCGGTTCACACCAGAACCTGCGAACGGACCACTAATTTGCGCAAACTTTAGAACCCCATTTAAGTCTATGGGACTCGAAAATCAAAAGTGCTAATTTTAAAGGCTAATTTGCATGGTATTGTCCTAAAAAGAGTTTGGGGACCCGGGTCCTGCCCCAGGGGACATGTATCAACGCAAAAAAAGTTTTAAAAACGTCAGTTTTTTCGGGAGCAGTGATTTTAATAATGCTTAAAGTGAAAAAAAAGTGAAATATTCCTTTAAATATCGTACCTGGGGGGTGACTATAGTATGCCTGTAAAGTGGCACGGGTTTCCCATGCTTAGAACAGTCCCTGCACAAAATGACATTTTTAAAGGAATAAAAGTCATTTAAAACTGCTTACGGCTTTAATGTAATGTCCGGTCCCGGTAATATGGATGAAAATCAGTGAGACAAATGGCATGGGTACCCCCCCAGTCCATTACCAGGCCCTTTGGGTCTTGTATGGATATTAGGGGAACCCCGCACCCAAATTAAAAGGAAAGGCGTGAGGCCCCAGGCCCTCTGAACAGCAGTATACAGGCAGTGCAAACAAGAAAGGGGCTGTAGGTTTGCTGTTAAGAAGAATCTGTTTGTAATTTTGAACTGGTACATTTTTAAAGTGTATCTCCAGCCAAAAAATCTAATATTAAGCTTCTTGGAAAACATAGGGAAGGGTTATCACCCCTGTGACATTTGTTTTGCTGTCTGTGCACCTCTTCAGAAGATTTTACCTCACTTTCTGTCCCAATGACAAATGTTTTTTGACAATTTGGGGATTTTAGTGAAACAAGGATTGGTGATAAAGCATCAGTGGAAAGGAGAAATGTTTTTCCCATATTAACTCTTACAGGAGAGAATTTCCCTTCCTAGGGGTAGATTTCATCTCACTTTCTGTTGTCTCCTTTCGTTTGCAAGTAGGAGTCGTTTGTAAGTAGGATGTTTGAAAGTAGGGGCCTGCCCTATATACTCTGCAGAAATTGTGGCCTTAGGTGTTGGTGTTGCCACAACACTGTAAGCCCTCACAGTTACTCTTGGTGGGCGCAGGAATGGGCTCTGCTGTGAAATATTAGATCAAGAATTGTAATTACATGCCCCTGTTGAACAGGGTCAGAAAAATTGGGCCTTTGGTGGTGGTGCTGGTGCCACAACACTGTAAGTCCTCACAGTTACTCTTGGTGGGCGCAGAAACGTGCCCTGCTGTGAAATATTAGCTCAAGAATTGTAATTACATGTCCCTGTTGAACAGGGGCAGAAAAATTGGGCCTTAGGCACTGGTGCCACAACACTGCAACCCCTCACAGATACTCTAGTTGGAGCGCAGGAATGAGCCCTCCTGTAAAATATTGCAGCAAAAATTGTAATTACACGCTCCTGCTAAACAGGGACTGAAAAATTGGGCCTTAGGCACTGGTGCTGGTGCCACAACACTGCAACCCCTCACAGATACTCTAGTTGGAGCGCAGGAACGAGCCCTCCTGTAAAATATTGTATCAAAAATTGTAATTACACGGCCCTTGTAAAAAGGGGCTGAAAAATAGGGTCTTAGGCACTGGTGCTGGTGCCACAACACTGCAACCCCTCACAAATACTCTAGTTGAGTGCAGTAATGAACCCTCCTTGCAAAATATTGCATCAAAAATTGTAATTACACGCCTCTGTTAAACAGGGGCTGAAAAATTGGACCTTAGCCACTGGTGGCGGTGCCCAGAACCAAAAATATTCTTACAAGCTATCAGCATGATCATTGAGGGGGAAGAGGATAGTCACTCAGCATAACTGGATAGTCACTCAGCATCAGCATAGGCAGTCTTGAAGGGATCTGACATTTCAAAAAAAAAATTTCGGTTACATCAGCATCAGGTGCTTGGTAGCTGGTGGTGATCCAAGACTGATTCATTTTTATGAAGGTCAGTCGATCGACCGAGTCGGTGGACAGGCGCACCCTGTGATCATAACCCCCCTCCCTGCTTCTCCACCCTCAATAATAACCCCCCTCCCTGCTTCTCCTACCTCAACAATAACTCCCCTCCCTGCTTCTCTTCCCTCAACAATAACCCCCTCCCTGCTTCTCCACCCTCAATAATAACCGCCCTCCCGCTTCTCCACTCTCAATAATGACCTCCCTCCCTGCTTCTCCACCCTCAATAATAACTCCCCTCCCTGCTTCTCTTCCCTCAACAATAACTCCCTCCCTGCTTCTCCACCAACAATAACCCCTCCTGCTTCTCCAACCTCAACAATAACCCCTCTCCCTGCTTCTCCACCCTCAATAATAACCCCTTCCCGCTTCTTCACCCCTAAACAATAACCCCCCTCTCTGTTTCTCCACCCTCAATAATAACCCCCTTCCCGCTTCTCCACCCTCAACAATAACCCCCTCCCTGCTTCTCCACCCTCAACAATAACCCACCTCCCTGCTTCTCCATTGTCAACAATAACCCCCCTCCCTGCTTCTCCACCCTCAATAATAACCCCCCTCCCTGCTTCTCCACCCTCAACAATAACCCCCTCCCTGCTTCTCCACACTCAATAATAACCCCTCTCCCCGCTTCTCCACCCTCAATAATGACCCCCTCCCTGCTTCTCCACCCTCAACAATAACCCCCCTCCCTGCTTCTCCACCCTTAACAGTAACCCCCCCTCCCTGCTTCTCCACCCTCAATAATAACCCCCCTCCCTGTTTCTTCACCCTCTACAATAACCCCTTTCTCTGCTTCTCCACCCTTAATAATAACCCCCTCCCAGCTTCTCCACCCTCAATAATAACTCTCCTTCCCCTTCTTCACCCAACAATAACCCCCCTCCCTGCTTCCCCACCCTCAATAATAACCCCCCTCCTTGCTTCTCCACCCTCAACAGTAACCCCCTCCCCACTTCTTCACCCTCAACAGTAACCCTCTTGCTTCTCCACCCACAACAATAACCCCCTCCCTGCTTCTCCACACTCAATAATAACCCCTCTCCCCGCTTCTCCACCCTCAATAATGACCCCCTCCCTGCTTCTCCACCCTCAACAATAACCCCCCTCCCTGCTTCTCCACCCTTAACAGTAACCCCCCCTCCCTGCTTCTCCACCCTCAATAATAACCCCCCTCCCTGTTTCTTCACCCTCTACAATAACCCCTTTCTCTGCTTCTCCACCCTTAATAATAACCCCCTCCCAGCTTCTCCACCCTCAATAATAACTCTCCTTCCCCTTCTTCACCCAACAATAACCTCTCTCCCTGCTTCTCCACCCTCAATAATAACCCCCTCCCTGCTTCTCTACCCTCAACAATAACCCCCCCTTCTCCACCTTCAACAATAACCCCCCTTCCCACTTATCCACCCTCAACAATAACCCCCCTCCCTGCTTCTCCACCCTCAACCATAATCCCCCACCCTGCTTCTCCACCCCCGATAATAACCCCCTCCCTGCTTGTCCACCCACAACAATAACCCCCCTCCCTGACTCTCCACCCTCAATAATAACCCCCCTCCCGCTTCTCCACCCTCAATAATAACCTCCCTCCCTGCTTCTCCACCCTCAACAATAACTCCCTCCCTGCTTCTCCACCAACAATAATCCTTTCCTGCTTCTCCACCCTCAATAATAACCCACTCCCACTTCCTCACCCTAAACAATAACCCCCCTCCCTGCTTCTTCACCCTCAATAATAACCCCCTTCCCACTTCTCCACCCTTAATAATAACCCCCTCCCTGCTTCTCCACCCTCAATAATAACACCCCTCCCTGCTTCTCTTCCCTCAACAATAACCCCCCTCCCTGCTTCTCCATCCTCTTTAATAAACCCCCTCCCTGCTTCTCCACCCTCAATAATAACCCCCATCCCCGCTTCTCCACCCTCAATAATGACCCCCTCCCTGCTTATCCACCCTCAATAATAACCACCCTCCCTGCTTCTCCACCCTCAACAATAACCCCCCTCCCTGCTTCTCCACCCTCAATAATAACCCCCCTCCCTGCTTCTTCACCCTCTACAAAAACCCCTCTCTCTGCTTCTCCACCCTTGATAATAACCCCCTCCCCGCTTCTCCACCCTCAACAGTAACCCCCTCCCCACTTCTCCACCCTCAATAATAACCCTCTTCCCCTTCTTTACCCTTAACAATAACCCCCCTTACTGCTTCCCCACCCTCAATAATAACCCCCTCCTTGCTTCTCCACCCTCAACAGTAACCCCCTCCCCGCTTCTCCACCCTCAACAGTAACCCCCCTGCTTTTTCACGCTCAACATTAACCCCCCTCCCGCTTCTTCACCCGCAACAATAACCCCTCTCCCTGCTTCTGCACCCTCAATAGTAACCCACTCCCTGCTTCTCTACCCTCAACAATAACCCCCCCGCTTCTCCACCTTCAACAATAATCCCCCTCCCCACTTATCCACCCTCAACAATAACCCCCCTCCCTGCTTCTCCACCCTCAACCATAAACACCCACCCTGCTTCTCCACCCCCAATAATAACCCCACTCCCTGCCTCTCCACCCTCAACAATAACCCCCTCCCCACTTCTCCACCCACAATAATAACCTTCCTCCCCGCTTCTTCACCCTAAACAATAACCCCCCTCCCTGCTTCTCAAACCTCAATAATAACCCCCCTCCCTGCTTCTCCAACCTCAACAATAATTCCCCTCCCTGCTTCTCTTCCCTCAATAATAACCTCCCTCCCTGCTTCTCCACCCTCAAAACTCCCCTTCCTGCTTCTCTTCCCTCAACAATAACCCTCTCCCTGTTTCTCCACCAACAATACTCCCCCCCCCTGCTTCTCCAACCTCAACAATAACGCCTCTACCTGCTTCTCCACCCTCAAAAATAACTCCCTCCTGCTTCTTCACCCTAAACAATAACCCCCCTCCCTGCTTCTCCACCCTTAATAATAACCCCCCTCCCACTTCTCCACCCTCAATAATAACCCCCTCCCTGCTTCTCCACCCTCAATAATACCACCCCTCCCTGCTTCTCTTCCCTCAACAATAACCCCCTCCCAGCTTCTCCACCAACAATAACCCCCCTTCCTGCTTCTCCACCCTCAACAATAACCCCCCTTCCTGCTTCTCCACCCTCAACAATAACCCCCCTCCCTGCTTCTCCACCCTCAATTCTCCACCCTCAATAATAACACCCCTCCCTGCTTCTCTTCCCTCAATAGGGATGAACCGAACACTCGGTTCGGTTCACACCAGAACCTGCGAACGGACCACTAATTTGCGCAAACTTTAGAACCCCATTTAAGTCTATGGGACTCGAAAATCAAAAGTGCTAATTTTAAAGGCTAATTTGCATGGTATTGTCCTAAAAAGAGTTTGGGGACCCGGGTCCTGCCCCAGGGGACATGTATCAACGCAAAAAAAAGTTTTAAAAACGTCAGTTTTTTCGGGAGCAGTGATTTTAATGATGCTTAAAGTGAAAAAAAAGTGAAATATTCCTTTAAATATCGTACCTGGGGGGTGACTATAGTATGCCTGTAAAGTGGCACGGGTTTCCCATGCTTAGAACAGTCCCTGCACAAAATGACATTTTTAAAGGAATAAAAGTCATTTAAAACTGCTTACGGCTTTAATGTAATGTCCGGTCCCGGTAATATGGATGAAAATCAGTGAGACAAATGGCATGGGTACCCCCCCAGTCCATTACCAGGCCCTTTGGGTCTTGTATGGATATTAGGGGAACCCCGCACCCAAATTAAAAGGAAAGGCGTGAGGCCCCAGGCCCTCTGAACAGCAGTATACAGGCAGTGCAAACAAGAAAGGGGCTGTAGGTTTGCTGTTAAGAAGAATCTGTTTGTAATTTTGAACTGGTACATTTTTAAAGTGTATCTCCAGCCAAAAAATCTAATATTAAGCTTCTTGGAAAACATAGGGAAGGGTTATCACCCCTGTGACATTTGTTTTGCTGTCTGTGCACCTCTTCAGAAGATTTTACCTCACTTTCTGTCCCAATGACAAATGTTTTTTGACAATTTGGGGATTTTAGTGAAACAAGGATTGGTGATAAAGCATCAGTGGAAAGGAGAAATGTTTTTCCCATATTAACTCTTACAGGAGAGAATTTCCCTTCCTAGGGGTAGATTTCATCTCACTTTCTGTTGTCTCCTTTCGTTTGCAAGTAGGAGTCGTTTGTAAGTAGGATGTTTGAAAGTAGGGGCCTGCCCTATATACTCTGCAGAAATTGTGGCCTTAGGTGTTGGTGTTGCCACAACACTGTAAGCCCTCACAGTTACTCTTGGTGGGCGCAGGAATGGGCTCTGCTGTGAAATATTAGATCAAGAATTGTAATTACATGCCCCTGTTGAACAGGGTCAGAAAAATTGGGCCTTTGGTGGTGGTGCTGGTGCCACAACACTGTAAGTCCTCACAGTTACTCTTGGTGGGCGCAGAAACGTGCCCTGCTGTGAAATATTAGCTCAAGAATTGTAATTACATGTCCCTGTTGAACAGGGGCAGAAAAATTGGGCCTTAGGCACTGGTGCCACAACACTGCAACCCCTCACAGATACTCTAGTTGGAGCGCAGGAATGAGCCCTCCTGTAAAATATTGCAGCAAAAATTGTAATTACACGCTCCTGCTAAACAGGGACTGAAAAATTGGGCCTTAGGCACTGGTGCTGGTGCCACAACACTGCAACCCCTCACAGATACTCTAGTTGGAGCGCAGGAACGAGCCCTCCTGTAAAATATTGTATCAAAAATTGTAATTACACGGCCCTTGTAAAAAGGGGCTGAAAAATAGGGTCTTAGGCACTGGTGCTGGTGCCACAACACTGCAACCCCTCACAAATACTCTAGTTGAGTGCAGTAATGAACCCTCCTTGCAAAATATTGCATCAAAAATTGTAATTACACGCCTCTGTTAAACAGGGGCTGAAAAATTGGGCCTTAGCCACTGGTGGCGGTGCCCAGAACCAAAAATATTCTTACAAGCTATCAGCATGATCATTGAGGGGGAAGAGGATAGTCACTCAGCATAACTGGATAGTCACTCAGCATCAGCATAGGCAGTCTTGAAGGGATCTGACATTTCAAAAAAAAAATTTCGGTTACATCAGCATCAGGTGCTTGGTAGCTGGTGGTGATCCAAGACTGATTCATTTTTATGAAGGTCAGTCGATCGACCGAGTCGGTGGACAGGCGCACCCTGTGATCAGTTTCAAAACCTCCAGCAGCACTGAATGTGCGTTCCGAAAGAACGCTGGATGCAGGACAGGCCAGTAGCTCAATTGCATACTGTGCAAGCTCTGGCCAGTGATCCATCCTCAAGACCCAGTAACCCAGAGGATTTTCGGTGGGAAAGGTGTCCAAGTCAGATCTTGCCCCTAGGTATTCCTGCACCATGTAAAACAGAAGCTGGCGATGGTTGCTGGAACCGATCATACCATGGGGCTGCGGACTAAAAAATTGTCTAAACGCATCGGTCAGATGGCCACCTTCTCCACCGCTCCTTCTTTGACAGACCGAAGCCTCAGCAACATGTTGTCCAGGAACAGGAGTTTGTAACCTCCCAGTCTTTGGGAACGCGTTGCACAGACCTTTCTGCAAGGCCTCCCGAAGATGTTTCAGCCTCTGTTCTCTCTGCGAGGGCAAGATAAGGTCCGCAACCTTACCCTTGTAAGGTGGATCAAGGAGGGTTGCCAGCCAGTATTGATCCCTCTCCTTGATACCACAAATAAGAGGATCCTTCCGCAGGCTTTGCAGGATCAGGGAGGCCATGCAGCATAGGTTTGCTGAGGCATTCGGTCCGGCGTCCTCTGGGTCACTAAGGACAACATGATCCGCAGCCACCTCCTCCCAGCCACGTACAAGCCCATGGGTTTCTTTGGACTGTAAATGATCCCTTGAAGACTGCTGCTGATGCTGAGTGCCAGGCTCCACCCCCATGCTGACACAATCCTCCTCTTCCTCCTCCTCATCCTCTTCCTGTGTGATTGGCGGGCACGCAGGAACACTGTCTGGATAAAGGGGGCCTTGAGAGGTAAGGAAGTCCTCCTCTTCCTGCCTCTGTTCTGCCCCAAGTGCCCTGTCCATTATTCCATGCAACATGTGCTCCAACAGGTGGACAAGGGGACAGTGTCACTGATGCATGCACTGTCACTGCTCACCATACTCATGGCCTCCTCAAATGGTGACAGGACAGTGCATGCATCCCTGATCATGACCCACTGGCGTGGGGGAAAAAAACAAGCTCTTCTGACCCTGTCCTGGTGCCATAGTCACACAGGTACTCATTGATGGCCCTTTGCTGCATGTGCAGCCGCTGCAGCATGGCCAACGTTGAGTTCCATCTGGTGGGCATGTCACAGATTAGGTGGTTCTTGGGCAGGTTAAATTCCTTTTGGAGGTCAGCCAGCCGAGCACTGGCATTATATGACCGGCGGAAATGCACACAGACTTTCCTGGCCTGCCTCAGGACATCCTGTAAGCCCGGGTACCTGCCCAAGAAACGCTGCACCACCAAGTTAAGGACGTGAGCTAAACAGGGCACATGGGTCATTTGTCCCTGTCAGGGGGCGGAGAGGAGGTTGGTGCCATTGTCGCAAACCACCATTCCTGCCTTAAGTTGGCGTGGTGTCAACCACCTCTGAACCTGCCCCTGCAGAGCTGACAGAACCTCTGCCCCAGTGTGGCTCCTGTCCCCCAAGCACACCAGCTCAAGCACCACATGGCATATTTTGGCCTGCTTACTTGCGTAGCCCCTTGAACGGCTACGGAGCACCGCTGGTTCCGAGGACAAAGCACAGGAAGAGGCCATGGAGGAAGAAGAAGAGGAGGGGGTGGAGGAGAGATGTGTGTCAGAATCACCAGTAGTAGCATTTTGGAGGCGTGGTGGCAGAACAACCTCCAACACTACTGCACCTTGTCCTGCATCCTTCCCAGCTGCCAGCAGAGTCACCCAATGCGCTGTGAAACTTAGGTAACATCCCTGTCCATGCCTGCTGGACCATCAGTCAGCCAACACTACTGCACCTTGTTCTGCATCCTTCCCAGCTGCCAGCAGAGTCACCCAATGCGCTGTGAAACTTAGGTAACATCCGTGTCCATGCCTGCTGGACCATCAGTCAGCCAACACTACTGCACCTTGCCCTGCATCCTTCCCAGCTGCCAGCAGAGTCACCCAATGCGCTGTGAAACTTAGGTAACATCCATGCCTGCTGGACCATCAGTCAGAGGTAATATGCACTTTACCGCTGACAGCCCTGTCCAGCGAGGCATGGACATTGCCTTCCACATGCTGGTAGAGAGCCGGAATTGCCTTCCGTGAGAAAAAGTGGCGTTTGGGTACCTGCCACTGAGGAACCACACATTCCATGAACTCACGGAAGGGGGCAGAGTCTACCAACTGGAAAGGTAGCAGTTGAAGTGCTAGCAATTTTGCCAAGCTAGCATTCAACCGCTGGGCATGTGGATGGCTGGGAGCGAACTTCTTTCGGCGGTGCAGCGGCTGGGGCAGGGAAATTTGCCTGGTACAATCTGACGTTGGTGTACCGATAGCAGATTGCCCACAAGTACTTGGCTGTGACACACCTCATTCTACACCTTCATTCCTCTCAGTGCAAGTCTCAGAGAGGACTGAAGTTATAATGGGGTTGGAGACCTCAGCTGATGAGGAGCAAGGAGAGGTCCTCTTTGTTCTTTGGTGTGGGTCTTTTAGGTACGCTTGCCGACGAACTGCATGGCAGGTCAACATATGTCTGGTCAAGCATGTGGTGCCCAAGCGGGAGATGTTTTGGCCACGCGAGATATGCTTGAGACATATGTTGCAAATAGCAGCGGTGCGATCTGATGGACATGTCTCAAAAAAGGCCCACACCAAAGAACTTTTGGAATAACGCGCAGAGACAGCAGCGCCCTGCACATGCGGAGCTTTGCAGTGTGATGCAGTCAGTGTGCTGCCCTTAAGCTGGCCCCTGGAGGGCATCCTGCCTCATTAGTGGATGTGGCTCCTCCTCTCTCCTCTCTCCTATCAGGCACCCATGTGGCGTCAGTGACTTCATCATCCCCTCCCTCCTCATCACTGGAGCGAACCTGGCAGTATGCTGCAGCAGGGGAAACATGACTGCCAGATTGCTGTCCTTCTTGGGCACCCCCTCTGTCTGGGCTCACGTTACTGCCTTCCTCTAGCTGAGTGCCATCATCGGAGCCTTCAAAACGCTGGGCATCCTCCTGAAGCATGTACCAAACACTGTGGTCAAACAGTTTGGGGGACTCCTCAGGAGGACATGGTGGGGCAAGGGAAGGAGTGACTGATTCCATTGAGCCGAGGGAAGAGGCCGGGTTGGCAGCTGCTTTGCCAGACAAAGTACACTGAGCATGCGTGAGAGAGGATGAGGAGGATGAGGACGGCTTGGTTATCCACTCGACCAAGTCTTCCGCGTGTTGCGGCTCAACATGGCCAGCTGCTGAAAAAAAGGCCAAGCGTGTCCCACGGCCACCTGCTGATGAGGATGCACCATGTCCACAACCAGCACTGTTGCCTCTAGACACAGAGCCTGCTTGTCCTCTTTTATTGGCTTGTGACTGTCTGCCTCTCCTTGTTGGCTTTCCAGACATACTAATGGCCTGCAGATGTAGATGTAGCTGCACTAAGCTGGGATATATATATATATATATATATATATATATATATATATATATATATATATATATATATATATATATATATATATATATATATATATATACTGATACTGCAGCTAGCAAAATCAATTGCCATTATTATTATGAGAACACCACCAATCTTCTACAGGTAGCTTTAGCTGAACACTGTGCAGAGGCTTCACTACACTAACTTGAGGCTATAGCTGAACACTGTGCAGAGGTCGCACTACACTAACTCGTTGCTTTAGCTGAATACTGTGCAGAGGACACACTACACTAACATTTAAATATTGTAGCTGCCTGCGGTAGTGATTGGATCAGGAAAACACCACCAACCTTCTACAGGTAGCTTTAGCTGAACACTGTGCAGAGTTCGCACTACACTAATGTGTAAATAATGTAGCTGCCTTCGGTAGTGATAGGATGAGAAAAACACCACCAATCTTCTACAGGTAGCTTTAGCTGAACACTGTGCAGAGGTCGCACTACACTAACTTGTAGCTTTAGCTGAACACTGTGCAGAAGACGCACTACACTAACGTTTAAATAATGTAGCTGCCTGTGGTAGTGATAGGATCAGGAAAATGCCCCCAACCTTCTACAGGTAGCTTTAGCTGAACACTGTGCAGAGGACGCACTACACTAACTTGTAGCTTTAGCTGAACACTGTGCAGAAGACGCACTACACTAACGTTTAAATAATGTAGCTGCCTGCAGTAGTGATAGGATCAGGAAAATGCCACCAACCTTCTACAGGTAGCTTTAGCTGAACACTGTGCAGAGGACGCACTACACTAATGTTTAAATAATGTAGCTGCCTGTGGTAGTGATAGGATCAGGAAAACACCACCAACCTTCTACAGGTAGCTTTAGCTGAACACTGTGCAGAGTTCGCACTACACTAATGTGTAAATAATGTAGCTGCCTGCGGTAGTGATAGGATCAGAAAAACACCACCAATCTTCTACAGGTAGTTTTAGCTGAACACTGTGCAGAGGTCGCACTACACTAACTTGTAGCTTTAGCTGAACACTGTGCAGAGGTCACACTACACTAACTTGTAGCTTTAGCTGAACACTGTGCAGAGGTCGCATTACACTAACTCGTAGCTTTAGCTGAACACTGTGCAGAGGACGCACTACACTAACGTTTAAATAATGTAGCTGCCTGCGGTAGTGATAGGATCAGGAAAACACCACCAACCTTCTACAGGTAGCTTTAGCTGAACACTGTGCAGAGTTTGCACTACACTAACGTGTAAATAATGTAGCTGCCTGCGGTAGTGATAGGATCAGAAAAACACCACCCATCTTCTACAGGTAGTTTTAGCTGAACTTTGGTTGTCTGCGAGCTGGTGGTAAGTAGGCTTGGAATTTTTTCCTGGGCATTCCCCAGGCCTTGTTTATATCTGTTTTTGTAGCCCTCCAATGCCGCTTACTGCGATAGCCAGCTATAAATGAAGGTAGTGGCAAGTTTTTTGAGATCACCTTGGTGTGTGTATTGGTCCAGCAACGCACCAGCACCTTTGCAGCCATTGTGCTATTTGCTGGGTGTCTGGTGTGCTCCTGTACCTTTAAGAAGGGATGGGCTGCCCTTCAGTCCACCTGCCCTCATTTATCCATCAGAATGCATGTGCCTCCACTGTGGGGACACTCATATTTTAGTGTTAGGACCACAGATATCAGGGTGCCGTGACGAGGCTCTGTGGCTTAGGCATGCGTTTGCAAATGCGTGCGGACTAAACCCCTGTTTTTAACACATACTGTTAGACAGGTTAATTTGGTTGTCTGCGAGCTGGTGGTAAGTAGGCTTGGAATTTTTTCCTGGGCATTCCCCAGGCCTTGTTTATATCTGTTTTTGTAGCCCTCCAATGCCGCTTACTGCGATAGCCAGCTATAAATAAGGGTAGTGGCAAGTTTTTTGAGATCACCTTGGTGTGTGTATTGGTCCAGCAACGCACCAACACCTTTACAGCCATTGTGCTATTTGCTGGGTGTCTGGTGTGCTCCTGTACCTTTAAGAAGGGATGGGCTGCCCTTCAGTCCACCTGCCCTCATTTATCCATCAGAATGCATGTGCCTCCACTGTGGGGACACTCATATTTTAGTGTTAGGACCACAGATATCAGGCTGCCGTGACGAGGCTCTGTGGCTTACGCATGCGTTTGCAAATGCGTGCGGACTAAACCCCTGTTTTTAACGCATACTGTTAGACAGGTTAATTTGGTTGTCTGCGAGTTGGTGGTAAGTAGGCTTGGAATTTTTTCCTGGGCATTTCCCAGGCCTTGTTTATATCAGTTTTAGCTGAACACTGTGCAGAGGTCGCACTACACTAACTTGTAGCTTTAGCTGAACACTGTGCAGAGGTCGCACTACACTAACTTGTAGCTTTAGCTGAACACTGTGCAGAGGTCGCATTACACTAACTTGTAGCTTTAGCTGAACACTGTGCAGAGGTCGCACTACACTAACTTGTAACTTTAGCTGAAAACTGTGCAGAGGTCGCACTACACTAACTTGTAAATAATGTAGATGCCTGCGGTAGTGATAGGATCAGAAAAACATCACCAATCTTCTACAGGTAGCTTTAGCTGAACACTTTGCAGAGGACGCACTACACTAACTGTAAATACTGTAGCTGCCTGACTGTGGTACTAATAGGATCAGAAGAACACCATATATTTAAAATAAAGAAGAAAACTGTGCTTAGAAAAAAAGGAAGAAAGAACAAGCTGCGGTCATAAGTGTGGCCCACCAAAATAAATCAAAAAAAGAAGAAAAACCGCGCTATAAAGTGATATAAACAATAGTCCAATTGTGAAGTCCCATATAAAATTAAATAAATGGTCCCAATTACAGTCCAGGCAAGGAGGATAAGTATGTGATATAAACTTCTTCCAAAGGAAACAGTAATGGCGGACACAGTTAGCAGAACACTCCAATATATATTGCGCTTACCAGAAGTAAGCCGTAAAAGGGCTAGTGGCTTTAACCCAGCCTGGGCCTTTAGATGTACACTCCAGATGAGGCAGGAAGGGCGCCCTCATCCCGTGGATCCACAAATTATGATCCAAAAAAGATATAACAAAAATATAGCGTAATATTGTTTACAAAAACACCACGCCAAACCAAAAAAAGAAGTGACACTCAATTAGCCTTAAATCACGTGTGATCATATAAAATCCTATGCTGAATAGCTAGGACAATGTAGTGAGTATCATGCAATCATGCAAAAATAAATAAAATCAAAGAGTCAAATATAAAATATAAATTTAAATTATACACGGGTGAAAAATGCAACGACTCCCAAAATCTGCTTACCAGATATAATTGGACAGTCGACGTGTGTAAATCACCCCAAAAGTATTTGAAAGATTGTGGAGAGAACTCCCACCAGGTGCTGAGAAAGCTAATAGTACGAGCTGCTTACCAGAAGACAGACCCTCATACACAATACACTGTAAGTGAAGCTAACTGACTGACTGTCCTGCCTAATTTATCTAACTTAAATCAAATGACACTGTCTCTCTGTCTCTGTCTCTCAACACCAGAACACACTACACAGGGCAGACGTGCAGGTATCCTTATATAGTGTGGGGCATGTACTAAACCCCCTGAGCCATAATTGGCCAAAGCCACCCTGGCTTTGGCCAATTACAGCTCTCTGTACAGACGGCGCTGTGATTGGCCAAGTCATAGTGCATGCTTGGCCAATCATCAGCCAGCAATGCACTGTGATGCCGCAGTGAATTATGGGCCGTGACACGCCACTCGAATTTGGCGCAAACGGCCCATATCATTCGCAATTTGGCGAACGACCGAACAGACGATGTTCAAGTCGCACATGGGTTCGACTTGAACACAAAGCTCATCCCTATCCCTCAACAATAACCCCCTCCCTGCTTCTCCACCAACAATAACCCCCCTTCCTGCTTCTCCACCCTCAGCAATAACCCCCCTCCTTGCTTCTCCACCCTCAATAATAACCCCCTCCCTGCTTCTCCACCCTCAACAATAACCCCCTCCCTGCTTCTCCACCTTCAATAATAAACCCCCTCCCTGCTTCTCCACCTTCAATAATAACCCCCCTCCCTGCTTCTTCACCCTCTACAATAACACCTCTCTCTGCTTCTCCACCCTTGATAATAACCCCCTCCCTGCTTCTTCACCCCCAACAGTAATCCCTCTCCCCGCTTCTCTTACCTCAATAATAACCCCCCCTTCTTTTTCACCCTCAACAATAACCCCCCTCCCCGCTTCTCCACCCTCAATAATAACCCTCCTCCCTGCTTCTCTACCCTCAACAATAAGCCCCGCTTCTCTACCCTCAACAATAACCCCCCGCTTCTCCACCTTCAACAATAACTCCCCTCCCCACTTCTCCACCCTCAACAATAACCCCCATCCCTGCTTCTCCACCCTAAATAATAACCCTCCTCCCTGCTTCTCTACCCTCAACAATAACCCCCTGCTTCTCCACCTTCAACAATAACCCCCCTCCCTACTTCTCCACCCTCAACAATAACCCCCATCCCCGCTTCTCCACCCTCAACAATAACTCCCCTCCCTGCTTCTCCACCCTCAACAATAACCCCCCTCCCCGCTTCTCTACCCTCAATAATAACCCCCTTCTCCCTTCTTCACCCTCAAAAATACCCCCCTCCCTGCTTCTCTACCCTCAATAATAAACCCCTTCTCCCTTCTTCACCCTAAAAAATACCCCCCTCCCTGCTTCTCCACCCTCAATAACAACCCCTCTCCTTGCTTCTCCACCAACAATACCCCCCTTCCTGCTTCTCCACCCTCAACAATAACCCCCCTCCCTGCTTCTCCACCAACAATAACCCCCCTCCCTGCTTCTCCACCCTCAATAATAACCCCCCTCCCTGCTTCTCCACCCTCAACAATAACCCCCTCCCTGCTTCTCCACCCTCAATAATAACCCCTCTCCCTGCTTCTCCACCTTCAACAATAACCCCCCTCCCCACTTCTCCACCCTCAACAATAACCCCCCTCCCCGCTTCTCTACCCTCAATAATAACCCCCTTCTCCCTTCTTCACTCTCAAAAATACCCCCCTCCCCACTTCTCTACCCTCAATAATAACCCCCTTCTCCCTTCTTCATCCTCAAAAATACTCCCCTCCTTGCTTCTCCACCCTCAACAATAACCCCTCTCAACGCTTCTTTACCCTCAACAATATCCCCCCTCCCCGCTTCTCCACCCTCAATAATAGACCCCCTCCCTGCTTCCCCACCCTCAATAATAACCCCCTCCTTGCTTCTCCACCCTCAACAATAATCCCTCTCAACGCTTCTTTACCCTCAACATATCCCCCCTCCCCGCTTCTCCACCCTCAATAATAGACCCCCTCCCTGCTTCCCCACCCTCAATAATAACCCCCTCCTTGCTTCTCCACCCTCAACAATAACCCCTCTCAACGCTTCTTTACCCTTAACAATATCCCCCCTCCCCGCTTCTCCACCCTCAATAATAGACCCCCTCCCTGCTTCTCCACCCTCAACAATAACCCCTCGCCCCACTTCTCCACCCTCAACAATAACCCCCCTCCTTGCTTCTCCACCCTCAACAATAACCCCCTCCCCACTTCTCCACCCTTAACAATAACTCCCTCCCTGCTTCTCCACCCTCAGCTATAACTCCCCGCTTCTCCACCCTCAACAAGAGCCCCTCTCTCTGCCTCTCCACCCTCAACAATAACCCTCCTTTCTGCAGAAACAGCAGCGCACTGATGGTTAATGAGTGGCAATGTATTATGGAGGGGGGGGTATGTAATGAGGGGGTAGTATGGGGGAGGGATCCTGTGTTTTAATGGGGTAGTATTGGGGAGGGGACCTGTGTAGTGATGGGGGTAGTATAGGGGAGGGGTCCTGTGTAATGATGTGGGAGGGGGGTCCTGTAATTATGGGGGTAGTATGGGGAATGGGGGTCCAATGTGGTGATTTGGGTAGTATGGGGGAGGGAATCCTGTGTAATAATTGGGGAGGGCAAAATTGCATGGGGGCCCCAAGATGTTTGCCCAGGGTCCAATCAGCATTAAAATTGGCACTGAGTGTTTATAATTGTTTCGTTTTTAATTTCATTTCAGCACATTCCTATTGAGCAATCTGTAAAAGCATTGGAAGTGATAATTTCAGCCACTGGGCTTAGTGCTGAATGCTGTTTATCACTGACAACTGGTAGTTCCAGCATATATTCCCACTGGGAACCCACAGGAACAGCTGATTCCTGCTGGAATTTTAAAACAATGCTGGGAAGAGTAGCTGTTATTGCAGTGAAGTTTAAAAACAGTAGCTGAGACTGTAGTTATTAAACATACTGTGTTTATTACATTTTGGGAGGGCAATCTGAAACTCTGCCCCAGACCCACTAAGTCCTCTGGTAACATTAAAGTGGTTGTAATTCTCTGAAATTAAAAATGAACAGAGCATTTTGCTCTTTAGCATTTAAAAGCCTCAATCCAAAGCACCAAGTGTGATTTTGTCCATGCAAAAAAGGAGATTATTGCATGTAAACAACAGTAAAAAAAGAAAACCAACGTGTTTCAGCCTGTCAGGCCTTAACCACTTAACCACTTCAATACAGGGCACTTACACCACCTTCCTGCTCAGGCCATTTTTCAGCTTTCAGCGCTGTCACACTTTGAATGACAATTGCGCGGTCATGCTACACTGTAATCATGTGACATTTTTATCATTTTCTTCACACACATAGAGCTTTCTTTTGGTGGTATTTAATCACTTCTGTTTTTTTTTTTTTTTTCCTAAAAAAAAAAGACCAAAAATTAAAAAAAAATAAAAACAGTTTATCTTAGTTTTTGTCAGTAAATTTTGTAAATAAGTAATTTTTCTCCTTCACTGATGGGTGCTGATGAGGCGGTACTGATGGGCACGAATAGGCTGCACTGATGAGGTGGCACTTATGGGCACTGATGAGGCGGCACTTATGGGCACTCATTAGGTGGCACTGATGAGGAGGCACGAATATGCCGCACTTATGGGCACTGATATGTGGTGCTGATATGTGGCACTGATGAGCACTGATAGGTGGCACTGGTGGGCACTGATGGGCATGATAGGCAGCACTGGTGGCACAAATAGGCAGCACTGGTGGGCACAGATGGGTGGGATGGATAGGCAGCACTGATGGGCAGCACTGATGGGCACTGATGGACATTGATGGGTGGCATTGACGGGCAGCAGTGATGGGCAATGATGGGCAGCAGTGATAACCAGCACTGACTGGCATCACTAATGGCATCACTAATGGCCCCTGATTGCTGGCAATTGTGGACACTGATTGCTGGCAATTGTGGACACTGGTTGGTACTGATTTCTGGCAGTGGTGGACAGTCTTTGCTTGAACTGGTGGCACTTATTTGTAAGCAGGGCATTGATGATCAGTGCCCTGATTACATACCAAGATGTCCCCCTGTGAGGGGATGCCACTCATCGGCTCTTCTCTCCTCACACTCTGTCAGTGTGAGGCGAAGGCGTGCTGATTACCGGCATCTCCATGTTTACATGTGACCGGCTGTGATTGGACACAGCTGATCACATGGTTAAAGAGCCGCTGCCGTGGCTCTTTACAGAGATAGGGGTCGCGCCATGTTCTAGCAACACAGCGTGGCCACGATTGCCGTGCTGCACTCCCCCGCAGGCACGAGAGAGTGTTCATTCTGGGAAGCTGTCATATGACGTCAACCCAGAACAAGAGCCGCACGTGGTTAAGTGGCAAGTGGTTAAGGACCGAGCCTATTTTTTACACTCGTTGTTTACAAGTTAAAATATTTTTTTTTTGCTAGAAAATGACTTAGAACCCCCAAACATTATATATTTTTTTATAACGAATAAAATGGCGGTCATTGCAATACTTTCTGTCACATTGTATTTACGCAGTGGTCTTACAAGCGCACTTTGTTTGTAAAAAATACACTTTTTTAAATCAAAAATAAGACAACAGTAAAGTTAGCCCAATTGTTTTTATATTGTGAAGATAATATGCCGAGTAAATTGATACCCAACATATCACGCTTCAAAATTGCGCCCGCTCCTGGAATGACCACAAACTTTTACTCTTAAAAATCTCCATAGGCGATGTTTAAAAATTTCTACAGATTACCAGTTTGGAGTTACAGAGGAGTTCTAGGGCTAGCATTATTGCTCTTGCTCTAACGATTGTGGTGATACCTCACATGTGTGGTTTGAACACAGTTTTCATATGCGGACGCTACTCACGTATGCGTTCGCTTCTGCGCGCAAGCTCGTCAGGACGGGGAGCTTTAAAACATTTTTTTTCCTTATTTATTTTACTTTTAATTTTTTATTTTGACACTGTTTTAAAAAAGAAATGTTGGGTCACTTTTATTCCTATTACAAGGAATATAAACATCCCTTGTAATAGAAAAAAAGCATGACAGGACCTCTTAAATATGAGATCTGGGGTCAAAAAACCTCAGATCTCATATTTACACTAAAATGCAATAAAAAAAAATTAAAAAGTCACTTGACTTGATTTTAATGTGGCGTACACACGGTCGGACTTTTCGGCTACAAAAGTCCGACAGCCCGTCCGACAAACTTTCGACGGACTTTTGGCGGACTTGCGGTGGACTTTCTAACGAACGGACTTGCCTACATACGATCACACAAAAGTTCGATGGATTCGTATGTGATGACGTACACCGGACTAAAATAAGGAAGTTGATAGCCAGTAGCCAATAGCTGCCCTAGCGTGGGTTTTTGTCGGACTAGCATACAGACGACCGGATTTCTGGGTCCGGCGGAGTTACGACGTAAAGATTTGAAGCAAGTTCCAAATCTAAAGTCCGTCAGATTTGCGACTGGAAAAGTCCGCTGAAAGTCCAGGGAAGCCCACACACGATCGGATTGTCCACCGGAATTAGGCCCGTCGGCGTCCGTCGGACTTTTGTAGGCAAAAAGTCCGACCGTGTGTACGCCCCATAAGAGCTATGGGCGGAACTGATGTCTGAAGTCGCTTCCGCTCTCCCATGCCATGCAGGGGCTATCTTCCCCTCAATCAGCAGCCAGGCATCCACGGGAGAGGACACAATCGACTCCACCGCTTAACGGACCCGCCGTCGATAAAAGTGATCTTGTGGTGAATCCACCACAGAGACCACTTTTATCCTAAAGAGAAATGCACAGCATTCCCGAAAACGGGGTTATGGCAGCTAGTAGTTTTGCGTGAAGTTGTTAATCATGGCTGATCAAGGCCTGATGGCAGAAAAGCGTTGGGTTTCTTTTTGAAAATGAGTACAACATATGTGGGAGGGTTTAATTCATGTCTGTGTATCACTGGAGGCTTGTCATTTCAGTGGGTATATGTAAGAGTTAACAACCATTTTAATAAGTATGTTAGGGCAAAATAAAAAATGCTGCACACCTTTACAATACATGCCAATTTACTTTTTTTCCTTCAAAGATCCAACAATTACAGAAAAATACCCATTGATCTGCCAAGAATGCATAAGTTCTTAAATTCTTATTGTAAACCTAGGATGCTACAATCTTCACCTCAAAAGTTTAGCTACTAATTGATATGTAGTCCCAAGATAAGAACAGGAAAAGCTTAAAGTGGTTCTAAAGCCTTACATTTTTTTCACATTTTTCTCTACCTGGGCCATTCAGAGGAAACCTTGTATTCACTAAAAAAACTACAAGGCTTCTGCTGAATGCTGGAGAAGCATTCAGCCTGACTCTCTTTAATTCTGTACTGCTGCCAGATCCCTGCACTGCTCCATGTAGATAATGCTACTACAGTCCATTACAGCACACAGAGGCTGCATCATTCTGCAATGAAAATAGCTTGTTTGGACCAGCCTGGCCCAAACAAACTATTTAAAGTGTAGTTTAACCAAGAATTTTATGTTACGGATAGGAAAGAGTAAACTGATTAGCCAGGATCAATATAAAAGGTAGATATACACAAAACATTTGATGTTTTATGTAGTACTGTATTTGGAGTAGACATGTGCGGTTCATTTCATTCCGAATTAATATTAGGAAAACAATTTTGTTATTCAGATATTTGGATATATTCGAATACCCAAATTACAATATAAACAAATTTTACCGAATGCTCCGAATAATGTAACAAAATTTGTCCGAATTTCGGAAATTCGGACAGATTCGGATCGAATTTTACTTTGAACTCCAATCGAATTCTAACTACACATGTTGCTGAAATCAAAGACTGTGTGTTATTAGAGTACCATTTTGAAATAATGCTGTTTTTGTTAAGCCAAAGGTGATTTAAAGAGTCATTGTAATCATTTGATGAAGATTTTTCTTTTGTTCACTTTTCTGCATTCAAATTGAAAACAATATAACATTTTCCTTGTCAAAAGAAGTTTATTGAGTATACAATATTATAAAGATACATAAAGTAAGTTTACAAGGATCTATAAAGTAAGCTCATTGTTTTACAGTAGGGTTTATATAGGTAAATATCATGAAATTTCAAATATTAAACATTGGGTTCACGTAAACCTAAATTAAAGATATATATCATTTCCTTAGTTACTTTTGTAGGTATTTAAATGATTTATACCTACTATACATATTGTTTACAGGTAGAGTGTATATAGGTCAAATAAATTCTGATAATGAGCTTCAATCGTAAGGTGGAGAAAAGGAAAGAGAAAGAAGAAAAAGGGTAGAAAGGTAGAGGTATGGTCCACAAGGTTGTCCTGCTCGTCAGTTTATTATTCTTTTTAGTTCTCTTTGAAGCCTTAGAATGGGTGTCTCTGTAAGTCATTTAATCTTTTACCATGGCAACAGGACAGAGTCATTGAAGTTTGACAGGAACTGTTGTTTTATCCAAGGATGCCAAAGTTTTTCAAATTTTGGAATTTGATTTTGATCGATGGCTACCATCTTAGCATGGGACATTGTATTATTCATTCTGTGAATTGTTTCTACTAGTACCAATGTAGGAGATTTCCATGCCTTGGCCACTGTTTGTTTTGCAGCCGTTATTAGTTGGATCATAAGTTTGAATTGAGAGAGTGTTAACCATTCCGGTTTTAGATTAAGTAAAGTTATATATGGATCTGGTTGTATTATTTTTTTAAATATTTTAGATGCAATCACAAAGACTTCCTTCCAGAAGGTTTGGATTACTGGGCACGTCCACCATATGTGTAAATGTGTGCCTATTTCTGGGCATCCTCGAAAACAAAGAGCTGAGGTATTAGGTGAATATTTTGCCACTCTAGTGGGTACAAGGTACCAGCGAGTTAGGACTTTATAATTTGTCTCCAGTGCTAAGATGTTGGGTGAAGATGACTTAGATGTGAGCCATATGTTGGACCAGTCCGTGTCTTCTAAAGTTCGTCCCAGGTCCTCCTCCCACCTCTGAACGTAAGAGGGTCTATTAAGATTTGCTACTCCATATAATTGATTATAAAGTGATGAAATTGTACCTTTAGCAAATGGATCTTTTGTACAGATTGATTCAAAAATGGATAATTGGGATAATGGTGTATCCCCCTTTAGGAATGGTGTATAGAAATTTTTGATTTGGAGATATCTAAATATCCCAGAGTTTGGTAGATCATATTTTTCTCTAAGCGATGGGAATGAAAGGAATGATTTAGATGCTATGAAGTCATTTAGTGTCTGAATGCCTGATGTTGTCCAAGCTTTAAAAGAATTTGGGTAGATCCATGCCGGATAAAAGGCCGGATTTCTGATAAAAGAAAGGAGAGGATTGTGTGGAGATTGTAACTGATATTTGGTTTTTAGTTTATCCCAGAGAGATAAGAAGTGTTTAGTTATGGGATTATGAATTTTAAAGCGGTCTTTCGGATCAAGCCATAATAAGTTTGATATTAATAGAGGGTCATTTTCTGAAGCCTCTATAAATACCCATAATGGGATTTCCTGTTTTGCATGGTATTTGGACAGACTGGCCAAATGTGCTGCTCTGTAGTAGTTAGTAAAATTAGGGTATCCCAGGCCTCCTTTATTTTTGGGAAGATGTAGTGTGTGTATAGGTATACGTGGTTTAGAAGAGCCCCATATAAACAAAGTTGCTCTTTTTTGTACTATTCTCAAAAAATAGGAAGGAATTTGAATAGGGAGGACTCTGAATAGATAAAGCAATTTGGGTAGAATAGTCATTTTGATTGCATTAATCTTCCCTATCCAGGATAAAGGAAGTTGCGACCATTGTTTTATTAGATTTGTGATCTGTCTTAATACAGGAGGATAATTGGTTGAGAATAAGTCAGAATGAGATGCTGTTAAATGAATTCCAAGATATGGGATTGATTTTTCTGCCCATGTGAATGGGAGTGCAGCCCTAGCCGGGATCAATTCCATGTTTGTGAGTGAAATATTAAGCACTAGGCATTTCTTAGGATTAATCATAAGGCCGGATAGGGCTGCAAATCCATCAAGAGCTGGTATTAAGTTAGGACCAGAGACCTGTGGTGATGATAGAAAAAGTAATATATCGTCTGCAAATATACATAATTTGTGTGTAATACCTCCTACTTCAATGCCAGTTATAGTTTGGTTTGTTCTGATGTATTGGGCCATGGGTTCGAGTATAAGGGCAAATAATAAGGGAGATAATGGGCAACCCTGTCGGGTACCTCTTTCGATATTAAAGGCTTCAGATTTGTATCCAGCATATTTTATATAGGCTTTGGGTTTATTATATAATGCTTTGATCCATGTTAAAAAGTGGGGTCCAAAACCCCATTTTTGTAATGAATATTGCATATATTGCCAGGATACTGTGTCAAATTCCCTCTTAATATCGAGAGATAGAAAACATAAAGGGATTTTCCGTTTTTTAGCAATATGTGCCAATAACAATGCCCTGCGTATATTATCGCCTGCCTGTCTATTTGGCATGAAGCCTACTTGATCTCTATGTATTAATTTTCCTATAATGCTATTGAGGCGTTTTGCTATTATTTTTGCTAATAATTTAATATCAAGCTTTAACAGAAAGATAGGCCGATAATTCACACAGGAAGTATCATCAGAAAGGGGTTTTGGGATCATACAAACAATTGCCATTAGTGTTTCTTGCCGAAAAGAATGTCCATCTAGAAGTTTGTTAAAAGTTTCAGTGAGAATGGGAGAGAGTATTTCTGAGAATGTTTTATAGTATAAAGCCGAGTAGCCGTCTGGGCCTGGTCTTTTGTTAAGTTTTAGGTCTTTTATGGCGTTAGCAACTTCATCTATAGTTATAGGCTCATCCAAACTGCTTTTTTGATTCTGAGATAACTCAGGTAAGGTTATTTTTGAGAAGAAGGATTCAGCCTCTGTAGGATTAAATTCATTGTTTGTCTTGTATAAAGTTGCGAGATGTGAGTGAAATTTATGGACTATTTTAACTGGATTACAAGTATAAACATTTTTTGATAATTTCAAACATATTGGTTTGAAAGATTTGTTAGTTGAATTTAATGCCCGAGCTAAATATGTACCTGGTTTGTTTGTATTCATGTAGAAATTGTGTTTGGAGCGTTTGAGGGATTTATCAACTGACTCAGTGAGAAATAGATCGTATTCCAATCTAGATTTTTCCAGATGAGATTTTGTACTCTGGACTGGATTATCTTGGAATGATATGTAGGCTGCATTAAAATTGAGTTCTAGCTCTACAAGTTACCTGGCTTTCTCAGGTAGATGGTTGGTGGCGCCACCTCTAGTCTCATGGCACAGTAAGTACCCAGATGGGGTGCCGGGGAATGGAGTTGGTGCCTCCTCTCATCGAACTTCAACTTTCATCACTATGTACTCGCTATATGCATTTGTTACAAAACAACACTAGTTATTGCACTATGTACTAAACCATGTAACTTTGCTATTACATCAACCGTCTGTACTGATAACCTGTGAAAATTTCAATAAACATATTGTTAAAAAAAAAAAATAAAAATTGAGTTCTAGTTTTTTTGCTAGATTTTTGCGTTCCCGTTTAAATAGTGCCATTTGTCTTTGTATTGTACCACGCAAGACAGGCTTATGAGCTTCCCACAGTGTTATTGGGGAGATGTCTGTTGTATTATTAATTGATATGTATTCCTTTAAAGCTTGTTCAATGGCCATCTGATATAGTGGGTGTTTGAGCATTATGTCCGGTAAGTACCACGTTGGGTCATGCGCTTTTGGTATGGCTGAGGCTATAGTAGTGTATACTGCATTATGGTCAGACCATGGAATCGGAATTATATCTGATGCAATAATTTCTGGTAGCATTCCTATTGTTAGAAAAATATGATCTATTCTGGTGAAGGTTTGATGAGGGTGCGAGAAATAAGTGAATTTCTTTTTCATTGGGTTACTTTCTCTCCACGAATCTACCAGATTGTATTTGGAAAGAAGTTGAGAAAAAGGTAATCTAGAGGTTATTTTGGATGGTGTAAAAGGTGATTTATCTAGAAATGGGAGGAGGACCTGGTTCGAATCCCCACACATTATCACTGTTCCTATTTTGTGTGTATTAATTAGGGATGAGCCGAACACCCCCCCCGGTTCGGTTCGCACCAGAACCTGCGAATGGACCGAAAGTTCGCACGAACGTTAGAACCCCATTGACGTCTATGGGACTCGAACGTTCGAAATCAAAAGTGCTCATTTTAAAGGCTAATTTGCATGGTATTGTCCTAAAAAGGGTTTGGGGACCCGGGTCCTACCCCAGGGGACATGTATCAATGCAAAAAAAACTTTTAAAAACGGCCGTTTTTTCGGGAGCAGTGATTTTAATGATGCTTAAAGTAAAAAAAAAAAGTGAAATATTCCTTTAAATATCGTACCTGGGGGGTGTCTATAGTATGCCTGTAAAGTGACGCGTGTTTCCCGTGTTTAGAACAGTCCCTGCACCAAATGTCATTTTTAAAGGAAAAAATCTCATTTAAAACTGCTTGCGGGTTTAATGTCATGTCGGGTCATGGCAATATGGATGAAAATCAGTGAGACAAATGGCATGGGTACCCCCCAGTCCATTACCAGGCCCTTTGGGTCTTGTATGGATATTAAGGGGAACCCCGCACCCAAATTAAAATAAGGAAAGGCCCTATATACTCTGAACAGCAGTATACAGGCGGTGCAAACAAGACAGGGACTGTAGGTTTGTTGTTAGGTAGAATCTCTTTGTAATTTTGAACGGGTACATTTTTAACGTGTTTAGCTCCAGCCAAAAAATCTTTTTTAAGCTTTTTGGAAAACATAGGGAAGGGTTATCACCCCTGTGACATTTGTTTTGCTGTCTTTCCTCCTCTTCAGAAGATTTCACCTCACTTTTTGTCCCAATGAAAAATGTTTTTTGAAAATTTGGGTTTTTTTGTGGAACAAGGATTGGAAAGCATCAGTGGAAAGGAGAAATTGTTTTCCCATATTAACTCTTACAGGAGAGAATTTCCCTTCCTAGGGGTAGATTTCATCTCACTTCCTGTTGTCTCCTTCCGTTTGCAAGTAGGAGTCGTTTGTAAGTTAGATGTTTGAAAGTAGGGTCCTGCCCTATATACTCAGCAGAAATTTGGGCCTTAGGTGTTGCTGTGGCCACAACACTGTAAGCCCTCACAGGGCCCTGCTGTGAAATATTAGATCAAGAATTGTAATTACATGCCCCTGTTGAACAGGAGCTGAAAAATTAGGCCTTAGGCACTGGTGCTGGTGCCACAACACTGCAACCCCTCACAGACACTCTAGTTGGAACGCAGGAACGAGCCCTGCTGCAAAGTATTGCATCAAAAATTGTAATTACACGCCCCTGTTAGACAGGGGCAGAAAAATTGGGCCTTAGGCACTGGTGCTGGTGCCACAACACTGCAACCCCTCACAGACACTCTAGTTGGAATGCAGGAACGAGCCCTGCTGCAAAGTATTACATCAAAAATTGTAATTACACGCCCCTGTTAGACAGGGGCAGAAAAATTGGGCCTTAGGCACTGGTGCTGGTGCCACAACACTGCAACCCCTCACAGACACTCTAGTTGGAATGCAGGAACGAGCCCTGCTGCAAAGTATTGCATCAAAAATTGTAATTACACGCCCCTGTTAGACAGGGGCAGAAAAATTGGGCCTTAGGCACTGGTGCTGGTGCCACAACACTGCAACCCCTCACAGACACTCTAGTTGGAATGCAGGAACAAGCCCTGCTGCAAAGTATTGCATCAAAAATTGTAATTACACGCCCCCGTTTGACAGGGGCTGAAAAATTGTGCCTTAGGCCCTGGTGGTGGCGCCCAGAACCAAAAATGTTCTTACAAGCTATCAGCGTGATGATTGAGGAGGAAGAGGATAATTACTCAGGGATAGTCACTCAGCATCAGCATAGTCAGTCTTTGAAGGGATCTGAGATTTCAAAAAAAAATATTCGGTTACATCAGCATCAGGTGCTTGGTAGCTGGTGGTGATCCAAGACTGATTCATTTTTATGAAGGTCAGCCGATCGACCGAGTCGATGGACAGACGCACCCTGTGATCGGTTACCACGCCTCCAGCAGCACTGAATGTGCGTTCCGAAAGAACGCTGGATGCAGGACAGGCCAGTAGCTCAATTGCATACTGTGCAAGCTCTGGCCAGTGATCCATCCTCAAGACCCAGTAACCCAGAGGATTTTCGGTGGGAAAGGTGTCCAAGTCTAATCTTGCCCCTAGGTATTCCTGCACCATGTAAAACAGACGCTGGTGATGGTTGCTGGAACCGATCATACCTTGGGGCTGCGGACCAAAAAATTGTCTGAACGCATCGGTCAGACGGCCACCTTCTCCACTGCTCCTTCTTTGACTGACCGAAGCCTCAGCAACACGTTGTCCAGAAACAGGAGTTTGTAACCTCCCAGTCTCTGGGAACGCATTTTACAGACCTTTCTGCAAGGCCTCCCGAAGATGTTTCATCCTCTGCTCCCTCTGCGATGGCAAGATAAGGTCCGCAACCTTACCCTTGTAACGTGGATCAAGGAGGGTTGCCAGCCAGTATTGGTCCTTCTGTTTCTGCATACTGTGCAAGCTCTGGCCAGTGATCCATCCTCAAGACCCAGTAACACAGAGGATTTTCGGTGGGAAAGGTGTCCAAGTCTGATCTTGCCCCTAGGTATTCCTGCACCATGTAAAACAGACGCTGGCGATGGTTGCTGGAACCGATCATACCTTGGGGCTGCGGACCAAAAAATTGTCTGAACGCATCGGTCAGACGGCCACCTTCTCCACCGCTCCTTCTTTGACTGACCCAAGCCTCAGCAACACGTTGTCCAGAAACAGGAGTTTGTAACCTCCCAGTCTCTGGGAACGCATTGCACAGACCTTTCTGCAAGGCCTCCCGAAGATGTTTCATCCTCTGCTCCCTCTGCGATGGCAAGATAAGGTCCGCAACCTTACCCTTGTAACGTGGATCAAGGAGGGTTGCCAGCCAGTATTGGTCCTTCTCCTTGATACCACGAATACAAGGATCCTTATGCAGGCTTTGCAGGATCAGGGAGGCCATGCAGCGTAGGTTTGCTGAGGCATTCGGTCTGGAGTCCTCTGGGTCACTAAGGACGACAACGTCCGCAGCCACCTCCTCCCAGCCACGTACAAGTCCATGTGTTTCTTGGGACTGATCCCTTAAAGACTGCTGCTGATGCTGAGTGCCAGGCTCCACCTCCATACTGACACAATCTTCTTCCTCCTCCTCCTCCTCCTCCTCTTCCTGTGTGATCGGCGGGCACGCAGGAACACTGTCTGGATAAAGGGGGCCTTGAGAGCTAAGGAAGTCCTCCTCTTCCTGCCTCTGTTCTGCCTCAAGTGCCCTGTCCATTATTCCACGCAGCGTGTGCTCCAACAGGTGGACAAGGGGGACAGTGTCACTGATGCATGCTCTGTCACTGCTCACCATCCTCGTGGCCTCCTCGAATGGTGACAGGACAGTGCATGCATCCCTGATCATGGCCCACTGGCGTGGGGAAAAAAAACCAAGCTCCCCTGACCCTGTCCTGGTGCCATAGTCGCACAGGTACTCATTGATGGCCCTCTGCTGCGTGTGCAGCCGCTGCAGCATGGCCAACGTTGAGTTCCACCTGGTGGGCATGTCACAGATTAGGCGGTTCTTGGGCAGGTTAAACTCCTTTTGGAGGTCCGTCAGCCGAGCACTGGCATTATATGACTGGCGGAAATGCACACAGACTTTCCTGGCCTGCCTCAGGAAATCCTGTAAGCCCGGGTACCTGCCCAAGAACCGCTGCACCACCAAGTTAAGGACGTGAGCCAAACAGGGCACATGGGTCATTTGTCCCTGTCGGAGGGCAGAGAGGAGGTTGGTGCCATTGTCGCAAACCACCATTCCTGCCTTAAGTTGGCGTGGCGTCAACCACCTCTGAACCTGCCCCTGCAAAGCTGACAGAACCTATGCCCCAGTGTGGCTCCTGTCCCCCAAGCACACCAGCTCAAGCACCGCATGGCATCTTTTGGCCTGCTTGCGTAGCCCCTTGAACGACTATGGAGCACCGCTGGTTCCGAGGAAGAGGCCATGGAGGAAGAAGAAGAGGAGGGGGTGGAGGAGAGAGGTGTGTCACAATCAGCATTTTGGAGGCGTGGTGGCGGAACAACCTCCAACACTACTGCACCTTGTCCTGCATCCTTCCCAGCTGCCAGCAGAGTCACCCAATGCGCCGTGAAACTTAGGTAACGTCCCTGTCCATGCCTGCTGGACCATGAGTCAGCGGTAATATGCACCTTACCGCTGACCGCCCTGTCCAGCGAGGCATGGACATTGCCTTCCACATGCCGGTAGAGAGCCGGAATCGCCTTTCGTGAGAAAAAGTGGCGTTTGGGTACCTGCCACTGAGGAACCGCACATTCCACAAACTCACGGAAGGGGGCAGAGTCTACCAACTGAAAAGGCAGCAGTTGAAGTGCTAGCAATTTTGCCAAGCTAGCATTCAACCGCTGCGCATGTGGATGGCTGGGAGCAAACTTCTTTCGGCGGTGCAGCAGCTGGGGCAGGGAAATTTACCTGGTACAATCTGACGTCGGTGTACCAAAAGCAGATTGCCCACAAGTACTTGGCTGTGACACACCTAATTCTACACCTTCATTCCTCTCACTGCAGGTCTCAGAGAGGACTGGAGGTCTAGTGGGGTTGGAAATCTCAGCTGATGAGGAGCAAGGAGAGATCCTCTTTGTTCTTTGGTGTGGGTCTTTTAGATACGCTTGCCAACGAACTGCATGGCAGGTCAACATATGTCTGGTCAAGCATGTGGTACCCAAGCGGGAGATGTTTTGGCCACGTGAGATATGCTTGAGACATATGTTGCAAATAGCAGCGGTGCGATCTGATGCACTCGTCTCAAAAAAGGCCCACACCAAAGAACTTTTTGAATAACGCGCAGAGACTGCAGCGCCCTGCACATGTGGAGCTTTGGGGTGTGATGCAGTCAATGTGCTGCCCTTAGGCTGGCCCCTGGAGGGCATCCTGCCTCGTTGGTGATGTGCCGCCTCCTCCTCCTCCTCCTCCTCTCTCCTATCAGGCACCCACGTTGAGTCAGTGACCTCATCATCCCCTCCCTCCTCATCACTGGAGCAAACCTGGCAGTATGCTGCAGCAGGGGGAGCATGACTGCCAGATTGCTGTCCTTCTTGGGCACCCCCTCTGTCCGTGCTCATGTTACTGCCTTCATCGAGCTCAGTATCATCATCAGAGCCTTCCAAACGCTGGGCATCCTCCTGGAGCATGTACCCAACACTGTGGTCAAACAGTTCGAGGGACTCCTCAGGAGGACATGGTGGAGCTAGGGAAGGAGTCACTGATGACATTGAGCTGAGGGAAGAGGCCGCTGCTTTGCCAGACAAAGCACCCTGGGCATGGGTGAGAGAGGATGAGGAGGATGAGGACGGCTTGGTCATCCACTCGACCAAGTCTTCCGCATGTTGCGGCTCAACACGGCCAGCTGCCGAAAAAAAGGCCAAGCGTGTCCCATGGCCACGTGCTGATGAGGATGCACCGTCTCCACGACCAGCACTAGACACAGAGCCTGCTTGCCCTCTCTTATTGGCTTGTGACTGTATGCCTCTCCTTCTTGGCCTTCCAGACATACTAATGGCCTGTAGCTGCACTAAGCTGGGATAGAACACCAGTAATTTTCTTCAGGTAGCTTTATATACTGTAACCAGACAAGCCTGCCTGTCAGTAGGAAGATAACAGGAACGGATCTAGCTGAACACTGTGAGCAGGACGCACTGTACTAAATGTAAATAGTCTAGCTGCCTGACCTTGGTACTAATAGGATAAAATAGAACACCAGTAATTTTCTTCAGGTAGCTTTATATACTGTAACCAGACAAGCCTGCCTCTCAGTAGGAAGATAACAGGAACGGATCTAGCTGAACACTGTGAGCAGGACGCACTGTACTAAATGTAAATAGTCTAGCTGCCTGACCGTGGTACTAATAGGATCAAATAGAACACCAGTAGTTTTCTTCAGGTAGCTTTATATACTGTAACCAGACAAGCCTGCCTGTCAGTAGGAAGATAACAGGAACGGATCTAGCTGAACACTGTGAGCAGGACGCACTGTACTAAATGTAAATAGTCTAGCTGCCTGACCGTGGTACTAATAGGATCAAATAGAACACCAGTAATTTTCTTCAGGTAGCTTTATATACTGTAACCAGACAAGCCTGCCTGTCAGTAGGAAGATAACAGGAACGGATCTAGCTGAACACTATGAGCAGGACGCACTGTACTAAATGTAAATAGTCTAGCTGCCTGACCGTGGTACTAATAGGATCAAATAGAACACCAGTAATTTTCTTCAGGTAGCTTTATATACGGTAACCAGACAAGCCTGCCTCTCAGTAGGAAGATAACAGGAACGGATCTAGCTGAACACTGTGAGCAGGACGCACTGTACTAAATGTAAATAGTCTAGCTGCCTGACCGTGGTACTAATAGGATCAAATAGAACACCAGTAATTTTCTTCCGGTAGCTTTATATACTGTAACCAGACAAGCCTGCCTGTCAGTAGGAAGATAACAGGAACGGATCTAACTGAACACTGTGAGCAGGACGCACTGCACTAAATGTAAATAGTCTAGAAGATAACAGGAACGGATCTAGCTGAACACTGTGAGCAGGACGCACTGCACTAAATGTAAATAGTCTAGAAGATAACAGGAACGGATCTAGCTGAACACTGTGAGCAGGACGCACTGCACTAAATGTAAATACTCTAGAAGATAACAGGAACGGATCTAGCTGAACACTGTGAGCAGGACGCACTGCACTAAATGTAAATAGTCTAGAAGATAACAGGAACGGATCTAGCTGAACACTGTGAGCAGGACGCACTGCACTAAATGTAAATAGTCTAGAAGATAACAGGAACGGATCTAGCTGAACACTGTGAGCAGGACGCACTGCACTAAATGTAAATAGTCTAGAAGATAACAGGAACGGATCTAGCTGAACACTGTGAGCAGGACGCACTGCACTAAATGTAAATAGTCTAGAAGATAACAGGAACGGATCTAGCTGAACACTGTGAGCAGGACGCACTGCACTAAATGTAAATAGTCTAGAAGATAACAGGAACGGATCTAGCTAAACTGAATACAGTGTATATATATATATGCAACACCTGGGATGCATATATATACACAATACACTGTAAGTGCAGCTAACTGACTGACTGTTCTGCCTAATCTATCTAACTCAAATGAAATGACACTGTCTCTCTCTCTCTCTATCTCTCAGCACACCGGAACACACACTACACAGGGCCGCCGTGCAGGCGGCCTTATATAGTGTGGGGCGTGTACTAAATCCCCTGAGCCATAATTGGCCAAAGCCTCCTTGGCTTTGGCCAATTACGGCTCTCTGTTCAGGCGGCGCTGTGATTGGCCAAGCATGCGGGTCATAGTGCATGCTTGGCAAATCATCAGCCAGCAATGCACTGCGATGCCGCAGTGAATTATGGGCCGTGACGCGCCACACGAATTTGGCGCGAACGGCCCATATCGTTCGCAATTCGACGAACGGTCGAACAGCCAATGTTCGAGCCGAACATGGGTTCGACTCGAACACAAAGCTCATCCCTAGTATTAATCACTTGTAATATATGTGAGAGGAATGGTGTAGGTTGTTTGTTAGGACCGTAGTAGGAAATCACTGTGATTGCTGTATCCATTATATAACCCATGAGTATCAGGTATCTACCTTCTGGGTCTTTAATTTCTGATGATAAGGTGAATGGTGTGGATCGGTGAAATGCAATTAGAGTTCCCCTTTGCTTGGTACAGGCAGAAGCCGTGTAAATTTGTTGATAAAAAGGAGAAATATATTTTGGAGTAGAATCTTTGGTGAAGTGTGTTTCTTGGAGGCATACTATGTGAGCCTTCTTATTATGGAAAGTACGGAAGGCTTTGGTCCTTTTTTGAGGGACATTTATTCCCTGAACATTCAGGGAAAGTATATTCAGTGGTGCCATGGCAACAGATCAAATAGTTTTGACTTACTTTTTGTTATGCAGAGCTGACTGCGCAGATCAACCTGTGTGGACTGAAGAGATGAAAAGATAGAAAAGAAACCAGTGAATTCTGGAGTAAAGAGTAAACAAAAAACATATGAGATTAGATGATACATTGTATAAATTATTTTTTGCAAGTAATCACAATTTATCCGTGAAAGAGGATAAATATCTCTCTCAGGGGAATAAGTGCCTTCGTCACACTCCCACATAATATGGTTGGGAGAATGAGGAGGGCTAATGGGGGTACACGGATCTTCCGCTTACAGGAGAGAAGTGCTATGTCAAAACACATCAAAATGATGTTTCATTAATTGGAGTGCAGAATATAGTTTTTGTTGAAATTATTTATTCCAGGGTGGTTGTATATGGTTAGTCTTGCCCTAGGCTAAATAATTCAGTTAGAAAGGTACTGTTAATAACTTTGGTATTGATGAAGATAGTTTGAATTATTTTGGGATTTTAACCCTTTTAGAGTAAACAATTACATATTTTATTCATATGTAACTGTTTAGATATGTTAACTCATAAAATTGAGGTTGTATTGCCTCAGATTGGAATAAACAAAAACATAATTCTAGGAACTAGTTAGGTAATAATATATTTGTTTTAAAAAAAAAAAAGAAAAAGCTTCCATTACTTCTGGATTATTGAACATATTTGTCCTAAAAAGTAATAAATCTATTGTTATTACCTGATAATATATAACTGAACAAGAATTTCCTTATTTCACTTATATATTCTAAGGCTATATGAATCAGAAGCAATAAGAAATTAAACTGGAATGTAACATGATCCCACACAGTGTGTGACTATCAGAATGCAGTTACATTCAGTTATAAATACAGGTTTTTTTTATAGAGAACCATCTCTTAGTATAATAAATGAAGAGATATCAGGAATTAGGATGTCAGTCCATTGAATCTTCTTGGTCCATGGATGATGTGGCATAACGGCCTCTTTTGTGAGAATGATAAATCCCATTTTGTTCTGAAACTTTCTGAGTGCTGCCTGAAGGTGAAGATGATGCCATTCTTCTGTGTGTGGGAGAGTTGCTGCTTGTGGGTTCTGTCAGATTTAATTTTAAAAGGGTTTGTTGTAGTTCATCTGCTGATCTGCTTCTGTAAATTGTACCTTGGTGGTTAAATCTGACTGAAAAGGGGAAGCCCCATTGATACATAATGTTGTGGCGTTGCAGTTCCATTAGTTGGGGTTTCATGGATCGTCTTTTAGTAATAGTAAGTTGGGATAGGTCAGCAAAAATTTGATAATTGTGTCCTTGAAAATTAAGTTCCTTTTTTTCTCTTGCAGCAATTAGTATTTGTTCTTTCGTTCTGTAATAATGAAATTTTGTGATTATATCACGTGGGGGTCCATCTTTCTTTTTGGCTGTGAGGGCTCTGTGTACTCTGTCCAGTTCTAAATGTTCAATAGGGATATCTGGCTTTAGTTCTTGTAATAGAGCAGTAATAGTAAATTGCAGGTCTGTCACAGTTTCAGGTATTCCCCTTATGTGCAAGTTTGAACGTCTGGCTCTATTTTCGTAATCTTCGAGCTTAGTTTGAAGTATTAAATTCTCTTCTTTTAATTGTTCCAATTCTGTTATATTTCCTTGGGTTGTAATTTCAATTTCATCCATTTTTATTTCTAAGGCTGCGGTGCGGTTTCCCAGCTCTCTTATTTCTTTGGTTAGGCTTTTTGTTATTTGGTCTGAGGTTTGTTTTAAAGCCTTATGAAGCATCTTTTCAAATTGTAATAATATTACTGGGGATGCTGAGGAGGCTTGTGGAGAAGTTTGTGAGAGGATTTGTTCTGTATCTGACTCAAATGGAGAGTCTTGCTGTGACATTTTCTGTCTGTGAGAGCTCCCTGATGCTGTATATTGTGAGGTGACTGGAGCTGCTTCAGCTGCAGTGAGTGCCTGTGAGCTCTTTGTGAGGTGATTTTTATTTCTGCCACGATTTCCTCCCAGTACCATATTTCCTGCCCAAACTTTCACAGTTTGTTCCCTGGGGCAAAAAGGTTCAAATGGATACCTTTTGAGCCTGCAGGCTCTGCTTTGTCCTTCTCTTCTCTCCTCAGCGGTGTGGATCTCTAACAATACATGTCTGCTCTGTTAGGCTCCGCCCATCTCCCCCTCACAATATAACATTTTAATTTTGACCGATTCGAACATTTATCAATTTGAACATTTCAAATCTGAAAAATCGGTAAGTTCGAAGAAAATTCCAAATACGAATTGAACGAATCAACCAAATTGAACTAAACAAAATAACTAGATTAACAAATAAAAACGAAAGAAAACTAATTTTTTCATCATGCACATGTCTTATTTGGAAACAAACACAGTGCATAATATTTACATCTGTGAGCCTTCTTATTCATACTTTCTTACCCTGTTCAAAGCCAGTGAGGATATGTTATAGGTTTAGACAAAAACAACCATATAAAATCAATGAAGAGGCATTTGTTTTCAGTGAGGAACTCATCTCATTGCAGTTTAGGGCTTTCACCACGTGCTTGTTCATTATTTTTTCCAATTTGTAATCATCCTCAGATCTCAGTACATCAGGGCTGCTGTTTAGAGCCTTCACCACCGCTTGTTAAAAGTGCTTTTAATGTTTATTATTTCTTATCATTATCCTACGTGAACCTGCAGTGTATTGCAGCAGTACTACTCAGAGCTTTCAACACAAGTGCTGCTTGATTCTTAGGCTACTTTCACACTGGGGCGGGCGCCGTTGCTTTAGCGGTGCTATTCGGGCACTAGCAGGGCGGTTTTAAACCCCCGCTAGCGGCCGAAAAAGGGTTGAAAATGCCCGCAAGGCTTCGCTGCGGCGGCACCTTGCCGGTGGGTTTGCGGCGCTGCCCCATTGTTTTTAATGGGAAGGGGTGCTTTAGGAGCGGTGAATACACCGCTCCTATAGCGCTGCAAAGATGCAGCTTGCAGGAATTTTTTGACCGTCCTGCAAGTGCACTGCTCCAGTGTGAAAGCCCTTGGGCTTTCACATTGGAGTGAATTGAGCGGCTCTTTCAGGGCACTTTACAGGCGCTATTTTTAGCGCTATAGTGCCCGCAAAGCGCCTCAGTGTGAATATAGCCTAAGTCATCATCATCATCATCCTGCAGTACAAACAGGGATGTGGTGCACTTTACTTGGCTCAGCAGTGTTTTTTTTTATTAAATTGGAGGTTGCATAGGACAAAACACCCACAGATATAGATAGTGGGATTGACTTAATAGAACAATAGAGGCTGCTCACCTAAAAAAAAAAAAAAAAATGGACATCTACATTGAAAAGTATTCATTCACTTTGCAAATGATCAAAGATGTGAACCTGTGTTCAAATTAAAAGACCCAATAATTTCCCAAAATCAAAAAAAGAAACAAGAGAATTTTTTCTAACACATCATTGGTTTATTGGCATGAAAACGGCTTCATCCTATTTACTAAGCTCAGTAAATACTGTAAACTGTGTTCATTTTTTTTTTGGTAGATAAACCTCAGTGGATTCAATAAAAAATCAAAACAAAAGCATATTAAGTATGTTAGCAGTGTACTCTTCAATAAAACAATAACAAAACAACCCATCAAACATAACATCCTCAACTATTAACCAGAAAATGGTGCCTGTTACATTAGTCATTAGACATCTAGTGCAAATATCAATGCATAAGACCTTTGATGTGATATATATTTTAGGTCAGCCAAACAAGAATAAGAAATGATATTATAGGTCCAAGGGGCAGCAAATAGAAAAAAATTGCTTAGTGCCACAGATCATAAAAATGTGATACAATAAATCACTGATTGTAAAATAGTCATCAAAACCAGCTGCGGTGTTTAATGTAAGCTCAATGGCAAATCTTCAATAATATATATAACTGTACGTCATGCTAGGTACTGTATATATCACTCTCACACCATTGATCCATAAATCAAATAAAACCAGACAAATATACAAGTCCCCTGGTGTTGTTAAAAAGATAAAGTGCTCATGCGCTTGAAATTCAATAAAAGACAGGTGCTCCACTAGTGCTCAACTCAGCTGCCCCACATGGATGTGCACTCACCCTGGATTTGGATAGGAATGGGCCGAACGGACCCCTGTTTGGTTCGCACCAGAACTTTCGAACACCGTGAAAGTTTGGACCCGAATAACGAACCCAATTAAAGTCAATGGGACCCGAACGTCCAATATCAAAAGTGCCCATTTTGAAGGCTTATATGCAAGTAATTGGGCATACAATAGTTAAAGGGGTCTGGGTCCTTCCCTGGGGTACATGTTTGTGGAAAACTGCATTTTTTTATTTTTAAAGTGAAAGCATAAAAATGAAAAATTCATTCCAATATAGTGCCTGGGGGGTCCCCTTAGTCTACCTGTAAAGTGGCAGATCTGTACCATGTCTAGAATAAGCTGCAGCAATAATTGCATTTGTAAAGCCAAAAAAAACAACATTTTCCCTGCAAGCTGCCTTTATTTTGCTCAGCAACAGCTGGGGAGCCAGTGTGTATGATGAGGCCACAATGTAGTGTGCTGGGAATAAGATTAGAGATTTTTTGGATACATTCTGGTGTCACTTTGACTTTGTATAGAAGTAACGGGTGCGTAAAAAATGGTCTTTGGGTGTTGGAGGCGCCTTCCCACCATGACCCTATAGAGGTACTCTTGATGAAAGCAAGAATTGGCTTTGCTGTAAAAAATTGCAATGATATGCACCTGTCAAATAGGTGCAGAAAAATTGGTCTTTGGGTGTCGGTGGCGCCTTCCCACCATAACGATATAGAGGTACTCTTGATGAAAGCAAGAATTGGCCTTGCTGTAAACAAAATGCAATGATATGTACCTGTCAAACAGGTGCAGAAATTTTTTTTGGGGTGTCGGGGGCACCTTCCCACTGTAACCCTATAGAGGTGCTCTTGATGAAGGCAAAAAAAATTGTAATAATATTCACCTGTCAAACAGGTGCTGAAAAATTGGTCTTTGGGTGTTAATTGTGCCCATGAAACCTATACCAAAAACATTCTTCCAGATGAAATTATTGAACACCCTCAAAGCTAGGCAGCCTCAAAGTCCTGCAGAGATTCCACACCCCAAAAAGACTTAATCAGTGACATCGGCATCAGGGGCTTCATAGCTGGTAATCCAGGGCTGATTCATTTTTATAAAAATCAAAGGGTCCACGGAGTCTGTGGACAGAAGCATTCTATGATGAGTAACGAAACCTCCTGCAGCACTAAATGCCCGTTCTGAAAGCACGCTGGATGCAGGGTAGCCCAACAACTCAATAGCATACTGGACAAGTTCTGGCCAGTGGTCTATTCTCATGACTCAGTAAGTGAGTGAATTGTCAGCTGGAAAGCTCTCCATCTCTGTTTTGGCCCCAAGGTAATCGTCCACCATGTAATGCAGACGGTGCCGATGAGATGTGGAAGCTGACAGCCCTGGGCGGTGAGGGCTAAAAAAATTCAGAAATGCCTCACTTAGGCAGACGCCTTCTCCAACATTCCTCTCTTGACCAACAGAAGACTCAAAACTACGTTTTCCATGACACTACTGGAGTCAGGAAAAACGTTCAATAAAATCCTCTTTAACGTGCCCTCAAGAGATTTTATCTTCTGCACTCTCTGTGGGGACAGGATGAGTTCTGAGACCTTCCCCTTATAACGGTGGTCAAGGAGGGTTGCCAGCCAGTAATCATCCTTCTCCTTTATGCCACGTATTCCTGGGTCCTTTCGTAGGCTTTGAAGCATGAGGTTGCCCATGCGCCTCAAATTTGCAGAGGCTTGAGAAGCAGACTCCTCGGGGTCACTCAGGATGACAGCATCTGGAACTTCCTCCTGACAGCCACGTACTACTCCTAAGGGTCCAGGGGTTGGAAAGCTATCGCTTACAGATTGACGCATGTCTTCCTCTTCTTCGAAGCCTATGAAAGTGCCAGAATCCTCCTCCTCATCCTCCTCCCATCTCTCCTCTTGTGTGTTCTGTGACATAGGAATGATGGTGTCTGGATAAAGTTGGCCTTGAGAGGAAAGGAAGTTCTCCTCTTCCTCCTGCTGTTCTGCCTCTAGTACCCTGTCCATAATGCCATGCAGAGTCTGCTCCAGCAGGGATGGTGTCACTGATGCATGCACTGTCATGGTTCACCATCCTTGTGGTCTCCTCAAATGGTGACAATATAGTGCATGCATCCTTAATGATCAGCCATTGGCATGGGGAAAAAAAGCTGAGGCGGCCTGAGCCTGTCGTTGTGTCGTATTTGCACAGGTACTTGTTGATGACACTCTGCTGCATGTATAGTCGCTGCAGCATTGACAAAGTCGAGTTCCACTTGGTGAGCATGTCACAAATCAGGTGGTTTATGGGCAGGTGGATTTTCGCTGAATTTCAGCCAACCGAGCACTGGCTGTGTATGGCCGCCTGAAATGGCTACAGACTCTCCTGGCCAGCTTTAGCACATCTTGTAACCCTGGGTACACATTTAGAAAATGCTGCACCACAAAATTGAAGACATGTGCCAGGCATGGCACATGTGTCAACTTTCCATGTCTAAGGGCGGCCAGGAGGTTTGAGCCATTATCGCACAACACCATTCCTGGCTCCAGCTGGCGTGGTGTGAGCCACCTATGGGCCTGTCCCTGTAGAGCTGCAAGAATCTCTGCTCCGGTGTGGTTCCTGTCCCCTAAACACACCAGCTAAAGCACTGCATGGCATCTTTTAGCCTGACCATGGGAATAGCCCTTTGAACAATTAGGGGGTACCTGATGTCCATAGGACAATTCTGCAGAGGAGGGCATGGAGGTGGCTGAGGAGGAAGAGGAAGAGGAGGGGGTAGAGATCACAGGTCTGGCATAATCACCACCAGCTGTATGGAGACGTGGGGGCACAACAAGCTGCAGCACCGAGCCCTATCCTGCATTCTTTCGAGTTGCAAGCAGCGTTACTCAGTGTGCTCTGAATGAAATACATTGTCCCTGCCCATGCTTGCTGGACCACATGTCAGCAGTAAGGTGGATTTTATGGCTGACTGCCTTGCTCAACAATGCCAGAACATTCCCTTCCACGTGATGGTAGAGAGATGGAACAGCCTTACATGAAAAGTAGTAGCGACTGGGAACCTGCCATTGTGGTACAGCACATTCACGGAAGGGGCAGAATCCACCAGGCTGAAAGGCAGAAGTTGGAGAGCCAACAGCTTTGACAAGCTTGCATGTATACGCTGAGCATGTAGGTGGCAGGGACTGTATTTTTTTTCCGCTGCAGCAGACGGGGCAGAGAAATTTGCCAGCTAAAGTTTACAGCTGGTGGTGTGCTGCTGGCAGATGTGCTCCTAGGACCTGGGACACCCTGTGCTATACCATCATCCCTGTCAGTGGAGGCTGCTGAGAGTTAATGACTCGGTATAGCAGGGGCAAACTGAAGTGGGTAAGGAGGAGGAGGGACAGATTTGTGCCCCTTTTGTATGGCTTTTAGGTGCTCTTGTCAACAGACTGAGTGGTTGGACTTTAAATGCCTTGTTAAGCATGTGGTACCCAAATGGCTGGTGTTTTTGCCACGTTTGCTGTGTCTGAGACACAGTTTGCAGATAGCAACAGTGCGATCTGCTGCAGATGTGCTGAAAAAGGCCCAGACAGCTGAGCTTTGTTGAGTGGTCCGGAAGATAACAGCTGCAGAATGTGACGGAATAAGGTGACTGCTCTCTACTCTTTCTTCATGTCGGCCTCCTTGGATTGTGACACCTCACCTTCAGTTTCCTCTTTTGCTCCATCTGGCACCCAAGTCACATCAGTGACCTCATCATCTTCTCCATCTCCTCCATGATCATCATTACCACTTGAGACAACTTGGCAATACACTGCGGCTGGGGGAACATGAATGACAATTTGTCTACCAGTGTTCTCCCCTCTCTCTAGGCTCATGTTCCTGTCATCCTCAACCTCAGAACCAACATCTGAACCCAGTAATGGCTGGGCATCATCAGGGAGCAAGTGGCTGATGCTGTGGTCAAATAACTCAGCTGACTCCTCCATGGCTGATGTTGGGGCTATGGCAGAAAGAGATGTAGACAAGGAGGCAGGTTTATCCACTCTGGCAACTGCAGGGGACTGCACACTTGCATGACAGAGGATGAGGAGGGTTTAGTAAGCCAGTCCACCACCCCCTCTGCTTGCTGTGGCTGGATAGCACGGGCAAACTCACCAAACAGAGGAAATGATGCCCTGTCAGAGGACTGACCACCACGTCCACCTTTGCCTGTGGACGCATTTGTTACTGGCCCCCTTATAGTGCCAAGGCAATGTCTTCCTCTCTTAGTTGTCCTCCCAGACATTATTGGGAGGGAGGGGGCGGTTCCTTCTAAGCAAATGTAAAGAAGAAGTGGAAATCTGTACATAGATGCACTTTAATCAATTTAAACTGGTGTTTGGTGCACTTTAATTTGAGTACTCACACTACACAGACACACTCCACCGATACACTATAGTATACTGCAATATAATGCGCCAAACATACAGTGATGCACAGAGCTATATGGCATTAAACTCGCAGTAATGCACACAGAAGTAAATCGCGTTTAAACTTGTAGTATCGCACACAGAAGTAAATGACGTTAAACTTGCAGTAACGCACACAAAAGTAAATTTGCGCTAAACTTGCAGTAACGCACACAATGATATGGCGTTAAACTGGCAGTAACGCACACAGAACTATATGTCCTTAAACTGGTAGTAACATACCCAAAACTATATGGAGTTAAACTGGCAGTAACGCCCACAGAAGTAAATGGCATTAAACTGGCAGTAACACAATCAAATAGACGGTGTTCAGCCGTCACTACACTGACACTATCTGAACTGTCCCTACTCTAGCTATACACTAATGCCAAGATTAGTGACATGATCTCACTACACTGAAACTATCTGAACTGTCCCTACTCTACACTAATGTATGTATGAATGACATGGTCTCACTACACTACAGTGAAACTATCTGAGCTGTCCCTACTCTAGCTGCACACTATGGAAGGCTGAATGATGGTCCTCCTCACTACACTCACACTATTCCTAGACTGACACTAAACTAATATTCTACACTAACAATTGAAGCAAAATAGCACAGTATAGCACACTAATAGGGATGAACTTTATGTTCGGGTTGAACACTAGTTTGACTCGAACATTGGCTGTTCGATCGTTCATCGAAATATGAACATTATGGGGTGTTTGCGAGTGGTGCGTCACGCCCAATTAAGCATCTCTGGAGAAACCTAAAAATGGCTGTCCACCAACGTTTACCATCCAACCTGACAGAACTGGAGAGGATCTGCAAGGAGGAATGGCAGAGGATCCCCAAATCCAGGTATGAAAAACTTGTTGCATCTTTCCCAAGGCTTGCACATTATGGGGCATTTGCGCCAAATTCGAGCGGTGCGTCATGCCTATAATGCACTGCGACATCGCAGTGCATTTCTGTCTTATGATTGGCCAAGCATGCACTATGACCCACATGCTTTGGCCAATCACAGCGCCTTCAGCAAAGAGAGCCATCATTGGCCAAAGGCAGGGTACCTTTGGCCAATCATGGCTCAGGGGGTTAAGTCCACGCCCCACACTATATAAGGATGCCTGCACGTCGGCCCTGTGTAGTGTGTTGCTGGCGTTGACTGAGAGAGAGTGCCATTTAATTTAGATTGAGCAGGCAGGCGATTCAGTTAGCTGCAGTGTATTTAATATACAGTGGGGACAGAAAGTATTTAGACCCCCTTACATTTTTCACTCTTTGTTATATTGCAGCCATTTGCTAAAATCATTTAAGTTCATTTTTTTCCTCATTAATGTACACACAGCACCCCATATTGACAGAATTGTTGACATTTTTCCAGATTTATTAAAGAAAAACTGAAATATCACATGGTCCTAAGTATTCAGACCCTTTGCTGTGACACTAATATATTTAACTGTCCATTTCTTCTGATCATCCTTGAGATGGTTCTACACCTTCCTTTGAGTCCAGCTGTGTTTGATTATACTGACTGGACTTGATTAGGTAAGCCACACACCTGTCTATATAAGACCTTACAGCTCACAGTGCATGTCAGAGCAAATGAGAATCATGAGGTCAAATGAACTGCCTGAAGAGCTCAAAGGCAGAATTGTGGCATAGCACAGATCTGGCCAAGGTTACAAAAAATTCTGCTGCACTTAAAGCGGGGGTCCACTTATCTATCGTTTTTTTTTTTGTCAGAGGACTGACCACCACGTCCACCTTTGCCTGTGGACGCATTTGTTACTGGCCCCCTTATAGTGCCAAGGCAATGTCTTCCTCTCTTAGTTGTCCTCCCAGACATTATTGGGAGGGAGGGGGCGGTTCCTTCTAAGCAAATGTAAAGAAGAAGTGGAAATCTGTACATAGATGCACTTTAATCAATTTAAACTGGTGTTTGGTGCACTTTAATTTGAGTACTCACACTACACAGACACACTCCACCGATACACTATAGTATACTGCAATATAATGCGCCAAACATACAGTGATGCACAGAGCTATATGGCATTAAACTCGCAGTAATGCACACAGAAGTAAATCGCGTTTAAACTTGTAGTATCGCACACAGAAGTAAATGACGTTAAACTTGCAGTAACGCACACAAAAGTAAATTTGCGCTAAACTTGCAGTAACGCACACAATGATATGGCGTTAAACTGGCAGTAACGCACACAGAACTATATGTCCTTAAACTGGTAGTAACATACCCAAAACTATATGGAGTTAAACTGGCAGTAACGCCCACAGAAGTAAATGGCATTAAACTGGCAGTAACACAATCAAATAGACGGTGTTCAGCCGTCACTACACTGACACTATCTGAACTGTCCCTACTCTAGCTATACACTAATGCCAAGATTAGTGACATGATCTCACTACACTGAAACTATCTGAACTGTCCCTACTCTACACTAATGTATGTATGAATGACATGGTCTCACTACACTACAGTGAAACTATCTGAGCTGTCCCTCCTCTAGCTGCACACTATGGAAGGCTGAATGATGGTCCTCCTCACTACACTCACACTATTCCTAGACTGACACTAAACTAATATTCTACACTAACAATTGAAGCAAAATAGCACAGTATAGCACACTAATAGGGATGAACTTTATGTTCGGGTTGAACACTAGTTTGACTCGAACATTGGCTGTTCGATCGTTCATCGAAATATGAACATTATGGGGTGTTTGCGAGTGGTGCGTCACGCCCAATTAAGCATCTCTGGAGAAACCTAAAAATGGCTGTCCACCAACGTTTACCATCCAACCTGACAGAACTGGAGAGGATCTGCAAGGAGGAATGGCAGAGGATCCCCAAATCCAGGTATGAAAAACTTGTTGCATCTTTCCCAAGGCTTGAACATTATGGGGCATTTGCGCCAAATTCGAGCGGTGCGTCATGCCTATAATGCACTGCGACATCGCAGTGCATTTCTATCTTATGATTGGCCAAGCATGCACTATGACCCACATGCTTTGGCCAATCACAGCGCCTTCAGCAAAGAGAGCCATCATTGGCCAAAGGCAGGGTACCTTTGGCCAATCATGGCTCAGGGGGTTAAGTCCACGCCCCACACTATATAAGGATGCCTGCACGTCGGCCCTGTGTAGTGTGTTGCTGGCGTTGACTGAGAGAGAGTGCCATTTAATTTAGATTGAGCAGGCAGGCGATTCAGTTAGCTGCAGTGTATTTAATATACAGTGGGGACAGAAAGTATTTAGACCCCCTTACATTTTTCACTCTTTGTTATATTGCAGCCATTTGCTAAAATCATTTAAGTTCATTTTTTTCCTCATTAATGTACACACAGCACCCCATATTGACAGAATTGTTGACATTTTTCCAGATTTATTAAAGAAAAACTGAAATATCACATGGTCCTAAGTATTCAGACCCTTTGCTGTGACACTAATATATTTAACTGTCCATTTCTTCTGATCATCCTTGAGATGGTTCTACACCTTCCTTTGAGTCCAGCTGTGTTTGATTATACTGACTGGACTTGATTAGGTAAGCCACACACCTGTCTATATAAGACCTTACAGCTCACAGTGCATGTCAGAGCAAATGAGAATCATGAGGTCAAATGAACTGCCTGAAGAGCTCAAAGGCAGAATTGTGGCATAGCACAGATCTGGCCAAGGTTACAAAAAAATTCTGCTGCACTTAAAGCGGGGGTCCACTTATCTATCGTTTTTTTTTTTTTTGAGTTCATTCACAAACTTTTCTTCTCATCATTACATACTCACATATTGTGTGTAATATGTCCGCCTGTGTCAGATTTCGTCGGAAAGAATAACTTATATTATTCACTGCAGGCGGTTTCCATCTTCATTGTGGGCATTTGAAGCCCACAAGCATTTATTTCCTGGATGTGGTGAATGCTGTGCTCCCAGCATTCACTGCTCGTTCCCGCACATGCTCAGTGGCATCCTGGGAAGCCTGAGACTAGCTCCCAGGAGTCTGGGAGAGGCTAGAAACATGCCTACTCCCACGGGAGGAGAACCAGGAAGTGCAAAGAAGAATAGAAAAATAAAAGGTAATTACGGCGATTTAAATTTTTTTAAACGGCATGTCAGCATCTAGGCAAGGAAGAGAATACATACAGATATTGTTCAAAATTTGGGTGGAACCCCGCTTTAAGGTTCCTAAGAGCACCGTGGCCTCCATAATCCATAATCCTCCACCGTGGCCCGCATGGGGTTTGCTAAATAACACCTGAAGGACTCCAAGATGGTGAGAAATAAGATTCTCTGGTCTGATGAGACCAAGATAGAACTTTTTGGCCTTAATTCTAAACGGTATGTGTGGAGAAAACCCAGGCACTGCTCATCACCTGTCCAATACAGTCCCAACAGTGAAGCATGGTGGTGGCAGCATCATGCTGTGGGGGTGTTTTTCAGCTGCAGGGACAGGACGACTGGTTGCGATTGCAAAAGATGAATGCGGCCAAGTACAGGGATATCCTGGATGAAAACCTTCTCCAGAGTGCTCAGGACCTCAGACTGGGCCGAAGGTTTACCTTCCAATAAGACAATGACCCTAAGCACACAGCTAAAATAATGAACGAGTGGCTTCACAACAACTCTGTGACTGTTCTTGAATGGCCCAGCCAGAGCTGACTTAAACTCAATTGCGCATCTCTGGAGAGACCTAAAAATGACTGTCCACCAACGTTTACCATCTAACCTGACAGAACTGGAGAGGATCTGCAAGGAGGGATGGCAGAGGATCCCCAAATCCAGGTGTGAAAAACTTGTTGCATCTTTCCCAAAAAGACTTATGGTCTTATTAGATCAAAAGGGTGCTTCTACTAAATACTGAGTAAAGGGTCTGAATACTTAGGACCATGTGATATTTCAGTTTTTCTTTTTTTTTTAATCTGCAAAAATGTCAACAATTCTGTGTTTTTCTGTCAATACGGGGTGCTGTGTGTACATTAATGAGGAAAAAATGAACTTAAATGATTTTAGCAAATGGCTGCAATATAACAAAGAGTGAAAAATTTAAGGGGGTCTGAATACTTTCCGTCCCCACTGTATATATACAGTCAGTCTCGTGTGTATATATATATATATATATATATATATATATATATATATATATATATATATATATATCCAGTTTAGCCAGATCTGACTGCAGTCCCTTCCTGGTGTACTGTTTCTAATATACTTCAGGCAGGCAGGTGATTCAGCTTGCTGCAATGCATCTAATATATATATATATATATATGTATATATATATATATATATATATATATATATATATATATACAGTCTCGTGTGTGTGTGTGTGTATATGTATATATATATATATATATATATATATATATATATATATATATATATATATATATATATATATATATATATATATATATACATTCAGTGTAGCTAGATCTGACTGCAGGCTGTTTCTGGTGTACTTTCCCTAATATACTGTCAGACAGGCAGGTGATTCAGTGAGCTGCAGTGCATAAAATATATATACAGTCTCCTACACATATATATATATATCTATATATATCTATCTATATATATATATCTATCTATATATATATATCTATATATATCTATCTATATATATATATCTATATATATCTATCTATATATATATATAGATCTATCCACTGCATTCTAGTCTAGCCAAGCCTATATCTGACTGCAGGCCATTCCTGGTGTACGTTTTCAAATATACTTTCAGGCAGGCAGGTGATTCAGTGATCTGCAGTGCATAAAATATATATACAGTCTCCTACATATATATCCACTGCATTCTAGTCTAGCCAAGCCTATATCTGACTGCAGGCCTTTCCTAGTGTGCATTTTCAAATACACTTTCAGGCAGGCAGGCAGGTGATTCAGTGATCTGCAGTGAAATAAATATATATACAATCTCCTACATATATATATCCACTGCATTCTAGTCTAGCCAAGCCTATATCTGACTGCAGGCCATTCCTGGTGTACTTTTTCTAGTAAACTTCAGGCAGTGTTTTGCTAATAAAATTTTACAGCATGTCTGGAAGGCCACCAAGGAGAGGCAGATGCTCACAGGCTACTAAAAGAGGGCAGACAGGCTCTGTGTCTACAGCCAACAGTGTTGGTCATAGACACGGTGCATCCTTAGCACGTGGCCATGGGGCACGCTTGTCCTTTTTTTCGGCAGCTGGCCGTGTTGATCCACAACATGCAGAAGAGTTGGTAGAGTGGATAACAAAGCCATCCTCATCCTCCTCATCCTCTGTCACCCAGGCTCAGAGTAGTTTGCCTGCCAATGCAGCTGCCAAAGTGGCCTATTCCATTGGCTCAATGTCATCAGTCACTCCTTCCCTAGCCCCACCATCATGCACAGAGGAGTACCCCGAACTGTTCGATCAGTGTCGGGTACATGCTGCAGGAGGATGAGCAGCATTTTGAAGGCTCCAATGATGGTATCCAGGTTGAGGAAGGCAGTAACGTGAGCCCAGAGAGAGGGGGTGCCCAAGAAGGACAAGAAACTGGCAGTCATGTTCCCCCAGCTGCAGCATACTGCCAGGTTTTCTCCAGTGATGAGGAGGGAGGGGATGATGAGGTCACTGACTCTACATGGGTGCCTGATAGAAGGGAGGTTGAAGAGGAGGAGAAGGCACATCTCCAACGAGGCTGCATGCCCTCCAGGGGCCAGCTTAAGGGCAGCCACCTGACTGCATCACACCGCAGAGCTCCGCATGTGCAGGGCACTGCTGACTCCCCGCGTATTTTTAAAAGTTCTTTGGTGTGGGCCTTTTTTGATACATGTGCAGCAGATCGCACCATTGCTGTTTGCAACATATGTCTGAAGCGTATCAAGCATGGCCAAAACAGCAGCTGCTTGGGCACCACAAGCTTGACCAGACATACGTCGACCTCCCATGCAGTCTGTTGCCAACAGTACTTAAAAGACCCACACCAAAGAACAAGGCGGAACTCTCCTTGCTCCTCATCAGCTGGGATCTCCAACCCCCTATACCTTCAGTCCTCTCAGAAACCTGCACTGACATGAATGAAGGTGTAGAATTAGGTATGCCATGTACTTGAGGGCAATCTGCTATCTCTACACCAAAATGCGATTGTAGCAGGCAAATTTCCCTACCCCAGTTGGTAAACCGTGGAACGAAATTCGGTCCCAGCCATCCACAGGCTCAGTGGCTGAATGCTAGCTTGGCTAAATTGCTAGCACTCCAACTGCTGCCTTTTCAGCTGGCAGACTCTGCCCCCTTTCATGAATTTGCGGAATGTCCAGCACCTCAGTGGCAGGTTCCCAGACACCATTTCTTTTCATGGAAGGCCATTCTGGCTCTCTACCGGCATGTGGAAGGCAATGTTTTGGCCTCGTTGGACAGGGCGGTCAGCGGTAAGGTGCATATTACCACTGACTCATGGTCCAGCAGGCATGGACATGGATGTTACCTTTCTTTCATGGCGCACTGGGTAACTCTGCTGGCAGCTGGGAAGGATGCAGGACAGGGTACAGTATTGTTGGAGCTTGTTCCGCCACCACTCCTCCAAAATGCTAGTAGTGGCGATTCTGCCACACCTCTCTCCTCCACCCCCTCCTCTTCTTCTTCCTCTATGGCCTCTTCCTCTGCAGATTTGTCCTCAGAACCAGCGGTGCTCCATAGGCGTTCAAGGGGCTACGCAAGCACTCAGGCAAAAAGATGCCATGCGGTGCTTCAGTTGGTCTGCTTAGGGGCCTTGAGCCACACTAGGGGAAGAGATTCTGTCAACTCTGCAGGGGCAAACTCAGAGGTGGTTGGCACCACACCAGCTTCAGCCAGGAATGGTGGTTTGCGACAATGGCACCAACCTCCTCTCCACCCTCCGACAGGGACACTTGACCCATGTTCCCTGTTTGGCTCACGTCCTTAATTTGGTGGTGCAGTGGTTCTTGTGCAGGTACCCGGGCTTACAGGATCTCCTGAGGCAGGCCAGGAAAGTCTGTGGGCATTTCTGCCAGTCATATAATGCCACTTCTCGGGTGGCTGACCTTCAAAAGGAATGCAACCTGCCCAAGAACTGCCTCATTTGTGACATGCCCACCAAGTGGAACTCAATGTTGGCAATGCTGCAGTGGCTGCACACGCAGCAGAGGGCCATAAATGAGTACCTCTGTGAGTTTGGCACCAGGACAGGGTCAGGGGAGCTTACCTTTTTTTCATCACGCCAGTGTCTACTGATCAAGGATGCATGCACTGTCCTGTCACCATTTGAGGAAGCCACGAGGATGGTGAGCAGTGACAGTGCATGCATCAGCGATACTGTCCCTCTTGTCTTCCTATGGGAGCACAGGCTTCGTGGAATAATGGACAGGGCACTTGAAGCAGAACAGAGGGAGGAAGAGGAGGACTTCCTTACCTCTCAAGGCCCCCTTGTCCAGACAGTATTCCTGCAGGCCCGCCGATCACACAGGAGGAGGAGGAGACGGAGGAGGAGGAGGAGGATGAGGATTGTGTCAGCATAAAGGTGGAGCCTAGCACTCAGCATCAGCAGCAGTCTTCAAGGGATCGTTTTCAATCCCCAGAAACCCATTGACTTGTACGTGGCTGGGAGGAGGTGGCTGTGGATCATGTCATCATTAGTGATCCAGAGGACTCCGGATTGAATGCCTAAGCAAACCTTCACTGCATGGCCTCCCTGATCCTGCAAAGCCTGTGAAAGGACCCTCGGATTTGTGGTATCAAGGAGTGGGATCATTACTGGCTGGCAACCCTTCTTAAACCATGTTACAAAGATAAGGTTGCCAAACTTATCCAGCCTTCACAGAGGGAGCAGAGGATGAAACATCTTCGTAAGGCCTTGCAGAAAGGTTTGGTCAATGCATTTCCAGAGCCTGGGAGGTTACAATTTCCTGGTCCTCCTGGACAACGTGTTGCTGAGGCTTTGGTCAGTCACAGAAGGAGCAGTGGAGAAGGTGGCCATCTGACCGATACGTTCAGACAATTCTTTAGTCCACAGCCCCGAGGTCTGATCAGTTCCAGCTACCATCGCCAGCATCTGATTTACATGGTGCAGGAATACCTAGGGGCAAGATCAAACTTGGAGACCTTTCCAACCGAAAATGCACTGGGTTACTGGATCTTGAGGATGGATCACTGGCCAGAGCTTGCACAATATGCAATTGAGCTACTGGCCTGTCCTGCATCCAGCGTTCTTTCTGAACACAATTCAGTGCTGCTGTAAGCTTTGTAACCGATCAGAGTGCGCCTGTCCACAGACTCAGTTGATCGGCTCACCTTCCTAAAAATGAATCAGTCTTGGATCACCAGCTTCCAAGCACCTGATGCTGATGTATTTTAACACCACCACCAGTGCCTAAGGCCCAATTTTTCTGCCCCTGTTTAACAGGGGCGTGTAATTACAATTTTTTTGCTGTAAAATTTTGCAGCAGGGCTCATTCTTGTGCTCAACTAGAGTATCTGTGAGGGGTTGCAGTGTTGTGGCACCACCACCAGTGCCTAAGGCCCAATTTTTCTGCCCCTGTTTAACAGGGGCATGTAATTACAATATTTGCTCTAATATTTCACAGCAGGGCCCATTCCTGCACTCACCAAGAGTAACTGTGAGGGCTTACAGTGTTCTGGCACCACCACCACTGCCTAAGACCCAATTCTTCTTCCCCTGTTTAACAGGGGCGTGTAATTACAATTTTTGATCTAATATTTCACAGCAGGGCCTGTTCCAGCACCCACCAAGAGTAACTGTGAGGGCTTACAGTGTTCTGGTACCACCAACACCTAAGGCCCAATTTTCTGCAGAGTATATAGGGCAGGCCGTATAGTATATACAGGTGGTCCCCTACTTTCAAACATCCGACTTACAAACGACTCCTACTTACAAATGGATAGATACAACAGGAAATGAGAGGAAATCTACCCCTAGGAAGGGAAATTCTCTCCTGTAAGAGTTAATATGGGAAAAAGATGTCTCCACTGAGGCTTTATCACCAATCCTTGTTTCCCTAATAACCACAAATTTTCAAAATCCAATTGTCATTGGGACAGAAAGTGAGTTGAAATCTTCTGAGCATGGGCACAGACAGCAAAACAAATGTTACAGGGGTGATAACCCTTCACTATGTTATCCAAAAAGCTTAAAAATTGATTTTTTGGCTGGAGCTACACTTACAAAATGTACCTGTTCCAAATTACAAACAGATTCAACTTGAGAACAAACCTGTAGTCCCTGTCTTGTTTGGACCGCCAGTATACTGCTGTTCCGAGTATATAGGGTCTGGGGGCCCCATGCCTTTTCTTTTTTTAATTTGGGTGCAGGTTCCCCATAATATCCATACAAGACCCAAAGGGCCTGGTAATGGGCTGGGGGGGCTACTCATGCTGTTTTTCTCAATAATTTTCATCCATTTTGCCAGGACCCGACATTACATTACAGCCGCAAGCAGTTTAAATGACTTTTATTCCTTTACAAATGTCATTTTGTGCAGGGACTGTTCTAAACACGGGAAACACATGCCACTTTACAGGCATACTATAGTCACCCCCCAGGTACAATATTTAAAGGAATATTTCACTTTTATTTTTTCACTTTAAGCACTTCACTGCTCCCGAAAAAACTTAAATTTTTAAAACTTTTTTTTGCATTGATACATGTCCCCTGGGGCAGGGCCCGGGTCCCCAAACACTTTTTAGGACAATAACTTGCATATTGGCCTTTAAAATTTTCACTTTTGATTTTTCACGTTCGGGTCTCATAGACTTTAACAGTGTTCGAATGTTCGTGCGAACTTTCGGTCCGTTCGCATGTACTGCTGCGAAGAGAACCAGGGGGTGTTCGGCTCATCCCTACACACTAACTAACTAATAGAATAGGGCTCTGTTCAGTGCTATGTCCACGCTGAAATCACACTGAAAATGACTGCCATTGAAAGAATACTTTTATACTGTTGGGTGGGAATGAGTCATGATTGGATAAAGTCATGATGACAGTGTCCAATCATGACTCTGACAGTGCTCTGTGTCCTGATTGGCTGAAGCTTTCACTGCTTCAGCCAATCAGGGCTTGCAATGCACTGTTCAGCTCCACAATGCATTGTGGTCGGTTCAGGGGGCCGAACAAATTGGCGAACAGCCGAACAAACGGGTCGTTCGACCAACGTCTAAACAATGAAAGTTCGGCCCGAACTTATGCTCGGGCTGAATCGCTCGCCCATCTCTTGATGTGGATCACCTATCTCTAGTGTGGTTACTTGCGGTTAATGGGGAATCCACCCCTGGGTGATGCCTTTGGTGGTAGCCTTCACAATGGGTTAGTCCCTGGACCTGGTCCTCCTAGCCCTAGTATGGTTGCTTGTACTTATTGGGGAATCCACCCTTGGATGTTAGCTTTGGTAGTGAGCGGTGAATATGCATCACCTTTAATGTGATGTATATTCAGGGTCAGGCAAACAAAAATAAGAAATGATATTAAAAGTCCAAGGAGCAGCAAAGCTGAGTATATAGATATTAAGTCAGTACTTAGTAGACCAGCCAATAAATAACTTCTCCTTTTCTTCAAGATAATTGACAGAAGGATTAGTGGTCAACATTGATGGTAAAACATCCCATGTGCCCCACCATTTTGTCATATTTCTTAGGAAAATATCTGATAGGAACTGATAGTGAAGGACTCGATACTAAAAATGTTCATTCAAAAATGAAAACTTTAGGACCTTATTAGATCAGAGTAGACAACACCCCTAATGAAAACCAAACTGATTTGGTGCAGTAATGAGACGTTAAATAATTGTACCACAGTGCCAAATGCTCGGGTGTATGATCAGAGGCACATCTTAAGTAGCTTGTGTGAAGGGAAAGTTTGACTAATGTGACTAAACATGGATATTGTGTATTGACCCACAAGGGAACAGTAGGGGAAAGCCTGACAACTAAAGTCTTTAGTCACATCAGGGACCAACTTCAGTTTATTGACTTTTTTCAATATTGACAAGAAGTAATTACCCTGGGATAAAGGTAAAAAGGATTTATTACTGCCAGTAGGCCTTGTCATACTTCCACTCCATGTTCACTAATTTTTATGCTACCGGCGCTGTTCCACAGAGGCAGCGTGAAGCTCTCTCAAGCCTGCGTGCCGGACTATCGTCCTTAAATAAACAGCTCTGATGGTGATCGCTCCCTCTGCACTACCTAACTGTGCAGTCATCAGTGACTAGCTCACTAGACCATGGTGTCATCCCTATCCACATAATGTGTTTATGCTGTGAGACTCTTATGTCCTAGGCAAAGATCCATGATTGGTTCTATTAAAGGGCCGTTTTAAAACTCTATATTCCCCTGTGGTCATACTATGGCAGCGATGTCCCTCATATATGAGAACCCCCCGGTTTGAAATTGGCAGAAGTTTGTCATTCTATTGAAGTATTTATGTCGCATTGGTGCACTACAGCCTGAGTCCACCACAATCATTGCCTTTAAAACTCCTGAAGAAGCTCGTATTAGAGCGAAACATGTCGAGAGCGGCAGATTGTCATGGCACCTTTAAGTAGTTGCTTCATGTTGCACTGTTTAATGTGAATGTATTTGGGTGAAATTGCCTATGTCAAATTGTTTTTACAATCATGTCTCATTTCCCATGTGAGGCATAGATATTTTAATCTTGATTCAATAAAACAGTAATTTTATCTAATATGATTGTACAGATTTTCTGAATTTTTGATTACATTGTTGATTTAAACAGCACCTTAAAAGTCCCTGGGGAAAATTCTTTCCCCTCCCCCCTCTTTTTAGGCAAATCAGCCTTTATTCCTAATTTTTATGCTAGGTTTTCATTGTCTTATCTAGCAAGTAGGAATTGGGAGTTCATTAAAGGTATCCTAGTAGCTATCATCTGATGTGTCTTCCTATTCCAAGATGACATACAAACTAATTGGTATAAAATTTAAGTGAGAGACAAAAATAGAGAGTGTATTTCCACTTGGCATGTGTAGTCCAGCATTTTGGGTACCTGACTCTCCACTTCTAAAGCCAATCAAGTCATTAATAGATGAAAAAAAAAATTAAAGTCGATTAGTGTAGGTGTTTGGTGAAGTAGTTTGGGGTCCACTGACATATTTAAGTTGCCTATGCAAGTTACATAAGTATGGGAATAATCTAATGTAAACACTATGGGATTGATTTACTAAAACTGGGGAGTGCAAAATCTGGTGGAGTTTTGTATAGAAACCTATCAGCTTCTAGGTTTTTTTTTGTCAAAGCTTAATTAAACAAAATGAAGTTATGCCGCATACACACGGTCGGACTTTTAGTCTACAAAAGTCCAACAGCCCGTCCGACAGACTTTCGGCAGACTTTTGGTGGACTTGCAGCGGACTTGCGGCAGACTTTCTAACGAACGGACTTGCCTGCACAGGATCACACAAAAGTTTGACAGCCTAGTACGCGGTGACGTACACCAAGTCCGACGAGACGATAAAACGGAAGTTCAATAGCCCGTACGACACCCTTTGGGCTCCTTCTGCTAATCTCGTGTTTATCTCGTGTTAGTAGAAGTTTGGTGAGAGACAATTCGCGCTTGTGACGCTCATATTTTTCAGTTCGTTTTTACTGTTGTTCAGTCTGTGCTTGTGAGGTTTGTATCTGCTTTTCAGTGCGTTTGGTCAGTTGGCATTGAGAAATCTTTGTTTTATTGTCCGCTCGTTCCTGATTTTCAGGTCGCTCTTCACAGGCCTTGCTGTTCTTTAGTGCGTTCTGTTAAGTGCGTTCTGACCAGCCGACCGTTTTGAAGCCATGTTACCTGTACGTACTCATCGTCGAGCTCGTGCATTGTATGTGCTTGGTGCTGTAGTTCATTCTTCAGCCCAAGACCAGTCCATGAACAGGGCGAGGAGGAGTTCATGGACCAAGAATTGGTTGCTCCAGCGTGACCAGTTCTGTCACATGCCATTGCTCCGTGAGATCCGTGAGAATAATCCTGAGGATTTCAGGAACTTTCTCCAGATGACGGACCCCGTTTTTAACCGTTTGTTGGCTTTGCTGACCCCCTATATCAGCAGGCAGGATACCTGCATGAGGCAAGCCATCACTCCGGAGCAGAGGCTAGTTGCCACATTGCGGTACTTGGCGACAGGGAGAAGCCTGCAGGACCTCAAGTTCTCGACAGGCATCTCCCCCCAGGCTCTGGGGATCATTATCCCAGAGACCTGTTCTGCCATCATCCAGGTCCTGCAGAAGGATTATATTAAGGTAAAATTTTTTTATTTTATTAGCATCACATGTTATTTTATTTAATCTTTGATAATGTAATGTATTTCTTAACTCAAACACTACCTACCATCATTGAAATATAGTGTGAATGTCCCCTTTTTCTCCTCACGCATGCTGGAATTTTTTCCTGCTCTTTTTTGTCATGCATGTATATTTGCCTTCACTAACCTCCCCAGCATACAATGCTGGGCACATATCCACCTAGTCTACTCAGTTTGAATGTATTTAGTCAGCTGGATTGTATTTTGTTTCCCCTAAACTCCATCCAAATAGTGTGCGTGTCATAAACTAGATTTCCAACCCCCCCCTAAACTCCATCCAAATAGTGTGCGTGTCATAAACTAGATTTCCAACCCCCCCTAAACTCCATCCAAATAGTGTGCGTGTCATAAACTAGATTTCCAAACCCCCCCTAAACTCAATCCAAATAGTGTGCGTGTCATAAACTAGATTTCCAACCCCCCCTAAACTCCATCCAAATAGTGTGCGTGTAATTAACTTGATTTCCAAACCCCTCCCCCCCTAAACTCCATCCAAATAGTGTGCGTGTAATTAACTTGATTTCCAAACCCCTCCCCCCCCTAAACTCCATCCAAATAGTGTGCGTGTAATTAACTTGATTTCCAAACCCCCCCCCAAACTCCATCCAAATAGTGTGTGTGTAATTAACTTGATTTCCAAACCCCTCCCCCCCTAAACTCCATCCAAATAGTGTGCGTATAATTAACTTGATTTCCAAACCCCTCCCCCCCCTAAACTCCATCCAAATAGTGTGCGTGTCATTAACTTGATTTCCAAACCCCCCCTAATAATTTGCTATAATGTTCTGTGGTGTTAATTTTTACAAAGCAAATATATGTTGCACTTTGCAAAATGCATTTGCACTCTGCAAGTCCATTTGCTCCAGGGCTTTAGTAAATGAGCAGAAGCTCTGCTGATTTCCATCATCCAATCATGTGCAAGCCACAAAGTGTTTGGATTAATTGCCCTTGCATGTGATTGGGTACTCCTTGCAACATGAAAGCCTTTTTACCTTACCTCATTTACTAAGCTGTGGAGAAACTGCACTTGCAGAGTGTGACAACTGCACAGTCTTGTAGCCTTTAGTCAATAAAACCCTGCGTGTCCTTAAACTTTTAATTTCTAATTTCACAACCCCCTAAAATGTAACAATGTGCCATCAGAGGGGGTGAGCAACCTGATAAGTGTGCCTTTCCATATTATTTATTCAAGAAGATTTCAATTATTTAATGTTATACTGATGCTGGGCAATAATGTTTTAAGCGTATAATGTTCTTGCAATGTTCTTTTCTAAATTACTGAGTTTTGTTTTCTTGTTTGATTCCCCAGTTTCCTTCAACGCCACAGGAATGGCAGACTGTGGCATCCCATTTTGCCACCCGTTGGGACTTTCCCAATTGTGGAGGGGCTATAGATGGGAAACATGTCCACATCGTGCCACCACCCCATTCGGGGTCATACTATTTTAATTATAAGGGGTTCCATAGTATTGTCTTAATGGCGGTGGTGTCGGCACACTATGAATTTCTCTATGTGGACATGGGGAAGAATGGCCGGATGTCGGATGGAGGAGTATTTGTCCAGACGGAGTTCTGCCAGCGTCTCCAGAGTGGTGGCCTGGGATTGCCACCTGATGCAGATAACGTGGAAGGACTCCCCTTTGTCTTCATAGCAGATGAAGCCTTCGCTCTGAGCAAGCACCTCATGAGGCCATTCCCCCAAAGAACCCTCACCCCGGAGAGGAGGGTTTTTAATTTCCGGCTGGCCAGAGCAAGAAGAGTTGTTGAGAATGCATTTGGGATTCTGGCCAGCCGGTTCCGCCTGTTTCAAACATCCATTAACTTGGCGGAATACAAACTTAATTTTATCATTTTAGCGTGCTGCATCCTGCACAACTTTTTGCACAAATATTCAACAAATTATATTGTGCCAGTTGTGCCTGAGGCCGGACTTATCAGTGACAATCTTATGGGCCTGGATACTGTCTGTACTGGCTTGGCCCCCCAAAGTCCCCGTCAAGTTCGAGAGCAATATGTAAATTATTTTATGAGTAGGGGGCCATTGCAATGGCCCAGGATATTTAAATTATCAAAATTAAAAATCTTGATGAAATATTGAATTATATTTATTGCTTGACTTTCTTTTTAGCTTTCTCCTAGGTTATGGTAGAGCACTTGTAGTGCCAAGTGTATTTTCCTTGACTAAATAAGCACCATTGTCACTGTAAACAACTATTTTAAATTTAAACAAACTGATACTGAGCATTGAAATAACAAACCACACATTTAGTTAATTACTAAACAGATGTTTTAATATTCTGTATACATTCACTTATGCATTAGTATAAAATGTTCATAGTCAAAAAAATCTCGATATATTTACAAATTTTGAAAAATATAATTAGTTATGTTTTTTTTTATTTTAAAATATATATTTTTTTATTTGGGTTTTAACAAACAGGCCTCTTTTTTATTTATTTATTATTTTTTTTTAAGATTTTTTAAAAACAGGTCTCTTTTTTTTTTTTTTTTTTTTTGGTTTTTTAAAAACAGGCCTCTTTTTTTTTGTTTTTTTGTTTTTTTAAAACAGGCCTCTATTTTTTTTAAAAAAAATTTAAACATTTTTTTTTTTTTTTAGGGAAAACAGGCCTCTATTTTTATTGATTTTTTTTGTTTGTTTTTTCAAAACAGGCCTCCATTTTTTATTTATTTATTTTTTTTGTTAAACAGGCATATAATTTCAACAAAATACAAAAGAGAAGGCCCAGAATGGGGTCAGCAAACAAGGAAATGAAGGACATGATCGATGTTTTTTGGGTTGAAAAAGGGCATTTAGATTCGACCCAAAACATTGATCATGTCCTTCATTTCCTGCTGCATACGATCCAGCCGATTCCGCATTTGATCAATCTCCCCATTCCAGGCCATTATATGAGCAATTAGTCGTTGGGCACTGTCTGTTGTGAAATAGTCACTCGGACCTAAAATTGAATGAAAAAAAGATGTGTTTAGAAATATGCAGACATACATAGTTTACCTTACCATAAGCTGGTGTCTCAGACACTGACCTGGTGGGGTGCCCATGTCGCATACTTCCAAAACATCCTCGGGGTGGCGCTGTTGCTTGAGTCAAGCACAACCAGATCACCTAAAATAGAGTAAAAAATTTACATTAAAAAAAGGCAGCCATGCATAGATTACCGTAAGCTGGTGTGTCAGACACTCACCTGGTGGGGTGCCCATGTCGCCCACCTCTCCTTCCTCCACATCCTCAGTGGGGCTTGGGCTGATTTTCCAAGTATGTTTTTTCGGTTGGGGGGGACTGGGTTCTTCTTGGCTGAGTGTTTTTTCCCCTATGTGAACCAAAAAATTAATATACTTAGCACACAGATATTTTAGTACATAGTAATCCTCAAACATTGTAGTGAAGTGGTGTACAAATTGTCTGTTTGTGTAGAGTTCCTAGTTTAATAAATGTTTAATTTTAGAAAGACATATCTAGATAGATAGATAGATAGATATATCGATATCTATATATCTATCTATAAATATCTAAATATATATATAAATATCGCTCTATCCATCTCTCTCTCTCTCTCTCTCTCTCTCTCTCTCTCTCTCTCTCTCTCTCTCTCTCTCTCTCTCTCTCTCTCGAGAGAGAGAGAGAGAGAGAGAGAGAGAGAGAGAGAGAGAGAGAGAGAGAGAGATTATATATATATTATAGATGTATATATAGATAGATCTGTATAGTACTTACTTTTTTTCAGCACTTTACGGATCCGTCTGTACTGATCCAGCTCCCGGAGTTTGAGGTCGGACCATCTTTTCCGAATCTGATCTTTCGAGCGCTGTACCCCAAAAGAAACATGTAATGTCTTCACCACCTTTGCCATTATTTTGGCTTTTCTCAAATTTGGCCGGGCGTACGGTCCATACTTCCCATCATAGTCCTTTTTTTTCAGAATTGCCACCATTTCCACCATCTCTTTAAAGGACATATTGGAGGCCTTGAATCTCGGCTTCCCAGATCGTGACGTTCCAGCCTCCGGGCCTTCGTCGCTACCTGAGGTAGTACACACCAGATGTGTCTCCGCCATTATTCACCCCACTACGCACCGTAGAAAGAATGGGCGGAGAATATGAGTTAAAATCAAACGTCAGGGGCGGGAGACGCAGGCAGAGTTTCACACATGCGCAGTGTATAAAGAGGGGTCTTGCGCACGTGTCGTACGCACGTTCTGTGCGTAGAGTTAAATGGCGGAGAATATGAGTTAAAATTGAACGTCAGGGGCGGGCGACGCAGGCGGAGTTTCACACATGCGCAGTGTATAAAGAGGGTCTTGCGCATGTGTCGTCCATACGTACGTTCTGTGCGTAGAGTCAAGGGCAGGGTATATGCGTAAAGAAAAAGAACGTCAGGGGCGGGCCAAGCAGGCGGAGTATTACGCATGTGCAGTGTATAAAACGTTGTTGCGTATTGTGTTGTACGTACGTTCTGTGCGTAGGTGATAGTGGACTGGGGCGCTACAAAACTAAGGTAATTTTAAATTTATAAATTCGGTCAAAACTTTGTAGCAAGCAGCCTATATGGCTTGACAGATTGATGAGGCCTACATAGGGATAAGATGATGAGGGTTTAGCAGAAACATAAGTGTTTTTTGTCTTGTGTGTTTATCTTTTACAGACATTATGAATGCCCAATTTAAAGATCCAGAATTTTTGTCAGCTTTCATAGACAAATACAGAGAGATGAGGAATCTGTGGGAGGTCAAACACCCTCAATATTATTTGAAGCATGTCAGGAAGTCAACGCTGGAGAGACTTCTGACATTTGTCTAGACGACCATCCCGGAAGCAACGATGGAGACGTTGTTAAAGAAAATTGGGATCTTGAGGAACATGTATAAGAGGGAGCATAACAAGATCCAGGAATCCATGAGATCAGGAGCATCAGCAGATGATGTATATGTACCCAGGCTGTGGTACTAAAATAAACTACGGTTTCTTGATGACCAGACTGAAGCCAGGGCATCACTTTCAACCCTTTCCTCCACCCTTCCCTCCACCCATATCTGCTTAAAATGGAGTGGGGCCAACGCCTCATTTGTGAGAGACTGTTTGGGGAAACAATACACAAGGGGCTGCAGGGCGCGCTAACCAGCAACACACAACTACATGAGGCAGCCCCCCGCCTCCTCCTCCTCCTTCTCCTCCTGCCACAACTCAAACACCAGAGCCACAGCCTCCAAAGAAGGCTGCAGGGAAGGCTGTCGGGAAGGGTGCAGGGCAGCGTGGAGGAAAGGCTGCAGGGAAGAGAAGAAAGTGATGACCTGGGTTCAGTCTGGTCTGACAGAAGACGCAGGCTGTTGTAGTACCACAGTCTGGGGATATCTATATCATCTGCTGCTGCTGTTGATCTCTGGGATTCCTGCACCAGATTGTGCTGCCTCTTATATGGACTCCTCAAGATCCCAATTTTCTTGTCCACAGACTTTTTCCAGCGTTGACTTCCTCTTTATTTTCTTTAGACCATGAATAAATGGATATTTGAGTTTATGAAAAGACTTTGTGTTTTGTTTTCAATCTCATTTTATTAAGTTTTCCACTTCATTTAAAACAATCGCAAATATCAAACCATTCCATTTAACCATAACATTATACAGCATGTTTTCCTTACTCCTAATACATAAGAATTTTTTACTTATCAGGCTTTAAACATCTGCATAATTCAACATTAAACCCCCACTTCCTACTCGCCCTTACCCTCCCCCCCTCCCCCATCCATATCTTCTCGTACATACAGAGACGAAAAAATAAAGAGAAAAAAAAAAAAAAAATTTTCTTTTCCCTTTCCTTTCCTCCTTCCTTATATAAATTCTGATATTTCTTGCGATGACCGAAACTCTTCCCATTTTTGCCAAATTTCAGGTAATTGGTTTGTTATATGCCCTTCCTCTCTAATTTGCTCTTCCATATATTGTATTTCATTCATTTCACATATCCAATCTGTTATAGCTGGTTTCTCTGTTTTTTTCCAGTTTTTTGCTATTATTGTTCTTGCTGCTGATGTCATATAAGGAATGATGTCTTTTTTCATTGCCTTTATTGACTTTGGTAACAAAGACAGTAATGAAATTTCCAAACTCGGGGTTATCTCTACTCCCGATATCCTATGATAGATCTCGTATATCTTGTTCCAAAATTCTTTTACTCGATGACATCCGTACCATATATGTTCCATTGTTCCCTTTTCTATTTTACATCTCCAGCAAAGATCTGTATTTCTTTTGTTAATTGAGTTTAAGGTGACAGGACTTCTGTACCATCTCATTACAAATTTATAATTTCTCTCTTGATATTTATTTGATGTAGTTGTTCTATGTATAGTTTTAAAAATCTTTTCCCATTCTCCTTCTGATAAGGGTCTACCGATTGCTACTTCCCATTTCCTTACGCTCTTTAATTCTTTAAGGGGGCTATTCGGGATTAGTTCGTCGTATATCTTCGATAAGTTCTTGATCGGGGCCTGTTCTCCCAGCAACAATTTTTCAAATCTGGTCAATGGTCTGTTTAACCTGGCTATTTTTGGTTCTATAAAGGCCTGTAATTGTTGGTGCTGCAGCCATTTATTTTTATTCCCCTCTCCCATTTCCCTTAGTGTAGGTATTTTCCCATTCTCAAGGACCTGGGCTAATCTTATATCTTTCGATCTATTCCATTTTAGGAAATTTTTACTCATCATTGCTATAGGGAATTCCGGGTTATAAAACATTGGGGTCATCGGTCCCAGTATTGTAGAAAGCTTCCCTTCTTTCATTATACCGTCCCATGCCTTTAACGTAGCACTTACGAAAAGTGTCAGCTCACTTCTTTTAGGTCTTAGGTGGGGTTCCACCCATGGAAGGACTTTTAATTGGGGCCCAATTATTTCCTCTTCTATACTGACCCACTGCTTGTTTTCTCTGTTATGGTACCAGTCTACTATGCTGGTCAGTGATGCTGCCTGTAAATATTTCATGCAATCTGGTAGCGCAAGCCCCCCATTCATTTTTTTCCTGATTAGGTTCTCCCTTTTTATCCGGGGAGTTTTGTGCGCCCATATAAATTCGACTATCGCTTTTCTTAACTCCTTCATTAATTTTCTTGGGGGTTCCAGCGGTATCGTTTGGAAAGTATACAATAGCTTTGGCAGAATATCCATTTTCACAATATTAACTCTTCCCGTCCATGAGTATGTCATTCTGTCATATTTCTGTAATAATTTAATGGCGTCTCGGATTGCTTTTTCATAATTCATCCCTTGTAGTTGTTTTAAATCTTTTGTTATAAGGACTCCCAGATATTTTATTACGTTTTGCTTCCATTTAAATGGGAAGTCATTTTGCAATCGTGAGAAACCCTCTTTACTTACTGATATATTCAATATCTCTGATTTATCATAATTTATTTTGAAATTGCTTAATTCCCCAAATCTCTTAAATTCTTTCATTAGATTTGGTATAGTTTTACTGGGATTAGTTATGTATATTAGTAGATCATCCGCATACGCCGCTATTTTATATTCTTTCTCTCCCACCTTTATTCCTCTAATTTCTTTATTGTTTCTGATTGCAGTGATTAGATGTTCCATTGTAAGTACAAACAACAAGGGGGACAGAGACACCCCTGGCGGGTGCCATTTGATATTTTTATGTCCTTTGATAACATACCATTTACTCTCACTTTTGCTTTTGGGTTGGAGTACAGGGCCGCTATCCTATTACGCATTTTCGGGCCCATACCAAGTTGTTTTAGTGTTTCTTCTAGAAAACTCCACCCTATCCTATCGAATGCCTTTTCTGCATCCACGGCCAGCATACATGTTTCGATAGCTGTTCTTTGAGCAAATTCCATCAATGTACAGGTTTTTATAATGTTATCCTTAGTTTCTCTCCCTTTTGTAAATCCGGCTTGATCTAATTTTATAAAGTTAGGTAGGATTGGTGTTATTCTATTCGCAATAATTTTAGAATATATACATATGTCTATATTAGTTAAAGAAATTGGCCTATAGTTTTTACATAGCGTATGGTCCTTCTCTGCTTTTGGAATCAAGGTAATATGAGCCTCTGTGCTCTGTGGTACGAAACCTTGTTTATCTGATATAGAGTTATATGTTTTTCCCAGTATAGGGGCAATTATTTCTTGAAAATTCTTATAGAATCTAGTGGTGTATCCGTCGGGCCCTGGACTTTTTCCCGGGACTAGTTCTTTAATCACTTGTTGAATCTCTTCCACCGAGATATCGTTTTCCATTACCTCGTATATCTCTTTCGGGAATCTAGGAAGGGCTGTTTCTTCTATATATTCTTTAATTTTCTCTCTATTCCAATCCGTCCCTTTGTTCCTCTGTGATGCTTTAATAATATATAGATTGGAGTAGTATGCATGAAATTCTTCCATTATTTCCTTTGGCTCATATGTATATTCCCCATCTGTTTTTAATATTTTGCTTATAGATGGTAGGGTCTGTTGTTCCTTTAGTGTTTTAGCAAGCATTTTTCCTGTCTTATTCCCATACTCATACCATTGTGCCCTCCTACGGTCCCTAATCCTAAGGGATTCCTCATCCAGCAAGGATTGTAATTCCATTCTTTTCTCTTTTATCTTTATTTTATCTGATGGTTTTAGATTCTGCTTGTGTTTTTTGTCCAGTTCCTCTATATCTTTTATCAGCTGAGATTTCTTTTGGTCCTTATTTTTTTTCAATCTTGATCCATGCTTAATAAGTGTCCCCCTTATTACGCATTTTAATGTTTCCCATTGCATGGGCATTGATGTTTCATCCTTCTCGTGAATTTCTGCAAAATCCTTCATTGTTTTGCGTATATCCTCTATACACTCTTTGTCTTTCAACAGGTTATCATTTAATCTCCAATTCCCTTTTGTTTGTACTTGCTCTATTACCCTGATTTCCAAAAACACCGGGGCATGGTCTGACCATAAGAACCCCCCTATATCCGATGATGGAGTCAATAACATTCCTGAATGGTTAATAAAAAAATAATCTATCCTATGATAGGAATCGTGTATGTTCGAGTAATATGAGTAGTTTTTTTCAGTTTGATGCTGGGCTCTCCAAATATCCACCATATGATATTTCTCTAATAACCCCTTAAATTCCTCTAATTGGCTCTTGTTTCTATACGCTTGGGTATTAGTTGTATCAATTTTTACGTCCATAACAAAATTAAGATCCCCACCCATGATCACTGTGCCTTCTGCCTTCTCCATGCTACTATTTAGGGCCTTTATCCCTGTCCTTATCTGATCGTAATTTGGTAAATACAAGTTAATGATTGTGAAAATCTTCCCGTATATCGTCACTTATCACCAGGGATCTACCATCATTACCCATATATTTTTGTGTTATTTGGTAAGGTACATTCTTATGGAAGGCAATAGATACCCCTTTTGATTTAGAATAGGCAAATGTATCGTGTATCCAGTTGTTGTAATATCGGTTATTAAGCTTTGGTATGTGATTTGAACGAAAATGAGTCTCTTGGAAGAGTATAATATCCACTTTTTGTTTATTGAGAAAATTTAAAATTTGATTTCTTTTATTAGGAGAGTTAAGGCCTCTTGCATTAAAGGAGCAAAATTTAATCCCCCCCATACAGAGAAGAAGAAAAAAAAAATAAAAAAATAAAAATTTGAGAATAAACACACTCACGCACCCCTCGCACTCAATCTACCCTACTTCTATTTGACTTGGATAATTAAAGTCTATCTTACTATTTTTAGTAAGCTCCCTACTTTAAGGGGTTTTGAGCCTGCTGACCTCGACTTGCCGTGCCGATCGTCGTCCACATGCCTTGTTTTGATTGCTAGTTTAGCCCTCTCTCTCCCCTCTTCTTTCTTTACTACTTTTCCTCTTTTTTACGGTCTATCTACTTTCAATATTTTTCCGTTTTATTACTTATTAACTGCTATTACTCCTATATTAAGATCCTCCGTTCTCTCCACCTACTCAGTGAAGAAAAAGGGGGGAATGGAGAGAAAAAAAAAAAAAAAAAAAAACCTTCAATGCTTGTTATTTCATCTTAGATGATTGAATTACTCATATGCAACAAATCCATAAAATCCGTACTTTAGCCTTTTCCTTTCTACTTTGCTTAATTTTGCCTCAACACACACAAGAAAAAAAAAAAGAAACATTTTTTTTTCTTTTTTTTCCTTCATTCCCTACCCTGCTGTATTTTACTTATACCTGTCCCTATTGTTAATGCTTTTGTATCCTTTATTTAGTTCTAGATAATTAAGGTTAGGAATATCTCAAACTCCCTACCATGAAACGTCATCCTTTAGATGGTTAAATTTATAAGGATTTATAAGTGCATTTCCCTGTGAACACCTTTCCCTCATTGTCACAGTGTATAAACCACCCAATTAATATTTCCTAAAAAAAAAAAAAAAAAACAGCAAATACCAAACAATTATCAATTTCAAAACAGTGATACCGTAGTGCATAAACCGTTCCCTTAACATTTATCTTATTATTGACCACAGACAATAAATCATAAATAAAAAAAATCCGAACAATCCATCAGTTTAAATTCAGTAATGCCACAGTGTATGCTATGTTTTCTTTATACCTTTCCCTATTGTTATCATTTCTGTCTCTATTATTTAGTTCTAGATAGTTAAAGTTATGAGTATCTCCGATTCTCTACCATTAAGCACTACCTTTTAAACTGATACATTTTTAAGGATTTATAAGTGTATAGGTGCATTTCCCTGTGAATACCTTTCCCTCATTATCCCAATATATGAGGCGTCCAATTAATTCTACCTCTTAATCCTTTATAATCAACCATAGTAAATGTCATAATAAAAAAAAAAAAAAAATACCCAGCAAACATCAATTTAAATATAGTGATACCATAGTGCATAAACCATTCCATTAACATTTTTCCTTTTTTCTTCCCCCTATTCCCTTTCCTTTCCTTCCCTCCCCCCTCAGTTACCCTTGTGCGTGAACCCATTCGTTGTTAATTCCCTTTTTATAATACATAAATACCTGATTTTAAGTTCAGTGATACCTCAGTGCATCCTCTGTTTCATTAGCGTTTCGTCCCATACATTATTATTACAACCCCAAAAAAAAAAAAAAAAAAAAAATTTACCCAACAATCATTGATTTAAATATAGTGATGCCTTAGTGCATAAACCATTCCCTTAACATTTTTCCTTATATCTTATTATTGACCACAGAAAATAAAAAAAAAATAAAAAATCCGAATAATCCATCAATTCAAATTCAGTGATGCCACGATGTATGCTATATTTTCTTTATACCTATCCCTATTGTTATCGTTTCTGTATCTATTGTTTAGTTCTAGATAATTAAAGTTAAGAATGTCTCAGATTCTCTACCATTAAGCACTAATTTTTTTGAATTGATAAATTATAGGGATTTATAAGTGCCTAAGTACATTACCCTGTGAATACCTTTCATTCATTATCCCAATATATAAACCATCAAAATAATGTCACCTCTTAGTCCTTTATAATCAACCGTAATATATGTTTAGGAAAAAAAAAAAAAATAGTAATAATAAAAATAAAAAAATAAAAAATTTCCATTGTACGCGAGCCCAAATATTGCTAAAAAAAAAAAAAAAAAAAAAAAAAAGGATCAAATTTATATATAATCAAGAATAGTAATAGTAAACCTTGTTCTTCCCTTCCTTCCCCCCACTCCCCCCAACCTACCCCTCCCCCTCCAATCCCCCAGTCCCCACAATTCCCATTCCTTTTAAGTCCTTGCTCCTTTTTTTTTTTTCTCCTTTCCCTCCTCCCTCCTCCCTCCCCTCCCTTAAGTCTACTGCGTGTACGGAATGGGCCAGTCCGGTAATGCTAGTTCCGGGGTTTTAAGAATATCCAAAAACTCCGGCAAATCTTCCAAGTCTCTGAATGAAATAATACGACCCTCTTTCCGAACTTGCAGTTGAAATGGGAATTTCCATCTATATTGAAGGTTGTTTTTAATTAATTGTTCCACCAGGGGCCTTAACGCTCTTCTACGATCCAGCGTATATTTCGATAGATCTTGGAAAAGTAATAGGGGCTCTCCATCATATTGAATATTTTTATTTTGCCGGGCCGCCATCATGATTTTATCCTTTATGTGGGCAAAATGCAACTTACAGATAATATCTCGAGGCTTTTTTAGATCTGGCTTCCTTATCCCTGTAGCTCTGTGTTCCCGATCGATAAATAGATCTTTTATATCTATATCTTGGGCGATTTCCTGAAAGATTTTCTGTAGTGTTGTTATTAGTTCTTTTGAGCTTACTTCTTCTTTCAATCCTCTAATTCTTATGTTTGATCTTCTATTTCTATTCTCTTGTTCATCTAAATTGTTTATTACTTGTTTAAGTTGTCTTTCTTACTTCTGAATCTTTTCCTCTATCCTTTTCAGGTCTTGCTCTGTTTTTGAGACTTGCTTATCTATTGTGTCTATTTTTTCTTGTGTGTTTTTGGTTGTTGTTTTTAGTTCTTGTATCTCCAGTTTATATGCTTCCTCCAACCTATGTATATATTGATCCATGTCTGCCCTAGTTGGGAGCGATCGAATGTACGCCCTAATGTCCCATTTTTCTTTATCCTCCTCTGTTTGTTTGTTTGTTATTTTATCAATTGGTGAGCTATTTCTAGGGTGGCTTGTTTGTTCCTCCCCAGATGATCTGGAAGTTACCGATGACTCTGCCAGACCCGATAGTTCCTGTGATGTCTGTAATTCCTGTGTTACATGGGGGGATTGTAGTTGTAACTGTTGGAAGAATTCCTTGATATCAGTTGTTTGTAGTGGTTGTGCCCCTGTAGTGTTTTTACTCTTAACCTCTCCCTTATCTTTTTTGTTTATTTGATTTTGCGGTGTTTTGCTGCCTTTCTTGGGTGCCATTTCTTCCTCTCTTTCCCTTTTTTCTTTTCTTTTTCTTTTCTTTTCTTTTTCCCCTTTTCTTCCTCTCCCTTCCCCTTCCCTTTTCTTCTCTCTTCCCCTTTTTTTAATATACTTATTGAATGGTATACAGGGTCGGGGGGACTAAAAGAGGACTAGTTTCCTTATAGTTCTTTAATGGCCTTTGTCAGTCTCTTTTTAGCTTTGTTTATCCCGCCAGTAACTGACAGTTTTAGTGTATGATTCTGGATCTAAGATTGGTAAGCTCTTCTTTCCTCTGCTTGTTTATCTTTCTTTCTTTCGCTATTTCAGTGAATCCTTCTGAGTGTTTTATTACCAGAGTTTGTAGATATTAAAAATAAATTTCCACACGCATACCTGTTCTCTCTGAGATTCTGAGGTTAAATGGAGTTATACTCTTTACCGTTTACGGTTTCTGGCTTCTCTCCGGGTATTCCCAGTATCACCTGGTCTGCCTGATCCCTGCCGTTCAGCTCCCGAAGCTTTCCGCCGGAGAGGGCGTCCGTGTCAGGTGTCCCCGCGGTCCGCTTCCGCAGACTCGCAGAGGCTCCCGCCCGGCCGCGCCCGCTGTCTCCTGGCTCTGCCCCTGGAAGCAATCCTGGCACTCCACAGGCTCGTTCTCCGCCGGCCCTTTCGGGTCTCCTGCTTCCCGCGAGAGTTGCTTTCTGTTCGCCGGTCCTTTCTCTACTCCTACTTCCGCTCCCGCTCGCCCAGCTCAGCTGTCTCCCGGCGGGAGGGTTCAATAGGATAACCCCGGAGCCATCGACCTCTCACCAGGCATGTATGTAAGAAGTGTTCCCTTCACCGCCTATAGCGTATCAGCTTGTCAGTTTGTCTGCTTGTCCTTTTGCCAGCGTAACAGCTTTCCAGCGTGCTTGCTCCTTTGCATGTCTTCCTTATCAGAATGTCGGCATGTCCGACTCTCGGTCACTCTAAGCGGCCATCTTGGTCAGCAGCTCCTCCCCCTCCTCTCACAATCTGACTTTATGTGTTTTAATTTAAATCATTGATTTAGACACAATGTCAAATTAACAAGGGACAACAATCTCCTTGAGGTTGCAAAAACACACAAAAAAATAAATAAAAATGTACTAGTGGTAACTTAAAAAAAAAAATTATACATAACCAAACACGGTTCTTTCTGTTAACTTTATATACAAAAGAAAAAATCACAATAAACAAAAAAATGGTTCTTTGTGGTAAGTTAAAACAAACAACATTAAAAACAAACAAAAATGAAATAAAAATGTATTTGTGTTCAATTTAAGAAATACAAAACTAAAAAAAATAAAAAATAAAAAAAATAAAATAAAATGGTTCTTTGTGGTAACTTTACAACCCCCCCCCCAAAGAAATGGTTCTTTGTGGTAACTTTACAACCCCCCCCCCAAAAAAAAAATACAAAATAAATAAATAAATAAAATGGTTCTTTGTGGTAACTTTACAAACACAAAAAAAAAAAAATAAAAAAAAAATGGTTCTTTGTGGTAACTTTACAAACCCAAAAAAAAAAAAAAAAAAAAAAAAAGGAAAAAAGGTAGATAAAGATAAAATAAGTTCGACAACAATCATAAAATAAACATCTGGAGAAAATCTAAAATAAAAGATGACTCCCCCAAAAAAAACAAGTGTAAAAATTATTATTAGTATGGAGACATTGTTTTTAAAAATAATACTATATCATTCATGAGATCAAAGAGAAAAAGAATCCAGAAATCAGTTTGGGAGAACTCTGAATATGAACAGCAAAACATCTTCATTCTTATAGCATTATTAAAGAAGACATTAATGCGCTGCATTCAACGATCACAGAATTTGCAGCATGAGCAATGTGCTACCTACAATACGAACACTAGTTTTACTAGACCGGGTGCTTCCGTTTAGTTTTTGCTTATGAGCATGCGTCGTTTTTTTGTCCGTCGGACTAGCATACAGACGAGCGGATTTCTGGGTCCGGCGTAGTTACGACGTAAAGATTTGAAGCATGTTTCAAATCTAAAGTCCGTCAGATTTGCGGCTGGAAAAGTCCGCTGAAAGTCCGGGGAAGCCCACACACGATCGGATTGTCAGCCAGCTTTAGTCCGTCGGCGTCCGTCGGACTTTTGTAGACGAAAAGTCTGACCGTGTGTACGCGGCATTAGAAGTTGCAACTGTGCAGATGTGCTACCATGCACCAGACTTTGCACATTTGTTTTTAGTAAATGAACCCCTGTGTGTTTTTCTCAAGACATTTTCTGCTGAAAGGTGAAGTCCAGTTTGTACTTCCACACACATATATCAACCCTATTCAACCAGTTTAAGATCAATTATTTAGCTGTGCAGTGTTTTCCTAATCAACAGAAGAGATAATGAACTGGACTGGTTATAACAACTCAAGTTATAAAACGCTGCGCTATCAAAATGATAAATATAAATATATAATTAATAAAGTGGTATTGTGCTCTCTCATGACATGTATAAAATGTCCAAAATACTATGCATTAATGTGCAATAAATGTCAATAAATAAATGAATTAATAAGAGTGCTTCAATAAGCCTGTGAAAAATATATATAAGTATTCCAAAATATTTGTTCAATATTCAAACAAATAATAAATAAATATTTCAAGAAAAAAATCATCCATGTGATTCAGTGTTGCATCCATGCAATGCAGTGCTGTATGTCTGTAATTCAGTGATAGTGCAATGTTCAAACAATATTAGATAAAAAATTCCAAAGAAATATCATCCATGCGATTCAGTGCTGCATCCATGTAATTCAGTGTTGCATCTGTGCGATTTGGTGCTGTGTAGCTTAGTGCTATGATCAAATTAACAGTCCATAAACATTACAAAATTCATCCATGTGTTTCGGTGAACACAAACTAAAGTGCTGTGTGCTCATATAAGTGCTCCCCCCAGGTGATAGCCCCTCACCTTAGGGCGTGTGACCTTGCGATTAAGCTTGGTCAAAATGCGCCTTAGAACCTCTATGGGTTCGGTATAGTATGCTGCATCCTGGATAGGTTCTCTTTATATTGATATACCGAGGTATAAACTGGACTGCTGTGAGGAACAGAGGCACAAGTGTAACCTATCCAGGATCCAGCATACAATTCCTAATCCATAGAGATTCTAAGGCGCATTTTGACCAAGCTTAATCGCAAGGTCACACGTCCTAAGGTGAGGGGCTATCACCTGGGGGGAGCACTTATATGAGCACACAGCGCTTTATGGTATATGAGACATGCTAGCATGTTAGCAGCTGATCATTTGTAAGATACACTACTTTGGAGACCAGATTTGGTCAACCACCTGGAGGCTCGCAACACCACCACCACCACCAAAGGCCCAATTTTTCTGCCCCTGTTCAACAGGTGCATGTAATTACAATTCTTGATCTAATATTTCACAGCAGGGTCCATTTCTGCGCCCACCAAGAGTAACTGTGAGGACTTATAGTGTTGTGGCACCAGCACCACCACCAAAGGCCCAATTTTTCTGACCCTGTTCAACAGGGGCATGAATTACAATTCTTCATCTAATATTTCACAGCAGAGCCCGTTCCTGTGAATAGTATATAGGGCAGGCCCCTACTTTCAAACATCCAACTTACAAATGACTCCTACTTGCAAACGGAAGGAGACAACAGGAAGTGAGATGAAATCTACCCCTAGGAAGGGAAATTCTCTCCTGTAAGAGTTAATATGGGAAAAACGTGTCTCCTTTCCACTGATGCTTTATCACCAATCCTTGTTTCACTAAAAACCCCAAATTGTCAAAAAACATTTGTCATTGGGACAGAAAGTGAGGTAAAATCTTCTGAAGAGGTGCACAGACAGCAAAATAAATGTCACAGGGGGGATAACCCTTCCCTATGTTTTCCAAAAAGCTTAAAAATAGATTTTTTGGCTGGAGCTACACTTTAAAAATGTACCAGTTCAAAATTACAAACAGATTCTACTTAACAACAAACCTACAGTCCCTGTCTTGTTTGCACCGCCTGTATACTGCTGTTCAGAGGGCCTGGGGCCCCACGCCTTTCCTTTTTTTAATTTGGGTGCTGGGTTCTCCATACAAGACCCAAAGGGCCTGGTAATGGACTGGGGGGGGGGTACCCATGCCGTTTGTCTCATTGATTTTCATCCATATTAATGGGACCGGACATTACATTAAAGCCGTAAGCAGTTTTAAATGACTTTTATTACTTTAAAAATGTAATTTTGTGCAGGGACTGTTCTAAGCACCGAAAACATGCGCCACTTTACAGACATAATATAGACACCCCCCAGGTATGATATTTAAAGGAATATTTCACTTTTTTCTCCCACTTTAAGCATCATTAACCGGTTCAATACCGGGCCTTTTCACCCCCTTCCTTTCCAGACCAATTTTTAGTTTTCAGCGCTGTCACAATTTAAACGACAATTGTACGGTCGTGCGACGTTGTACCCAAACAAAATTGACGTCCTTTTTTCCCCACAAATAGAGCTTTCTTTTGGTGGTATTTGATCACCTCTGCGGTTTTTATTTTTTGCGCTATAAACAAAAGAAGAGCGACAATTTTGAAAAAAAAACACAATATTTTTTACTTTTTCCTATAATAAATATCCCAATTTAAAAAAAAAAAAAAAAAAATTTTTCCTCAGTTTCGGCCGATATGTATTGTTCTACATCGCAATAAGTGTATATTGATTGGTTTGCGCAAAGTTATAGTGTCTATAAAATAAGGGATAGATTTATGGCATTTTTAAAAAATATATATTTATTTATTTATTTTACTAATAATAGCGGCGATCGCGATTTTTTTTCGTGACTGCGACATTATGGCAGACACATCGGACACTTTTGACACATTTTTGGGACCATTCACATTTATACAGCGATCAATGCTATAAAATTGCATTGATTACTGTGTAAATGTGACAGGCAGTGAAGGGGTTAACCACTAGGGGGCGGGGAAGGGTTAAATGTGTTTCCTAGGGAATGCTTCTAACTGTAGGGGGCGGGGACGTACAAGGGGAGGAGACCGATCAGTGTTCCGCTGTTCTCTCCTCTGAGCTGACAGGACGTGGATCTGTGTGTTTACACACACAGATCCACGGTCCGGCCCGTTTAACGGGCAATCGCGGGTGCCAGGCGGACATCGCGGCTGCCCGGCACACGCACCGGGTCCCGAGCAACGTGGCGGGCGCGCGCGCACCCCCTAGGTGCGCGCGCGCCCCCTAGGCGGCTGGGTACCCTAGGCCGTCATATGACGTCCACCCAGGATGGGAGATCCCATCTGTGGACATCATTTGACTAGTGGTTAAAATCACTGCTCCCGAAAAAACTGCCGTTTTTAAAAAAAATTTTGCATTGATACATGTCCCCTGGGGCAGGACCCTGGTCCCCAAACCCTTTTTAGGACAATACCATGCAAATTAGCCTTTAAAATTAGCACTTTTGATTTTGAACGTTCGAGTCCTATAGACTTCAATGGGGTTCTAACGTTCGTGCGAATTTTAGGTCCGTTCGCAGGTTCTGGTACAAACCAAACCGGGGGGTGTTCAGCTCATCCCTAGTGGTAAGTCATTATAACTTGCCATCAGCCACTAACCTCAAACATGCTAGGTAGATCATGGAGTATTGCTTGCAGAAGTGCATCTACAGTGGCTCACACCACTGCATAACAGAATAAATTGTGTAAATATTCATTTAAGGTATCCAGTACAGAGGAAATTGGTGGAGAGGAATTTGCTTTTCCCATAGTTGGATAATTGAAATGAAACTTAATACAATTCATTATGTGAAGATTCCGAACTTGTTTAGTGAACCAGCCTGAATGTTCTAACTTTACTAGTAGCAATAACTTATACATTTTAGTGGACAGAAAGTTCCAAGTGGAGTATAACAATCAATTCAACAGTCTTTGCTATTAAACAAATCTAATGAGTTTCCCTTAAAAGTAACTTAAAGCAGAACTTGATCTAAAAAAGGAAGTTTTACTTTTCCCCCCTCCACTTTTTTTTTAGGTAGTGGGTACTTAGTTTCGACAGGTATCCACCTCCACTTCTGCTTGGATTGCCTAGACGATCTGAGCAGATGTTTGCCCCCCTTCCTCCCTGCCCTAAACCTCCTGGGACACATTACATTCACAAACAGCAGTGCAACGTGCACATGCGCAGTAGGGAGCCAACTGTGAAGCCACAGGAAGTCACAGTTGGCTTCCTACATTCAGGATGGTGGTGTCGGCCGGGTACCGGAAGATCGGCAAAGAACCAGCCCGAATGATGACAGAGCTGGATCCCTGGATTGGTAAGTGTGTATTTATTAAAAGTCAGCAGCTTCAGTATTTGTAGCTGCCGACTGTTAATTTTGTTTAGAAATTATAGTAGCTCCTTTTTAAAAACTTGGTGCACAATTAGTTTAGTTTTCATTTTGTAACTGCACCCACCGGAAAGTTGCATATCAGTTTTCAGGGTATTATGCAATGTGTGCTGGTAATCTTAATGTTCATGGATTTTGGGAAAAAGAAAGAGAATGGAATAGCAGGGGTAAAGGACAAGTTATGGAAATTGGCTAGAACAGTGAACAGAGCAACAGGATAAGCAGGGTTTCTGGTGGGGAAGTAGAGAAGTGGTTTGGAGAGGCAGAAAAAAGGCATGGATGGATTGTAGTGGATTAGAGCAGCTCATAGAGCATTAAGAGGAAAGCAGTATTCATGGGTAGGAGAGCAAAATGAAGGATTAGATTAGATTAGGACTAGATTGGGTTACACGTTCATTTAAGGGGAGTAGCAAAATTATTCTCTGTCAAAAAAGTGTAAACTAGATATGGGGTTTTATTTTGATTTCTCAGCAAGATTGTTCTTGGTCTGATAGTAATAAGTGCATAGTAAAGGGTTATTACTTATACACTGGAATGTGTTAAATAAAGAGTTAATGCAAATATACTGCGGAATAAGCAGTAAAGATAAGGGTTTATATGTAATATAACTAAGTGGTGCCGCGCTAATCCTGGGTAAATTAGCTAAAATAACTTATATCAGTGTGACATGCATTTAAAGTGTGCATCCGGAAGTATAGGTTACACTATGGGAATGATAGCATCAGCCGTGTAACACTCTACACTCATATGACAGCAAATCTAAGTACTGAAAAAATAATCATCTATAGTGACAACAGTAAATAGATATATCTCATCATGTCCATAAACATAATAAATAACAATACTGTAAGAGTGTCAAATAATGATAAAGTGCATAATGCAATATAAAGTGAATCATAGTGTGTAATGCCCCGTACACACGGTGGGACTTTGTTCGGACATTCCGACAACAAAATCCTAGGATTTTTTCCGACGGATGTTGGCTCAAACTTGTCTTGCATACACACGGTCACACAAAGTTGTCGGAAAATCCGATCGTTCTAAACGCGGTGACGTAAAACACGTACGTCGGGACTATAAACGGGGCAGTGGCCAATAGCTTTCATCTCTTTATTTATTCTGAGCATGCGTGGCACTTTGTCCGTCGGATTTGTGTACACACGATCGGAATTTCCGACAACGGATTTTGTTGTCGGAAAATTTTATATCCTGCTCTCAAACTTTGTGTGTCGGAAAATCCGATGGAAAATGTCCAATGGAGCCCACACACGGTCGGAATTTCCGACAACACACTCCAATCGGACATTTTCCATCGGAAAATCCGACCGTGTGTACGGGGCATAACAGACATGCAACACATAAAGTGACAATGTGCAGCAGTGCAACTAAATTTTCAACAGTAAAGTGTCCAAAAAATATCAGGTGCTTCAACATAAAATTATTTTTATATAATGTGACTGCAACGTCCTGGCATGCAACAGTTGCAACAATACAAAGTGTTTCAACAAAAAGTCCTTCTTTTATAACGTGGCAGCAACGTCCTGACATGCATCAGTCGCAGTGCAGTGCTCAAGATAAATCACAAAGTGCACATCTTCGTGTTTAGACACACAGGTAAGAAGTGGCCCCTTACCTTAGGGCAATAGGGCAAATGCATGTTACCAAAAATCTTTAGGGGTATCCTCCTATAGATGCAAACGCCAGCCTCACGGTCCTAGTCCCAGGGGATGATTCCCTCAGATGTTTAGGGGGGAGTGTAGAAGATGACAAAAAACAGGGGGAATCCCAATAGCGTAATAACATTTAAACAGCAGCTTTTATTAGATAAGATAAAGGGTACTCACATAAACAACATTAAAGACATTCCTATCTCCAACAAGGAATGTCTTTAATGTTGTTTATGGGTTTCTATTGTAGCCAATTTGACCAGTCTTAGATGGTCATCCTTCTCATTTAGTAGACTATTATACTGTTGTGTAGTTGCCACACTCAATGTTTATTTATCTTTATTTTTACATAGTTGGTAAGGTATTGAATAAAGACATGTGTTGAGAGATTGCCCTCTAGGGGTGCCAGATCTCACTGCAAGCCATTAAAGTATAACTTAAACTCCATACTTTGTGTAAACATTACACTTTCAGGTCAGAGGCTCCCTCTACAACTTTACCCCCCAGACACACTTACAGAAGGATCCATTACCATCTCTTCTTCAGCCAGCAGCTAGGTCTGCAGCATTTTGAGTTTTTAAAGAAGTCTTGTATTCGCTAGACACTGTCACTCTCAGTTCTGCCCATTTAGCAAATTCCACATCTTGGGACACACTGGGAAGCCACCATACTTCTGCTTCACAAGGCCTTGCATAACGTGACCTTAAAATAACAAACATGTTATACTTACCTGCTCAATGCAGTGGTTTTGCACAGAGCAGCCCCTATCCTCCTCTTCTCGGGTCCCCTGCCAGTGATCTGGACCCCTCTTCCTTGTCGAATGCCCCCATAGAAAGCCGCTTGCTGTGGGGGCACTCATACATGCTCACTCCCGAGCTGGCTCTCTGCGTCCATAAGACACAGAGAGCACAGCTCAGCCCAACCCCTGCTCCTGCTTCACTGGCTGTAATTGACAGCAGTGGGAGCCAATGGCTCCTGTGTATGCATCTCAGCCAATTAGGAGGGAGAGACATGGGGGAGCCTCAGGTCTCGTGCATATCGCTGGATTGAGATTGGGCTTAGATAAGTATTGGGGGGGGGGGGGGCTGAGGAGGAGTTGCATGCTGAATGCATGAAGGTAAAAAACCTTCAGCCTTTATAACCACTTTAAAACACCCATTGCCAGTATATGACACAGGCAACTTATTCAATAAACAAAAGTCCTTTTACCTGTAGACTGTGAACATGCAGTATATACATCATATCATGATTCAGAACTTCTACACATACAGCCAGTAAGCATGCAATTGGCTGTGCAATATAGGTTGTGCTAGTTTGGCTGTTACGTTAAATACATTGCCCTTAATGGTGCTTTAGGAAAATGGTGCATAATTGAATAGTTCTGTCCATTCTTTAAGATGCACTTGTACTTGTTTTCAGATAGGATAATGCGTTATTACTTACATAAGCGGACAGCTGCTAGCACTACAACTTGACAGAACATTTTGCAGCAATCAAAAACAAAGAAAAGTGCTGCGTTTTAAACGTTCAACATGTAATCAATATTGCAAAGTGATTGTTGGCTAAGCATATACAGTGCCTTGAAAAAGTATTCATATCCCTTGAAATTGTCCGCATTTTGTCATGTTGCAACCAAAAACATAAATGCATTTTATTGTGATTTTTTTGTGATAGACCAACACAAAGTGGCACATAATTGTGAAGTGGAAGAAAAATGATTTTCAACATTTTTTACAAATATATATCTGAAAAGTGTGGTGTGCATTTGTACTCAGCCCCTTTACTCTGATACCCCTAACTAAAATCTAGTGAAACCAATTGCCTTCAGAAGTAACCTAATTAGTAAATAGAGTCCACCTATGTGTAATTTAATCCCAGTATAAATACATCTGTTCTGTGATGCTCTCAGAGGTTTGTTAGAGAAGCTTTGTGAACAAACAGCACCATGAAGGCCAAGGAACACACCAGACAGGTCAGGGATAAAGTTGTGGAGAAGTTTAAAGCAGGGTTAGGTTATAAAAAAATTCCCAAGTTTTGAACATCTCACAAAGCACTGTTCAATCCATCATCCGGAAAAGGAAAGAGTATGGCACAAATGCACCTACCAAGACGTGGCAGTCCACCTAAATTGACAGGCTGGGCAAGGAGAGAATTATTCAGAGAAGCAGCCCATGGTAACTCTGGAGGAGCAGCAGCATCCACAGCTCAGGTGGGAGAATCTGTCCACAGGTCAACTATTTGTTGTGCACTCCACAAATCTGGCCTTTATGGAATAGTGGCAAAAAGAAAGCCACTGTTGAAAGAAATCTGTAATAAGTCACGTTTGCAGTTTGCGATAAGCCATGTGCGGGACACAGCAAACATGTTGAAGAAGGTGCTCTGGTCAGATGAGACCAAAATTTAACTTTTTGTCCTAAAAGCAAAACGCTATGTGTGGCGGAAAACTAACACTGTACATCACCCTGAACACACCTTCCCCACTGTGAAACATGGTGGTGGTAGCATCATGTTGTGGGGATCCTTTTCTTCAGCAGGGACAGGGAAGCTGATCAGAGTTGATGGGAAGATGGATGGAGCCAAATACAGGGCAATCCTATAAGAAAACCTGTTAGAGTCTGCAAAAGACTTGAGGCTGGGGCGGAAGTTGCATAGTAGGTGAGGTTGAAAAAAGACACAAATCCATCAAGTCCAACCCATGTGTGTGATTATATGTCAGTATTACATTGTATATCCCTGTATGTTGCGGTCGTTCGGGTGCTTATCTAATAGTTTCTTGAAACTCTTAATGCCCCCCGCTGAGACCACCGCCTGTGAAAGGGAATCCCACATCCTTGCCGCTGTTACAGTAAAGAACCCTCTACGTACTTTAAGGTTAAATCTTTTTTTTCTAATTTTAATGAGTGGCCACAAGTCTTGTTAAACTCCCTTCTGCGAAAAGGTTTTTATCCCTATTGTGGGGTCACCAGTATAGTATTTGTATATTGAAATCATATCCCCTCTCAAGCGTCTCTTTTCCAGAGAGAATAAGTTCAGTGCTCGCAACCTTTCCTCATAACTAATATCCTCCAGAACCTTTATTAGCTTTGTTGCCCTTCTTTGTACTCGCTCCATTTCCAGTACATCCTTCCTGAGGACTGGTGCCCAGAACTGGACAGCATACTCTAGGTGTGGCCGGACCAGAGTCTTGTAGAGCGGGAGAATTATCATTTTATCTCTGGAGTTGATCCCCTTTTTAATGCATGCCAATATTCTGTTTGCTTAGTTAGCAGCAGCTTGGCATTGCATGCCATTGCTGAGCCTATCATGTACTAGGACCCCCAGGTCCTTTTCCATCCTAGATTCCCCCAGAGGTTCTCCCCCCAGTGTACAGATTGCATTCATATTTTTGCCACCCAAATGCATTATTTTACATTTTTCCACATTAAACCTCATTTGCCATGTAGTTGCCCACCCCATTAATTTGTTCAGAATTCTTGCAAGGTTTCCACATCCTGCGGAGAAGTTATTGCCCTGCTTAACTTGGTATTGTCAGCAAATACAGAGATTGAACTGTTTATCTATATCGAACATCATTTGCCATGTAGTTGCCCACCCCATTAATTTGTTCAGATCTTTTTGCAAGGTTTCCACATACTGCTGAGAAGTTAATGCCCTGCTTAGCTTAGTATAGTCTGCAAATATAGAGATTGAACTGTTTACCCCATCCTCCAGGTTGTTTATGAACAAATTAAATAGGATTGGTCCCAGCACAGAACCCTGGGGGACCCCAATACCCACCCCTGACCATTCCAAGTACTCCCCATTTATCACCACCCACTGAACTCGCCCTTGTAGCCAGTTTTCAATCCATGTACTCACCCTATGGTCCATGCCAACAGACCTTATTTTGTACAGTAAACGTTTATGGGTAACTGTGTCAAATGCTTTTCCAAAATCCAGATACACCATGTCTACCTTCCAGCAGGACGATGACCCTAAACATACAGCCAGAGCTACAATGGAATGGTTTAGATCAAAGAATATTCATATGTTACAATGTCCCAGTCAAAGTCCAGACCTAAATCCAATTGAGAATCTGTGGCAAGACTTGAAAATTGCTGTTCACAGACACTCTCCATCCAATCTGACAGAGCTTGAGCTATTTTGCAAAGAAGAATGGGCAAAAATTTCACTCTCTAGTTGTGCAAAGCTGGTAGAGACACCCCCAAAAAGACTTGCATCTGTAATTGCAGTGAAAGGTGGTTCTACAAAGTATTGACTCAGGGGGCTGAATACAAATGCATGCCACACTTTTCACATATTTATTTGTAAAACAATTTGAAAACCATTTATCATTTTCCTTTCATTTCACGATAATGTGCCACTTTGTGTTGGTCTATCACATAAAATCCATTTACGTTTTGGCTGTAACGTGACAATATGTGGAAAATACTATGAATACTTTTTCAAGGCATTGTATATTCACTAAAAAGTGCCAAGTGACCTTATGGGGGAAGTCTCTCTCTCTCAGCCATGTAGTCCAACAGTCATAGAAGATAAAACACCTCCACATAGTGTAAAACCATCAATACAAAATGTATTTAAAAGTATAGAACACTCACATCAAGCATGAAGTTACAGGATTTTATCAAATCATCTCCCAAACATGGTCACAGTCAGAAGCGATATGGATCGCAATAGCATGGATACGACTCAACCCGATGTGTTTCATCTAATAAGACATCATCTGTACAGCTTGTATAACAGTGTAAATTTGCTGTCCCCTCAAAATAACTCAAGACACAACCATTAATGTCTAAACTGCTGACAACAAAAGTGAGTACACCCCTAAGTGAAAATGTCCAAATTGGGCCCAATTAGCCATTGTCCCTCCCCAGTGTCATGTGATTTGTTAGTGTTACAAGGTCTCAGGTGTGAATGGGGAGCAGGTGTGTTAAATTTGGTGTTATCGCTCTCACTCTCTCATAGTGGTCACTGGAAGTTCAACATGGCACCTCATGGAAAATACTATGAATACTTTTTCAAGGCATTGTATATTCACTAAAAAGTGGCAAGTGTCCTTATGAGGGAAATCTCTCTCTCAGTCGTGTAGTCCAACAGTCATAGAAGATAAAACACCTCCACATAGTGTTAACCCATCAATACAAAATGTATTTAAAAGTATAGAACACTCACATCAAGCATGAAGATGCAGCGTTTTATTAAATCATTTCCCAAACATGGTCACAGAATCAATATGGATCGCAATAGCATGGATAAGACTCAACCCAAGGTGTTTTATCTAATAAGACATCATATGGGGTAAGGGTCCAAACTAGTCATTGCGTATATATATAAAAAATTAGTCCAATCAAAATTAGTTGATTAATTACCAAACCTGTAGGAAATTGTAAATGTATTATATTTCTCTCCAGGGATGTCTCCAAGATGGCGTCTGGCATGACATGGAATACGTTTACAGTTTCTAAAGGTTTGGTAATTAATCAACTCATTTTTATTGGACAAATTTTTTATATATTTGCAATGACTGGTTTGGACTCTTACTCCAGATGATGTCTTATTAGACTAAATGCGTTGAGTCTTATCCATACCATTGCATTTGTTTGGGAGATGATATGATGAAAATCCTTATTTTAATGCTTGATGTGAGTGTTCTATACTTTTAACCACTTGCCGACCGCCGCACACAGATGTACGTCGACAAAGCGGCACGGGCAGGCATAAGGGCTTACCTGTACGTCCCTGCCTGCCCGCGGGTGGGGGGTCCGATCGGACCCCCCCCGGTGCCTGCGACGGTCGGCAAATGTCCCCCGGCGATCGGTGGTGAGGGGGAGGCCATCCATTCGTGGCCCCCCCCTCGCGATCGCTCACAGCCAATGGGATCATTTCCCTGCCTCTGTATTGTACACAGAGGCAGAGGAAATGATGTCATCTCTCCTCGGCTCGGTATTTTCCGTTCCGGGCCGAGGAGAGAAGACTGTAATGTGAGTGCACAACACACACACACACAGTAGAACATGCCAGGCACACATTACACCCCGATCCCCCCCCCGATCGCCCCCCAATCACCCCCCCCCCCCTGTCACAAACTGACACAAAGCAGGTTTTTTTTTTTTTTCTGATTACTGTATTGGTGTCAGTTTGTGACAGTTAGTGTGTTAGGACAGTGAATGTTAGGCCCCCTTTAGGTCTAGGGTACCCTCCTAACCCCCCCTAATAAAGTTTTAACCCCTTGATCACCCCCTGTCACCAGTGTTGCTAAGCGATCATTTTTCTGATCGCTGTATTAGTGTCGCTGGTGACGCTAGTTAGGGACATAAATATTTAGGTTCGCCGTCAGCGTTTTATAGCGACAGGGACCCCCATATACTACCTAATAAATGTTTTAACCCCTTGATTGCCCCCTAGTTAACCCTTTCACCACTGATCACCGTATAACTGTTACGGGTGACGCTGGTTAGTTCGTTTATTTTTTATAGTGTCAGGGCACCCGCCGTTTATTACCGAATAAAGGCTTAGCCCCCTGATTGCCCGGCGGTGATATGCGTCGCCCCAGGCAGCGTCAGATTAGCGCCAGTACCGCTAACACCCACGCACGCAGCATACGCCTCCCTTAGTGGTATAGTATCTGTACGGATCAATATCTGATCCAATCAGATCTATACTAGCGTCCCCAGCAGTTTAGGGTTCCCGAAAACGCAGTGTTAGCAGGATCAGCCCAGATACCTGCTAGCACCTGCGTTTTGCCCCTCCGCCCGGCCCAGCCCAGCCCACCCAAGTGCAGTATCGATTGATCACTGTCACTTACAAAACACTAAGCGCATAACTGCAGCGTTCGCATAGTCAGGCCTGATCCCTGCGATCGCTAACAGTTTTTTTGGTAGCGTTTTGGTGAACTGGCAAGCACCAGCCCCAGGCAGCGTCAGGTTAGCGCCAGTAGCGCTAACACCCACGCACGCACCGTACACCTCCCTTAGTGGTATAGTATCTGAACGGATCAATATCTGATCCGATCAGATCTATACTAGCGTCCCCAGCAGTTTAGGGTTCCCAAACACGCAGTGTTAGCGGGATCAGCCCAGATACCTGCTAGCACCTGCGTTTTTCCCGTCCGCCCGGCCCAGCCTACCCAAGTGCAGTATCAATCGATCACTGTCACTTACAAAACACTAAACGCATAACTGCAGCGTTCGCAGCGTCACGCCTGATCCCTGCGATCGCTAACAGTTTTTTTGGTAGCGTTTTGGTGAACTGGCAAGCACCTGCCCCAGGCAGCGTCAGATTAGCGCCAGTACCGCTAACACCCACGCACGCAGCATACGCCTCCCTTAGTGGTATAGTATCTGAACGGATCAATATCTGATCCGATCAGATCTATACTGGCGTCCCCAGCAGTTTAGGGTTCCCACAAACGCAGTGTTAGCGGGATCAGCCCAGATACCTGCTAGCACCTGCGTTTTGCCCCTCCGCCCGGCCCAGCCCAGCCCACCCAAGTGCAGTATCGATCGATCACTGTCACTTACAGAACACTAAACGCATAACTGCAGCGTTCGCAGAGTCAGGCCTGATCCCTGCGATCGCTAACAGTTTTTTTGGTAGCGTTTTGGTGAACTGGCAAGCGCCAGCGGCCTAGTACACCCCGGTCGTAGTCAAACCAGCACTGCAGTAACACTTGGTGACGTGGCGAGTCCCATAAGTGCAGTTCAAGCTGGTGAGGTGGCAAGCACAAGTAGTGTCCCGCTGCCACCAAAAAGACAAACACAGGCCCGTCGTGCCCATAGTGCCCTTCCTGCTGCATTCGCCAATCCTAATTGGGAACCCACCGCTTCTGCAGCGCCCGTACTTCCCCCATTCACATCCCCAACCAAATGCAGTCGGCTGCATGAGAGGCATTTTCTTTATGTCCTCCCGAGTACCCCTACCCAGCGAACCCCCCCAAAAAAGATGTTGTGTCTGCAGCAAGCGCGGATATAGGCATGACACCCGCTATTATTGTCCCTCCTGTCCTGACAATCCTGGTCTTTGCATTGGTGAATATTTTGAACGCTACCATGCACTAGTTGACTATTAGCGTAGGGTACAGCATTCCACAGACTAGGCACACTTTCACAGGGTCTCCCAAGATGCCATCGCATTTTGAGAGACCCGAACCTGGAACCGGTTACAGTTATAAAAGTTAGTTACAAAAAAAAAAAAAAAAAAAAAACACATACAAAAATATAAAATAAAAAAAAAATAGTTGTCATTTCATTGTTCTTTCTCTCTCTATTCTCTCTCTCTATTGTTCTGCTCTTTTTTACTGTATTCTATTCTGCAATGTTTTATTGTTATTATGTTTTATCATGTTTGTTTTTCAGGTATGCAATTTTTTATACTTTACCGTTTACTGTGCTTTATTGTTAACCATTTTTTTGTCTTCAGGTACGCCATTCACGACTTTGAATGGTTATACCAGAATGATGCCTGCAGGTTTAGGTATCATCTTGGTATCATTCTTTTCAGCCAGCGGTCGGCTTTCATGTAAAAGCAATCCTAGCGGCTAATTAGCCTCTAGACTGCTTTTACAAGCAGTGGGAGGGAATGCCCCCCCCCCAACGTCTCGGTGTTTTTCTCTGGCTCTCCTGTCTCAACAGGGAACCTGAAAATGCAGCCGGTGATTCAGCCAGCTGACCATAGAGCTGATCAGAGACCAGAGTGGCTCCAAACATCTCTATGGCCTAAGAAACCGGATGCTACGAGCATTTTATGACTTAGATTTCGCCGGATGTAAACAGCGCCATTGGGAAATTGGGAAAGCATTTTATCACACCGATCTTGGTGTGGTCAGATGCTTTGAGGGCAGAGGAGAAATCTAGGGTCTAATAGACCCCAATTTTTGCAAAAAAGAGTACCTGTCACTACCTATTGCTATGATAGGGGATATTTACATTCCCTGAGATAACAATAAAAATGATTTAAAAAAAAAAATGAAAGGAACAGTTTAAAAATAAGATAAAAAAATAATAATAATAAAGAAAAAAAAAAAAAAAAAAAAGCACCCCTGTCCCCCCTGCTCTCGCGCTAAGGCGAACGCAAGCGTCGGTCTGGCGTCAAATGTAAACAGCAATTGCACCATGCATGTGAGGTATCGCCGCGAAGGTCAGATCGAGGGCAGTAAGTTTAGCAGTAGACCTCCTCTGTAAATCTAAAGTGGTAACCTGTAAAGGCTTTTAGAGGCTCTTAAAAATGTATTTAGTTTGTCGCCACTGCACGTTTGTGCGCAATTTTAAAGCATGTCATGTTTGGTATCCATGTACTCGGCCTAAGATCATCTTTTTTATTTCATCAAACATTTGGGCAATATAATGTGTTTTAGTGCATTAAAATGTAAAAAAGTGTGTTTTTTCCCCAAAAAATGCGTTTGAAAAATCGCTGCGCAAATACTGTGTGAAAAAAAAAATGAAACACCCACCATTTTAATCTGTAGGGCATTTGCTTTAAAAAAAATATATAATGTTTGGGGGTTCAAAGTAATTTTCTTGCAAAAAAATTTTATTTTTTTATGTAAACAATAAGTGTCAGAAAGGGCTTTGTCTTCAAGTGGTTAGAAGAGTGGGTGATGTGTGACATAAGCTTCTAGATGTTGTGCATAAAATGCCAGGACAGTTCAAAACCCCCCCAAATGACACCATTTTGGAAAGTAGACACCCCAAGCTATTTGCTGAGAGTCATGTTGAGTCCATGGAATAATTTATATTGTGACACAAGTTGCGGGAAAGAGACAATTTTTTATTTTTTTTATTTTTTTTTGCGCAAAGTTGTCACTAAATGATATATTGCTCAAACATGCCATGGGAATATGTGAAATTACACCCCAAAATACATTCTGTTGCTTCTCCTGAGTACGGGGATACCACATGTGTGAGACTTTTTGGGAGCCTAGCCGCGTACGGGACCCCGAAAACCAAGCACCGCCTTCAGGCTTTCTAAGGCCGTAAATTTTTGATTTCACTCTTCACTGCCTATCACAGTTTCGGAGGCCATGGAATGCCCAGGTGGCAAAAAAAAACCCCCAAATGACCCCATTTTGGAAAGTAGACACCCCAAGCTATTTGATGAGAGGTATAGTGAGTATTTTGCAGACCTCACTTTTTGTCACAAAGTTTTGAAAATTGAAAAAAGAAAAAAAATTTTTTTTTTTCTTGTCTTTCTTTATTTTCAAAAACAAATGAGAGCTGCAAAATACTCACCATGCCTCTCAGCAAATAGCTTGGGGTGTCTACTTTCCAAAATGGGGTCATTTGGGGGGGGTTTGTGCCACCTGGGCATTCCATGGCCTCCGAAACTGTGATAGGCAGTGAGGAGTAAAATCAAAAATGTAGAAATCCTGAAGGCAGTGATTGGTTTTCGGGGTCCCGTACGCGGCTAGGCTCCCAAAAAGTCCCACACATGTGGTATCCCCATACTCAGAAGAAGCAGCTAAATGTATTTTGGGGTGCAATTCCACATATGCCCATGGCCTGTGTGAGCAATATATCATTTAGTGACAACTTTGTGCAAAAAAAAAAAAAAAAAAAAAAAAAAAAAATTTGTCACTTTCCCGCAACTTGTGTCAAAATATAAAACATATAAAACATTCCATGGACTCAACATGCCTCAAAGCAAATAGCTATGTCACCTGGGCATTTTATGGCCTTCAAAACTGTGATAGGTAGTGAGGAGTAAAATCAAAAATGTACGCCCTTAGAAATCCTGAAGGCAGTGATTGGTTTTCGGGGCCCCGTACGCGGCTAGGCTCCCAAAAAGTCCCACACATGTGGTATCCCCGTACTCAGGAGAAGCAGCTAAATGTATTTTGGGGTGCAATTCCACATATGCCCATGGCCTGTGTGAGCAATATATCATTTAGTGACAACTTTTTGTAATTTTTTTTTTTGTCATTATTCAATCACTTGGGACAAAAAAAATGAATATTCAATGGGCTCAACATGCCTCTCAGCAAATTCCTTGGGGTGTCTACTTTCCAAAATGGGGTCATTTGTGGGGGTTTTGTACTGCCCTGCCATTTTAGCACCTCAAGAAACGACATAGGCAGTCATAAATTAAAGGCTGTGTAAATTCCAGAAAATGTACCCTAGTTTGTAGACGCTATAACTTTTGCGCAAACCAATAAATATACACTTATTGACATTTTTTTTACCAAAGACATGTGGCCGAATACATTTTGGCCTAAATGTATGACTAAAATTGAGTTTATTGGATTTTTTTTAGAACAAAAAGTAGAAAATATCATTTTTTTTCAAAATTTTCGGTCTTTTTCCGTGTATAGCGCAAAAAATAAAAACGGCAGAGGTGATCAAATACCATCAAAAGAAAGCTCTATTTGTGGGAAGAAAAGGACGCAAATTCCGTTTGGGTACACCATTGCATGACCGCGCAATTAGCAGTTAAAGCGACGCAGTGCCGAATTGTAAAAAGTGCTCTGGTCAGGAAGGGGGTAAATCCTTCCGGGGCTGAAGTGGTTAAATACATTTCGAATTGATGGTTTTACACTATGTTGAGGTGTTTTATCCTCTATGACTGTTGCACTACAGGACTGAGAGAGAGGGCCTTCCCCCTTAAGGACACGGTGTTAGGTCGCTTGAGCCATCCCACAGACCACCACCTTGGAGATATACAGTATCTCACAAAAGTGAGTACACCCTCACACTTTTGTAAATATTTTATTATATCTTTTCATGTGACAACACTGAAGAAATTACACTTTGCTACAATGTAAAGTAAACACTCGTTAGTGTTACAAGGTCTCAGGTGTGAATGGGAAGCAGGTGTGTTAAATGTGGTGTTATCGCTCTCACTCTCTCGCAGTGGTCACTGGAAGTTTAACATGACACCTCATGGCAAAGAGCTCTCTGAGGATCTGAAAAAAAGGATTGTTGCTCTACATTATTATTGGCTAGACTATAAGAAGATTGCCAAGACCCTGAAACTGAGCTGCAGCATGGTGGCCAAGCCCATACAGCGGTTTAACAGGACACTCAGAACAGGCCTCACCATGGTCGACCAAAGAAGTTGAGTGCATGTGTTTAGTGTCATATCCAGAGGTTGTCTTTGGGAAATAGGCGTATGAGTGCTGCCAGCATTGCTGCAGAAGTTGAAGGGGTGGGGGGTCAGCCTGTCAGTGCTCAGACATATGCATCAAATTGGTCAGCGTGGCTCTCGTCCCAGAAGGAAGCCTCTTCTAAAGATGATGCACATGAAAGCCCGCAGTTTTCTGAAGATAAGCAGACAAGCAGACTAAGGACATGGATTACTGGAGCCATGTCCTGTGGTCTGATGAGACCAAGATAAACTTATTTGGTTCAGATGGTGTCAAGCATGTGTGGCAGCAACCAGGTGAGGAGTACAAAGACATTTGTGTCTTGCCTACAGGCAAGCATGGTGGTGGGAGTGTCATGGTCTGGGGCTGCATGAGTGCTGCCGGCACTGGGGAGCTACAGTTCATTGAGGGAACCATGAATGCCAACATGTACTGTGACATACTGAAGCAGACTATGATCCCCTCCCTTCAGAGACTGGGCCACAGGGCAGTATTCCAACATGATAATGACCCCAAACACACCTCCAAGACAACCACTGCCTTGCTAAAAAAGCTAAGGGTAAAGGTGATGGACTGGCCAAGCATGTCTCCATACCTAAACCCTATTGAGCATCTGTGGGGCATCCTCAAACCGAAGGTGGAGGAGTGCAAGGTCTCTAGCATCCACCAGCTCCGTTATGTTGCCATGGAGGAGTGGAAGAGGACTCCAATGGCAACCTGTGAAGCTCTGGTTGAAAATAATGGTGGCCACACAAAATATTGACACTTTGGGCCCAATTTGGACATTTTCACTTAGGGGTGTACTCACTTTTGTTGCCAGCGGTTTAGACATTAATTGCTGTGTGTTGAGTTATTTTGAGGGGACAGCAAATTTACACTGTTATACAAGCTGTACACTCCTTTACATTATAACAAAGTGTCATTTCTTCAGTGTGGTGAAAAGACAGAATAAAATATTTACAAAAATGTGAGGGGTGTACTCACTTTTGTGAGATACTGTATATTTCCTACCAGGGGCGTAACTAGAAATCACAGGGCCCCATAGCAAAATGTTGTATGGGCTCCCCCCAACAAAAAAATGAACAATGAATGTTGGCACTTAAATCATCACGGCACCATGGTTGGTATGGTGTCAGGATGATTAAAACACATTATTTCTATTATTACATTGTTATATAAAATTAAATAGTTCAACTCACCATAATGCAGAATCAGTGGGAGCCCTGAGCGTGTCACTTGCCAACGTCACCTGCCACAAGTTGCGGTTTGTCATTTGCTACAAATTGCGGATTGTCCACTTGCCATGTCACCTGCCACACATTGTGGATTGTCCACTTGCCACGTCACCTGCCACACATTGCGGATTGTCCACTTGCCACATCACCTGCCACATGTTGCAAATTGTCCACTTGCCACGTCACCTGCCACAAGTTGCGGATTGTCACTTGCCATGTCACCTGCCACACATTGCAAATTGTCCACTTGCCACGTCACCTGCCACATGTTGCAAATTGCCCACTTGCCACATCACCTGCCACACATTGCGGATTGTCCACTTGCCATGTCACCTGCCACACATTGCAGATTGTCCACTTGCCACAAGTTGCGGATTGTCACTTGCCACATCACCTGCCACACGTTGCAAATTGTCCACTTGCCATGTCACCTGCCACAAGTTGTGGATTGTCACCTGCCACAAGTTGCGAATTGTCACTTGCCACATCACCTGCCACACGTTGCAAATTGCCCACTTGCCACATCACCTGCCACACATTGCAAATTATCCACTTGCCACGTCACCTGCCACACATTGCGGATTGTCCATTTGCCACAAGTTATGGATTGTCACTTGCCACGTCACCTGCCACACATTGCAAATTGCCCACTTGCCACACATTGCGGATTGTCCACTTGCCACGTCACCTGCCACAAGTTGCGGATTGTCCACTTGCCACAAGTTGCAGATTGTCACTTCACTTGCCACAATTTGCAGATTAACACTTTCCTGCTAAGGTGGGGAATGGGGATTGACACTTCCTGTTTCCCAGTCTGAGTCATGCAGCAGAGAGATGATGTAATCTCTCTGCTGCCTGCACAGTGAGTGAGGGCGGAACTGCCGGGATGCAGGGCGGGCCCCGGGCAGTCAGAGATTATGTCATCTCTCTGCTCCGCCACCCGCTGATTGACCAGTCCACCCACCAAGCCTCCCAGCTGGCAGCACCCCGTATGTATCCCTCACCCGCCCACCAAGCCGCGTCCGCTCGCACAGTCAGTGTGACTGTATGAGCACCGAATGGACAGGCAGCTCGGCGGCTCACCCGGCGCCCGCTCACTTGCACGCTGACTCACGGGGCCCTACGTGGCTGCGGGGCCCCATAGCGCCCGCGTGGGTTGCTATAGCGGTAGTTCCGCCACTGTTTCCTACAGTTTAAGTCCATGAATTCTGGTAAGCGTGTTTCACCCTTTCTCGGGTGGTGGATGTACACACCGTTGTGACCTCTTAAGTGAACACTTGTGGCTACTCTTAGCAGCAACTGAGATGAACTCTTGTGGCTTCTACTATATGGACTTTTTGCACCTATCTATTTGATTGTTTGCACTTAAACGCACTTGGCACTTTTTGGTGAATATATATACTTTGTCATGTACTAAAATTAATTTTTTGTGTTTATATTTATTTTCAATTGTTTTATCTTGCACATTCACTTTGCAATATTGATCACGTGTTGGACATTTATAGCACAGCACTTTTCTTTGTTTTGGATTACCTACAGAATGGGCCTCATTGGAAGGTTTTGCGGCCTGAAGAATAGCTATATGATCATAGAGGTCCTCGCTATCTGCTTCTCACACATTTCCCTCCACAAAGTTGGATCCCCTGCACTTATACCTTTACAAGTGGTAGTGACATGCATGAGGGGCAACCATGTCACAAGTGACCCGACCCCTTCAACATCAGCTTTTAAAGTCACAGTACACATTGCACACGCATCCCACAACAAAAAGTAGGCACCTGCCTATACACAAGTCCATCTAATGCAGTGTGTGTGTGTGTGTGTGTGTGTCTACTTTTCTTCAGTGTTCTTTGTTGGAAAAAAATTGATTCCATTTAATATTGTACAGTAAGTGTTCTTTTGAAGTCTTTTTGAACTACCCACATATCTTTCATTTCTATAATTACTTTGTGATCACTGTTATCTAAATTAACTCTAACTTCTACATCTAAACCAATGTTGTGTTGTTTGAAATGAATTGATACTTAAGAGCATTATTTCTGTTTAGGGCTTTCACCATTTGACCCATGAAATTGTCTTGCAATACATGCAAGAAATGACAAGTAAGAAATGAGTGTGCTGTTCAGTCTTCCCAATCAATATCAGGATAGTTAAAGTTACCCGTAATAATAATAACATTGCATTACTTCCCTGCCATTTCTAACTGTGAAAGAAAATGTATCTCCTCCTCATACTTGAATTTAGGGGCCTATAGTGTTATAGTACACACAATTAATTTTGCTGTTTTTTTTTTAAGCGTTAGACATAAAAATTCCACATCGTTTCTAGTCCTGTGTGTGTGAGGTCACCACTCACGCTCACATCAACAGTCAGATCGCTGTTGAAATACAGGCACACTTCTTCACCTCTTCTACCTACCCTGTTCCTACAGTGCACATAGAGTGTACCCTTGGAGACTTGCAACCCAGTCATATCCTATATGTACGTATCCAATAACTTCACAAGTCAAATCCTCCTTCATTCTGTTAACCAAACTTCCAGCATTTGTGTACATACCTTCAGAAAGCCTGCTAGTATTGGTCTTAGATACCCTTTCCCTCAAATTTTGCCCAACTCTGTATTCAATGCCTACCTAAGTATACCCCTAATAATCTCTTACCCCCTTTGCCAAGATTCTAGTTTAAAAGCTCCTTTAATCTTCTAGTATTTTTTTTCTCCAACAGAGCTGCACCCTCCCCATTTATATGCAGTCACTGTTACAGAGCTGTTAGCCAACCAAAAACTTTGCCCAGTTCACCATGAACCGAAAACCCTCTTTTTACACTAGTTTTTCACCCACTTAATTAGATCTTGAAGCTCCCACTGAGGCTGCCTGTCTGGTGTAGCTTGTGCTACAGGAAGTATTTCTGAAAATACTACCTTAGAGGTTCTTTTCTTTACCTTCACGCCTAAGTCTCTGAAACCATTATTAACTGCTTGCTGACCGCCGGCTGTCAATTGACGACCAGGCGGCGCAGCTTTCGTTGCAGGCGGGCGTCATATGACCACCTCACTTTCCTGGCCCACAAGGGGGCGCGTGCTCCGCCGACGGAGGAGAGGAGACTGATGGTATGTTCCCGGTACAGAGGAACACCGATCGGTCTCCTCCCCTAGTGAGTCCCCTCCCCCTACAGTTAGAAACACTCCCTAGCAAACACAGTTAACCCCTCGATCACCACCTAGTGTTAACCCCTTCCCTGCCAGTCACATTCATACAGTAATCAGTGCATTTTTATAGCACGGATCGCTGTATAAATGTGAATGGTCCCAAAAATGTGTCAAAAATGTCCGATATGTCCGCCGCAATATCGCAGTCATGATAAAAATCGCAGATCGCTGCCATTACTAGTAAAAAATAAAAAGATAATAAAAATATTATAAATCTATCCCCTATTTTGTAGACGCTATAACTTTTGCGCAAACCAATCAATATACGCTTATTGCGATTTTTTTTTTACCAAAAATATGTAGAAGAATACATATGGGCTTAAACTGAGGAAAACGTTTGTTTTAAAGAAAAAAAATTGGATATTTATTATCACAAAAAGTAAAAAAATATTGTGCTTTTTTTAAACTTGTCACTCTTCTTTTGTTTATAGCGCAAAAAATAAAAACCGCAGAGGTGATCAAATACCACCAAAAGAAAGCTCTATTTCTGGGGAAAAAATAATAACAATTTAATTTTGTACAGTGTTGTATGACCGCGCAATTGTCATTCAAAGTGGTTAAGGATGCTCCACCTTGACTTTCATTTGTACAGATGGGACTTCCCCAGCTCAACCAAACAAACTGTTAATCCAATCTTAAAAGCTCTGAATACCATTTAATTGTCACCAAATAACAGATTTTTTTAAATTATTTTATGATTTAACAAATATCAAATCTGATACTCATCATTTTGTAGCTTTTTTATTGACACGAACAATATGTAGCAGACAAGAAAATGACACAATACAAGTCATTCTTTTACCGACACAGATGTAACATCTAGGGTTAGGATGCCAATAACAGTATGATCTAGAAGAGAGATTCAATCAAAATTCAATATTTCCTAAAAAGAACAAATACATTTTCTCTTTTAGGGAGGTAGTGATGAAATAAGCATGGTCTTAATATAGACTTTGAATGTGTGAAAGTAATGAAGGCTAAAATCTGCAGTACTACAATACAATGTCTGTTGACATGTATATTGTTTGTTTGCATCATAGTTTCAGGTTTATATTTTATAGTCATGAAAATCACAGAAAAATGTTTATCTTTTTTTTTGCAAAAAAAAAAAAATCAAACAACCTATATTAATAATAATTCAAACATATTTGCCTACATTTAACTCCATCCTTTGCTATATATGTTTCTATGACAAAAATACCCAATGATATTTATTTTTCCATAAGGATGAAAGTGGAGGGTTTACAACCACTTTAATAGAGTTGCAGTGGTTTTTCATTGAATATAAAATGAAAAGGTGTCCCCTATTAAGTTGTTGCAGATGTTCAACCATGTTTTGACCCATAATTGTGGGGGAAAAGGTTTTTTTTGTTTGTTTGTTTTTTGTCCAGTTAAAACAGTCAGCACAACTCTCTTGAACAGGACAAAAAGATCAATATTAGTGGACATTTTACAGGAAAAAAAATTTTGACTTTTGCTGAATTTTTTGTTTTGGAGACTGGGCAGAGAAAAGAGATTTAAATTCAGTACACACTAGACGTTTGTATATTGTTTTTCAATCCAGCAGGCTGAGAGACTGCCGTACTAACACAAGCAATGTTACTGTACCTATGTGTTCTGACAGGGGGACCCCCCCCCCACCAGAACACACTGATAAGCGCTTGGCTGCCAGTGCAGTTTGGATGCAGGTCACATGTTGGTTTTCCAGCATGCCCTTCGACAGAAGCTGGTTATGAGACTTCTGTAGAACAGACAGCTGTACACATGGAGAATATATAATCTAAATATATAAACTTGTGCTGATGGTGTGAAAAAAATAGGTCATAAAAAAATGGGGGGTAAAAAAAATGATTGAATGAAGCTGCTACACACAAAGTGCTAGACAGTTGAACATATAGTGGGGACGGAAAGTATTCAGACCCCCTAAATTTTTCACTCTTTGTTATATTGCAGCCATTTGCTAAAATCATTTAAGTTCATTTTTTTCCTCATTAATGTACACACAGCACCCCATATTGACAGAAAAACACAGAATTGTTGAGGTTTTTGCAGATTTATTAAAAAAGTAAAACTGAAATATCACATGGTCCTAAGGATTCAGACCCTTTGCTCAGTATTTATTAGAAGCACCCTTTTGATCTAATACAGCCATGAGTCTTTTTGGAAAAGATGCAACAAGTTTTTCACACCTGGATTTGGGGATCCTCTGCCATTCCTCCTTGCAGATGCTCTCCAGTTCTGTCAGGGTGGATGGTAATCGTTGGTGGACAGCCATTTTTAGGTCTCTCCAGAGATGCTCAATTGGGTTTAAGTCTACACAATGGGAGATTTTCCTCTGATGGGACTTTGTAAGGCAAGAGTCTTCAAATAATATATCAAAAAAATATGTAATTTTATTATTAAAAAATTAAAACATGACAAAGAATGATAAAAAGGAGGTGGATGCCAACAATTTCAGATGGTGGTAACACAAGGAGAATGCTTATCTGTTCACAATGATACACTTAACCCCACATAAAACTGTTTCAGCGAAGAGCTGCAAAACAGAGGTCCGACACGTTTCGAGGTTGTAAATGTTGAAACCTCTTCTTCAGGGGCTGATGGTGAGGTATTTAATTATCTAAAAACATTTTACAAAGAAAAAACAGAGTAAACAACACAGTAAGAACCAAACAAGATATAATATTTGAATATATTCATATAGCATGAAGATCAAAGTTTAATTGATACATTTAAGAAATATTCTAACCGTGTTACTCCTAAGCCAACATCGAGTAGCATCCAGCTTCAAGAAAAAATGGGGCAGAATGGTTTGCCGGCAGGAATCAGGTCTGTGAGCCAATGCTGTCACCAAAAGACCAAACACATCCACAACCCAGTGAAGCAATTACTATGCTTCAAAGATCATGCACTATATGACCAGTATGACAAAAACCTTAATGAGCATCTGGAACACTACAACAGAGAGATCCTAATTAAGAAGGACAAAAAGTTTTATAGAGATAAGATTGCCTTTCAGGAGTCTAAGGCATATAATTGGAAGAATGTAGCAATGAATAGAAGTACAAATCGCCATGCTAAAAATGTTGACGTTTTGTCTGAGACTTCTTCCATGCCTTCTTTTTCACCTAAGGGTTCCTTCAGACAGAAGTCATCACAAAAGACCAAAAGGAACTCCCAGGGCAATGGTTCACATGAAAAGAACTCTAAAAAACGCATCACTGATTCTCGCACAACCGTCGGCATTTCTAGTCCACACTTGGTGTCAGGTAAAACAGGTGGTGGTGGTTCCTCTGCACTGATGTCCTTAGAGACCTATACTTCCCAAACTGATCAAGTAGGCAGTCGGATCAAGCCGCCTAGAATACTACCAGATAATTTTTTAGTCAACCCAGCCAACAATGCAGCAATATAAATGCTTCCAGTTCTCAGACAGTATCACCTGTATTGATTGATAAGCATAATCTCAATGTGGTGAACCTTTCCTCTTGTACCCTAAATGAGGCCTAGCTTTCCGTATTGGCCCGCGGCCTGAGTTTCTGCCCCGATCAGGACCTAGACAGGTTCAAAGTGACTGAGAATATTCAGTTATTTGCACGCAAACTTATCCTGAAACAGTTAAATTCTAAAGAGACACCTAAAGAACCTAATTTCAAGTCACAAGAGCTGATTGCGTTAGACAACCTGATATCACTATTGGATGAAAATGAGCCCCATGATCTGATTGATCAGATCGACCTGGAGCAATTGCTCGGTCGATTTGATCAATCCGATCTTCCCCAACCTCCCATTTAATCTTTCAAGAAAAAAATCAGACAAATTTCCCGCCCTCAACACGAATTCCAACGTATTGGCCTTTGTCAAAGTGACATGCAATGAAATCCGTAAGAATAATACCACTTCCAAAAAACAACATAATCTCAGTTTAAAAGAACGTGAAGCACTTAAATCTTTGGCCTCTATTCCCAATATTACCATTAAACCTTCGGATAAGGGGGGCAACATTGTCATTCTGGACAATGACCAGTATGTTGCAATTTGCAACAAAATACTGTCCAACCAACAATGGTATTGCAGGATTTCATCCAGCAAGATTGACAAGTTCAATAGGGAATTCTATAAACTAATAGATGAATCATATGCCACTGATTTCCTCACCAAATCAGAATATGATTATGTTAGGACAGCCCTGCCTCATATTCCAACATTTTATGCCCTACCAAAACTGCATAAGGACATTTGTAAACCATCGGCCAATCATTTCGGACAATGGTTCTCTAACTGATTAATTAAGCCAATTCATAGACGAACACCTGCGACCATGCGTGCTGAATATACCCAGTTATGTAAAGGATACCATGCATCTTTTGCAGATCATGGACAGTATCCATGTTCCATCCAAATCCTTATTGGTAGCTCTGGATGTTGAAGCCCTATATAGTTTGATACCTCACGATAAAGGACTTGCTTGCATTCGGCATGTGTTGTCGCAGGATGCCCGTCTTAGTGAAAGGAAAAGACATATTTTGATTGATGCCTTTGATTTTATTTTGAATCATAACTACTTCATGTTCAATGGTGGCGTCTTCCTCCAGGTATAGTGGGTTGCGATGGGGACCTCTTGTGCCCCATCGTATGCCAACCTGTACCTGGGGGAGTGGGAAAGCATGTTGGAACAGTCCGAATCCATACATCCCTACATGGACAATGTGGTGATCTGGCGTAGATACATCAATGACATTTTGCTTGTCTGGGATGGTTCCCCAGACAACCTTAAGGCTTTCTTGCAAGAATTGAATACCAATCCATTCAATCTCACCTTTACCATGACATTCCATGAACACAGGATCACCTTCTTAGATGTGAAAATCCACAAACAACAAGATGGGTCATTAACCAGCTCTCTATATCGTAAGCCGACTTCCTGCAATTCTATTTTACATGCTATCAGCTTCCACCCCCAACCCCTGATTCGGTCAGCACTATGCACTAGCATAAGATAACCTAGGAGGATGGATACGGGATGGTATTTGGATATGTATTGTTGATTATACGTATATATGTTTGTTTCGTACATTGATCACCATGGACATCTGCTTATGCCTCCCTTTGTGCCCATTCCTCCCTTCATGTATTTTATGCCATCTCTCTTACTGTACAGTTTGTTTTCTGCCTCCCTGTTTTCATATGCTCTCTCTCAATCTTATCTGTGCATCCCTTTAGTCCTTGGAATGGATGTTTATTGTCGCTGTGGTCTCGGATCCCGAGCCAGTGCTGGACTGGAGGATTGGCCGGTCCGCGCCCGGATAATCCACTCGGCGCACGGGGGCCAATGTGTCATCCTTCTGTTTGGCACTTTTTGGCCTCCCTCTTCAGGATTGCATGTGGCCGGGATATGTTTATGCCGTTGCCATGGCGATCAGTGCACCACGGGCCCCTGACGTGGACGTCAGCTCCCTCCCAGCATGTGTCCACTCGTTCCAGTGTGTGACGTTGTTTCCTCCTGGATGCTGACTCATGTATGGGGCTTTGGAGGCTAGCCTGCGCGCCGGGGACTCGGAGGGCGACCCCTCCCACTACTGGTGCCGCCCGTCCCAGCCTGAGCCAGCTGTCATGCATTTTTCCCCAATGAGCGGTGCTATTTAGGCTACACGTGAGGATGCCTAGCTCCATGCTGGTACAGGTATCAGACTGAACGTGCAGCCGCTCAGTCCCTAAGGTAATCTCTGCAGCTCTGCTCTGTAAACTACACGCTGTATCTTGAGATGATGCTCTATAGAGCGCAATGTGTCTCTATATGTGAACTCACTTTCAGAGTATAGTGCATTGATCTGTGCCTATGGAGGATATTCCATATGTTGCAATTTGAGCTATACATGGTTGCTGCCTGTGATTACAATCAATCACATAGCACCACTGACCCTCCCCTCTCTGCCTTTTCAGCTACTGTCTGCAGAGGCTTTCACCACTCTCCTCCTCACTCATGTGACTTCTCTTCACTGGGGGATCTAACATTACCCCAGACCAGACAGCACCTCATGCGATATCTCCCCCATCCCACACTAGGAGTGATCTACCCTCCATGTGCTAACAGGTATGTATAGGACATATATACATTTCTACTACTCTAAATCTATTAGTAGATGGTTGCCTAATCAGGCTTAACCCCCTCTCCATATTCATGGGATGGACTCCATTATATTGTTCTCTTTCTCCCTCAGTTGACAGGCACACCCTATAACACTTGATATCAGAGGTGTCACATTACAAGTGGTAGGATGCCCTTTGTGTCTTGTCCTGGGTTGTGGATGTGTTTGGTTTTCGGTGACAGCATTGGATCACATACCTGATTCCTGCCGGCAAACCATTCCGCCCCATTTTTTCTTGAAGCTGGATGCTACTCGATGTTGGCTTAGGAGTAACACGGTTAGAATATTTCTTAAATGTATCAATTAAACTTTGATCTTCACACTATATGAATATATTCAAATATTATATCATGTTTGGTTCTTACTGTGTTGTTTTTTCTTTGTAAAATGTTTTTAGATAATTACATACCTCACCATCAACCCCTGAAGAAGAGGTTTCAACATTTACAACCTCGAAACGTGTCGGGCCTCTGTTTTACAGCTCTTCGCTGAAACAGCTTATGTGGGGTTAAGTGTATCATTGTGAACAGATATGTATACTCCTTGTGTTACCACCATCTGAAATTGTTGGCATCCACCTCCTTTTTATCATGCTTTGTCATGTTTTAATCTTTTGATAATAAAATTACATATTTTTTTGATATATTGTTTGAAGACTCTTGCCTTACAAAGTCCCATCAGAGGAAAATCTCCCATTGTGTAGTCTTACAGGGATGTGGGCAAGTTGTCTTCTTCCACAAGGTTCCGGTCACTACTCTGTGTATAATTGGTTTTAAGTCAAGGCTCTGGCGGGGCCATTCAAGAACAGTCACGGAGTTGTTGTGAAGCCACTCCTTCGTTATTTTAGCTGTGTGCTTAGGGTCATTGTCTTGTTGGAAGGTAAATCTTCGGCCCAGTCTGAGGTCCTGAGCACTCCGGAGAAGGTTTTCATCCAGGATATCTCTGTACTTGGCCGCATTCATCTTTCCCTCAATTGCAACCAGTCATCCTGTCCCTGCAGCTGAAAAACACCCCCACAGCATGATGCTGCCACCACCATGCTTCACTGTTGGGACTGTATTGGACAGGTGATGAGCAGTGCCTGGTTTTCTCCACACATACCGCTTAGAATTAAGGCCAAAAAGTTTTATCTTGGTCTCATCAGACCAAAGAATCTTATTTCTCACCATCTTGGAGTCCATCAGGTGTTTTTTAGCAAACTCCATGCAGGCTTTCATGTGTCTTGCACTGAAGAGAGGCTTCCGTCGGGCCACTCTGCCATAAAGCCCTGACTGGTGGAGGGCTGCAGTGATGGTTGACTTTCTACAACTTTCTCCCATCTCCCGACTGCATCTCTGAAGCTCAGCCACAGTGCTCTAGGAAGGGTTCTGGTCATCCCAAACGTCTTCCATTTAAGGATTATGGAGGCCACTGTGCTCTAAGGAACCTTAAGTGCAGCAGAAATTTTTTGTAACCTTGGCCAGATTTGTGCCTTGCCACAATTCTGTCTCTGAGCTCTTCAGGCAGTTCCTTTGACCTCATGATTCTCATTTGCTCTGACATGCACTGTGAGCTGTAAGGTCTCATATAGACAGGTGTGTGGCTTTCCTAATCAAGTCCAATCAGTATAATCAAACACAGCTGGATTCAAATGAAGGTGTAGAACCATCTCAAGGATGATCAGAAGAAATGGACAGCACCTGAGTTAAATATGAGTGTCACAGCAAAGGGTCTGAGCCCTGACTTAAACCCAATTGAGCATCTCTGGAGAGACCTAAAAATGGCTGTCCACCAATGTTTACCATCCAAGCTGACAGAACTGGTGAGTATCTGCAAGGAGGAATGGCAGAGGATCCCCAAAACCAGGTGTGACAAACTCATTTTTCCCAAAAAGACTCATGGCTGTATTAGATCAAAAGGGTGCTTCTACTAAATACTGAGCAAAGGGTCTGAATACTTAGGACCATGTGATATTTCAGTTTTTCTTTTTTAATAAATCTGCAAAAATGTAGGCAATTCTGTGTTTTTCTGTCAATATGGGGTGCTGTGTATACATTAATGAGGAAAAAAATTACCCTGATTTTAGAAAATGGCTGCAATATAACAAAGAGTGAAAAATTTAAGGGGGTCTGAATACTTTTCATCCCCACTGTAGTGGTAAAATATATAAATACAGCGCTCACAAACAAAAACCCATAATAAGTGATAACAAAAAACATAAAGTCCATACAAAACTATGAAGGTGCTTCACAAACAGTGTGTAAAAATGCAGGAAATGCAGGGAATGCTTCACATCTGGTGTGCGGAAAGTGCAGAGAAAATATTCCAGAAAGATTTTCAGGTGTACCAAGACACCCCCACATGTGTCCCCACTCACCAAATCACACTGACACCCAGATTTTCAGTCTGGGAGTCAGTAAAGGTTCCCACGAGACCGGAAATGATGTCAGAACCGGAAATTATGTGATACACTTCCGGTTCTGATGTAATTTCCGGTCTCGTGGGTACACTGTTAATGGTGTTTGCTATATTTTACCAGCTGTTCACATGGACCAAAAGTCAGCCAGTGTGTACAAGTCTTTAGAGTGGAAAAAATATATTCAGGAAACATGACAGTGTGCAAGTACCCCATATGAAAGCATCATACATTACTAAATTACTAACCTGGACACATGACAGGGGGGCCCATACAATTTATAAAAGAAACATATACATTAAAAACATGGGTGGATCTGATTTAACCACTTTGCGCCCGCGCTATAGCCGAAAGACGGCTGCAGCGCGGACGCTATCTGCCGGGCGGCCGTCCCTGGACGTCCTGATGTTTACTTCCGCGTTGCGCGCTCCCGCGGGCGCGCATCGGGGAAGTTCTGTGCTGGCCGTGTCCCTCGGACACAGCCAGTCACAGATCGCTGAAAACGGCCAATCATAGCGGCCGTTTTCAGCGCGATCGGCTGTGCCAATGAGAGACGATCTCATATGTTTACATATGAGATCATCTCTCATCGCCGGTGTTCTGCGGCTCTCCCTCCTCACACAGACAGCGTGTGAGGAGGGAGAACGAACCGCTGTGGTGTAAGTAAAAAAAAAAAAAACGAAAATAAAGTGTCAAACTGCCATCTGTCCCTGCCATCTGTCCCAACTATCATGCCCATTCCATCTATCCCCAGTGCCATCTGTCCCTGTCATCTGTCATCAGTGCCACATAGTGCAATCTGTCATCAGTGCCACATAGTGCCATCTGTCATCAGTGCCATCTGTCATCAGTGCCACATAGTGCCATCTGTCATCAGTGCCATCTGTCATCAGTGCCACATAGTGCCATCTGTCATCAGTGCCATCTGTCATCAGTGCCACCTGTCAGTGTCACGTGCCATCTGTCATCAGTGCCACGTATCAGTGCCATCTGTCATCAGTGCCATCTGTCATCAGTGCCATCTGTGCCACGTATTAGTGCCATCTATCAGTGCCACATATTAGTGCCATCTGTCATCAGTGCCATCTGTCATCAGTGCCACGTGTCATCAGTGCCACGTGTCATCAGTGCCACGTATTAGTGCCACCTGTCATCAGTGCCACCTGTCATCCGTGCCACCTGTCAGTGCCACATATTAGTGCCATCTGTCATCAGTGTCACGTGTCATCAGTGCCACGTATTAGTGCCATCTGTCAGTGCCACGTATTAGTGCCATCTGTCAGTGCCACGTATTAGTGCCATCTGTCAGTGCCACGTATTAGTGCCATCTGTCATCAGTGCCACGTATTAGTGCCATCTGTCATCAGTGTCACATATTAGTGCCATCTGTCATCAGTGCCACGTATTAGTGCCATCTGTCATCAGTGCCACATCAGTGTCAGTGCCACATCAGTGCCATCTGTCATCAGTGCCATGTATCAGTGCCACGTATCAGTGCCATCTGTCATCAGTGCCACGTCAGTGTCACGTGTCATTGTCCTGGTGCTCCAGGGCCTTCAAAGGTGTAATAGGTAGTCAACAAGTTAGATGTGTAATTTATGCTCCTAGAACACCCGATGGTGCTCCCTGCATGTTGGGCCTCTCTATGTGGCCAGGCCGTGAAAAAGTCCCACACTGGTGGTATCATAATACTCAGGAGGAGTAGCAGAATGTATTTTGGGGTGTCATTTGTGGTATACACATGCCATGTGAGAGAAATAACCTATTACAATGACAATTTTGTGGGGGGGGGGGGAATCTTCATTTTGCAAAGAATTGTGGGAAAAAATGACAACATCAAAAAGCTCACCATGCATCTTACTAAATACCTTGGAATGTCTACTTTCAAAAAAGGGGTCATTTGGGGGGTATTTGTACTTTCCTGACTTGTTCGGGTCGCAAGAAATGAGATAGGCTGTCAGTGCATCAGGTGTGATCAATTTTTTATGATTTGCACCATAACTTGTAAACTCTCTAACTTTCACAGAGACCAAATAATATCCACTAATTTGGTTTATTTTTACCAAAGATATGTAGCATTATAAATTGTGGCCAAAATTTATGAAGAAAAATTACTAATTTGCAAAATTTTATCACAGAAACTAAGAAAAATGCGTTTTTTTTCAAAATTTTCGGTCTTTTTTCATTTATAGCGCAAAAATAAAAAACCCAGAGGTGATCAAATACCACCAAAAGAAAGCTCTATTTGTATGAAAAAAGGACAAAAAATTCATTTGGGTACAGTGTTGCATGACTGAGTAATAGTCATTCAAAGTGTGACAGCGCTGAAAGCTGAAAATTGGTCTGGGCAGGAGGGGGGTTTAAGTGCCCAGTAGGCAAGTGGTTAAAATATTTGCCAATTTTCATTGTCTGTCTGTGACCCTGCTGGAGAAATTTCCCTTCACTTTCTGTCCCAGTGACTACTTTCTCTGTTGCCATATCATGAGTTAAAGGTAAACTTCCAAATGAGAAAAACACACAGCAATTAAAACCTAACATATGGTCTATCCTTTGATTACTTTATTCAAGAAAAACAGTTCTGGCTGCATTTTAATTCAAGGTAAATGTAGTAACAGAAAAATGTATTCCACAAAAACATATTTTCACATGGCGTATCAACAGTACTGGAAAACATCAACTTTTTTTGTTAAAGCACACCTGTGTTCAGACTATGGACATTAACATTTTTACATATTCTTATAAAGCAGTAAAAGAGCTTTAACACAATCCACTGACCTCTTAAACTGTATGTAATGTAAAATAATTAATCTTCAAAATTCACAAAGATCACAGCAATAGTGTAATGTTTGTTCCAGCTAGTTTCAGCTTAAAAACACCTGATTTTGTTTATTTTTGATGCCTTCAGGTTGACAAGATTCTGCTCTCAATAGAAAGGAAAGATTACATTTCAGTGCTTCTGTTGTGAACTTTGAAAGATGTATTTCTTACAATACCTACAGCTACAGAGGTGAATGAGGTCTTGTATTAAAGTTTGCTTACTGATTGTTCAGAATATCTACATACTTTAATAATTTCACCTCCGGAAGGTTTTATCCCCTTCATGACCAGGCCATTGTTTGCTATCCAGCACTGTGCTACTTTAACGTGCAATTGCATTGTTATGCAACACTGTACACAAATGAAATTTATATATTTTTTCAAAAAAATAGATCTTTCTTTTCATGGTATTTGATCATTCTGGATTTTTCATTTTTTGCTATTTATACAGTGCTGAGAAAAAGTATTTGCCCCCTTCCTGTTTTTTTATTACTTTGCATATTTGTCACATTTAAATGATTCAGATCATCAAACAAATGTTAATATGACACAAAGATAACCTGAGTAAATACAAAATGTAGTTTTTAAATAATGGTTTAATTTATTAAGGGAAAAAAGCTGTCCAAACCTGCTTGGCTCTATGTGAAAAAGTAATTGCCCCCTAAACCTAATAACTGGCTGTGCCACCCTTGGCGGCAACAACTACAATCAAGAATTTGGAATGACTGGAAAGAAGTCTTTCACATTGCTGTAGAGGAATTTTGACCCACACTTCTCTGCAGTATTGTTTTATTTCAGGCACATTGAAGGGTTTCCAGCATGAATGGCCTATAAAAGATCATGCCACAGCATCTCTTGAGCCCAGACTTTGACTAGGCCACTTCAAAACCTTAATTTTGTTTTTTATTTTAGCCATTCAGAGGTGGGCTTGCTGGTGTGTTTTAGATCATTGTCCTGCTGCATAACCCAACTGCGCTTGCGGTCAGGAACTGCTGGACGGACATTCTTCTTCAGGATTTTCTGGTAGAGAGCAGAATTCATGGTTTCATCAATGATGGAAAGTCATCCAGATTCTGAAGCTGCAAAGCAGCCCCAGACCATTACAATACCACCATCATGTCTGACTGTTAGTATGGTGTTCTTGTTATGAAATGCTGTGTTCATTTTATGCCAGATGTAACGGGACGCACACCTTCCAAAAAGTTAAGCAAATGGCAAATGTGAGGAGGAGCCTTTGTGTTCTTTTTGGTCAGCAGTGGATTTGGCCTTGGAGCTTGCCCATGGACGCTTTCTTATTGGTTAATAGGGATGAGCTTTGAGTTCAAGTCGAACTCATGTTCGACTCGAACATCGGCTGTTCGCCAGTTCGCCGAACAGCGAACAATTTGTGGTGTTAGTGGCAAATTCGAAAGCCGCGGAACACCCTTTAAAAGTCTATGGGAGAAATCAAAAGTGCTAATTTTAAAAGCTTATATGCATGGTATTGTCATAAAAAGTGTTTGGGGACCCGGGTCCTGCCCTTTAAAAAGGCAGTTTTTTTGGGAGCAGTGATTTTAATAATGCTTAAAGTGAAACAATAAAAGTGTAATATTCCTTTAAATTTTGTACCTGGGGGGTGTCTATAGTATGCCTGTAAAGAGGCGCATGTTTCCTGTGTTTAGAACAGTCTGACAGCAAAATTTCAAAGGACATTTCAAAGGAAAAAAAGTCATTTAAAACTACTCACGGCTATTAATTAAATTGCCGGTCCGACAATACACATAAAAGTTCATTGATAAAAATGGCATGGGAATTCCCCACAGGGGAACCCAAACCAAAATTTTAAAAACATTGATGTGGGGGGCCCTCCTAAATTCCTTTCAGGTCTGGTATGGATATTAAGGGGAACCCCGGCCAAAATTTAAAAAAAAATGGCATGGGGCCCCCCTCAAAATCTATACCAGACCCTTCATGTCTGGTATGGATTTTAAGGGGAACCCCGCGCCACAATTAAAAAAAATAGAGTGGGGTCCCCCAAAAATCCATACCAGACCCTTATCTGAGCACGCAATCTGGCAGGCCACAGGAAGAAAAGGGGGGATGAGAGAGCACCCCCCCTGAACCATACCAGGCCACATGCCCTCAACATTGGGAGGGTGCTTTGGGGTAGCCCCCCAAAACACCTTGTCCCCATGTTGATGGGGACAAGGGCCTCATCCCCACAACCCTTGCCCAGTGGTTGTGGGGGTCTGCGGGCGAGGGGCTTATCGGAATCTGGAAGCCCCCTTTAACAAGGGGACCCCCAGATCCTGGCCCTCCCCCCTGTGTGAAATGGTAAGGGGGTACTACCATTTCACAAAAAAGTGTAAAAAATGTTAAAAATGACAAGAGACAGTTTTTTGACAATTTCTTTATTTAAATGCTTCTTCTATCTTCTTTCTTCTATCTTCCTTTGGTTTCTTCCTCCATCTTCTTCTTCTTCTGGTTCTTCTGGTTCTTCCTCCTGTGTTCTTGTCCGGCATCTTCCTCCACAGCGTCTTCTTCCCTTCTTCTTCTCAGGCCGCTCCGCATCCACTATGATGGGAGGCTCCCGCTGTGTGATGCTTCTCCTCTTCTGACAGTTCTTAAATAATGGAGGGCGGGGCCACCCGGTGACCCCGCCCCCCTCTGACGCACGAGGACTTGACGGGGACTTCCCTGTGGCATTCCCCGTGATGTCAGAGGGGGGCGGGGTCTTACATAACGGGTGACCCCGCCCCCTCTGACGTCACGGGGAATGCCACAGGGAAGTCAGAAGAGGAGAAGCGTCACACAGCGGGAGCCTCCCATCATGGTGGATGCGGAGTGGCCTGAGAAGAAGAAGGGAAGAAGATGCTGTGGAGGAAGATGCCGGATGAGAACACCGGAGGAAGAACGATAAGAAGAAGAAGATGGAGGAAGAAACCGAAGGAAGATAGAAGATAGAAGAAAGAAGATAGTAGAAAGAAGATAGTAGAAAGAAGATAGTAGAAAGAAGATAGTAGAAAGAAGATAGTAGAAAGAAGATAGTAGATAGTAGATAGAAGAAAGAAGATAGAAGAAAGAAGAAAGAAGAAAGAAGATAGAAGAAAGAAGATAGAAGAAAGAAGATAGAAGATAGAAGAAAGAAGATAGAAGAAAGAAGAAAGAAGATAGAAGAAAGAAGATAGAAGAAAGAAAATAGAAGAAAGAAGATAGAAGAAAGAAGAAAGAAGAAAGAAGATAGAAGATAGAAGAAAGAAGATAGAAGAAAGAAGAAAGAAGATAGAAGATAGAAGAAAGAAGATAGAAGATAGAAGAAAGAAGAAAGAAGAAAGAAGATAGAAGAAAGAAGATAGAAGATAGAAGATAGAAGAAAGAAGAAAGAAGAAAGAAGATAGAAGATAGAAGATAGAAGATAGAAGAAAGAAGAAGCATTTAAATAAAGGAATTGTCAAAAGCGTCTCTTGTCGTTTTTAACATTTTTGACACTTTTTTCGTGAAATGGTAGGGGTACTTTTGTACCCCCTTACCATTTCACACAGGGGGAGGGCCGGGATCTGGGGGTCCCCTTGTTAAAGGGGGCTTCCAGATTCCGATAAGCCCCCCGCCCGCAGACCCCCACAACCATCGGGCAAGGGTTGCGGGGATGAGGCCCTTGTCCCCATCAACATGGGGACAAGGTGTTTTGGGGGGCTACCCCAAAGCACCCTCCCAATGTTGAGGGCATGTGGCCTGGTACGGTTCAGGAGGGGGTGCGCTCTCTAGTTCCCCCTATTTTCCTGCGGCCTGCCAGGTTGCATGCTCGGATAAGGGTCTGGTATGGATTTTTGGGGGGACCCCACGCCATTTTTTTAAAAAAAAATTGGCGCGGGGTTCCTCTTAAAATCCATACCAGATTCAGGTATGGTATAAATTTTGAGGGGGACCCCACGCCATGTTTTTTTAAATTTTTTCCGGTGTTCCCCTTAATATCCATACTAGACCTGAAGGGCCTGGTATGGAATTTAGGGGGCCCCCACGTCATTTTTTTAAAAATTTTGATTCGGGGTTCCCCTGTGGGGAATTCCCATGCCGTTTTTATCAATGAACTTTTATGTGTATTGTCAGACCGGCAATTCATTAATAGCCGCGAGTAGTTTTAAATTACTTTTTTTCCTTTAAAATGTCATTTTGCTGTCAGACTGTTCTAAACATGGGAAACATGCACCCCTTTACAGGCATACCATAGACACCCCCCAGGTACGAAATTTAAAGGAATATTACACTTGTATTGTTTCACTTTAAGCATTATTAAAATCACTGCTCCCGAAAAAACAGCCGTTTAAAAAATTTTTTTTGCATTGATCCATGTCCCCTGGGGCAGGACCCAGGTCCCCAAACACTTTTAATGACAATAACTTGCATATAAGCCTTTAAAATGAGCACTTTTGATTATTCATGTGTATATTTTTGAAAAAAAAAAGAAGATAATTTTACTTTCTGTTACATAACATATAAAAATACAATCTAACTTCTTAATAAATTTAGGCCAAAATGTATTCTCTAACATGTCTTTGGTAAACAAAATAAATCCATTAAGTATATATAAATTGGTTTGTGTGACAGTTATAGCGTCTAAAAACTATGGTATAAATATTGGACAATTTATCAATCCTGATGTAATGACGGCCTGTCTCATTTCTTGAGGCCCTTAAAATGCCAGGACAGCACAAATCCCCCCCCCCCCCAAATGACCCTGTTTAAAAGTAGACAGTCTAAAGTATTTAGTAAAAGGCATGGCAAGTTTTTGAAGTTGCAGTTTTTTGAAAATGAAGAAATGTAATAATTTTTCCCACATTTTTTTACATACTGTCAGCGGGTCATCATATGATAGGTGTGCCGGGGATAAGGGATATTGTTTAAAAAATATATATTTTAATAATGAATTTTGTAAACTTTTCTTAACATTATATATATATATATACACACACATATATATATATACATATATATATATATATATATATATATATATATATATATATATATATATATATATATATATTTAACTTTTTTATTTTATTTTACATACCTTCATCAGAATAGTTCATTATTACCATCCGGGGTTGAATATGGGATATTGTTACGCAGTACTAGAATTATTAGAGTTTTATTACCCTCACTAGTTGTGACCGGATAAGCTGTATCCAAAGAATATTACAGTCTAAGTAAATATCCATTAAAATATGATAAGTAGCAACTAACAAGCAACTGATAATCTGGTTATTACACAGATTGGGAGCATCTCCAGCTGGGTGGGCGTGTACGAGAAATAGATGTCAACAAAAAGGAGTCCTCACACGCCACCTATACGTCCAGATGAAGCTACACATCTTTGTAATGTGAAACGCGTTGACGTCATTCCGTCCGGATTTCACGCTCTGCTGTCATTCCCCGTAGGAGGCTGCCGGCTTATACACAGAGGGCAGGGATCTGATCAGTTGGTCGGGGCCGCTCCACAGGAGTTACCGTGGGCACATCTTCACGGACTGTCACCTGCTTACTACTGCAGTGCTTTTCAGAGCACAGCGCTCAGGCGAGCAACATTGTCATGCTATCTCAAGCGTCCACTGGAAATGGAACATAACGAATGGAACACCACACTACGGTAGTGTCTGAAGTTTTCAATCCAGGACCCGGAAGTGGTAAAGTACCAGGTTACCTTCATTTCTTCTGTTCACCAATAGTATGGCCATACAAGGTGCCTCTGATATTGACTGAATTATTTTCAAATTAGGATATATGCACATTGCTTCTTGCATATCGATGTATAATGACATATACAACATTGGACTGCTTGCCATAATTTTTAAATGATTAGCACTGTTTACAGACCACACATGGGATCACTCTTCCATCACCGACAACTGTGATCTACCAGTGATGCCCCTAACCTGGAGCAGGCTGGACATGTCTTTGGCAAAAAAAACAGCCTGTCACAGTACTGTGGTCGGTCAGCTAATGGTTAAAATTCATAGTTTGGGCACAGGTTCACTTTGGATTTCAAACATGTAAACAATGCAGGCCAATTGCATCTATTTTGTTAGTGGCATTACCAACATACCAAGAGAGGAGGGCAAAATAACAGGCAGAGTGGTTGTGCACTGTGACTTGCCTATATTTTTTTTTTTTTATTTGGTGGTGTACATTTTTGTTTTAGGGCTGTTTGCTTCTTGTATGGAATAAATAACCTCTTCCTGTTCAGCTACTACATGTTAGGCTCAGATAAACACATGCTTAATGTTTTACTTTTTATGTGCAGAAAGTAGTTGTTGGAGTTGACTTCATAGGAGTATTTATTTAGAAAGTGAGTAGGGGGAATCTGTGTTTGCTTCAATCATCCAATTGTGTGTAGGGTGTAAGAAAAAAGCTTGTTTTATTTATTTCCTTCTAACATGACTACATATTTGAGTTAAAGAAAAAACCACCAGCTTTTCACTAAGGTAAGGGATCTTCACTTTTCTAAGTAAATAGCCTCTTTTCCTTTAGTATATCAATACATTCAATTTATATGTATCAATACATATGGAACATTTGGCTTGGTAGCATATGACTTTGCAATTTTGAAGATTTTTGCAAGGATAGAAGATTTTTATTTTCACTTACTTTTTCCAATTATTCAGTTCTTAGGGTAGGAGCAATAATTAACACATAGACATATCCCCTCCTGCTCATTACTGTTTTTACAAAGTCAGGTTTCACAGATTGCTTACATCACCAGTAGTGTGTTGGGCTCCCTGATGTGCAAAGTACATGGACTACTCAGTCTTTGCCAGGGACCTCTGCAATGCGATTTGTGTTTCCATGCAAATATTGTTAGAGTAACAGTAACAGGTGCATTGAAACAAAGTTTTACTACAGAAATAATGAAAAATCCCATTAGTCATCTGCTAGGCAAATATATTTTACCTCAGGTGTAACAGGTAATGGTTAATATGCAGTTGAAAAGACCACTTTTCAGTTCACTTTTCATCAAAGCCACATTGCCCCCCCTCCCAAGCAAGAGAATGTTCATAGTCAAAGTGAGCAGACTCCATACTCGATGTAAGTGAATAAAGGAAAATCAATTTAACATTCTTTTAGTGGAGTCAACTGCTCAGTCAGCCAGGCATAAGGCTACATGATTCATTGGCATGACCAATAATTGTGTGACCAATAAATAAACTGATTTTAACACCATTTTGGGGGTGATGATCCCTGCCCCCTGGTATGTATGTGGCTTGACACGGAAATAAATGTTATCTTAAGAAGCATAATAATTCCTGGATGAGGAGCACTATTTTATTCTTTGCTATTGTATGTAATGTTTTTCTTTCTTGGATTTTTTTTTAAATAACATTTAACCAGCAAAACTTAGCTTCCCCAACAAATATGCGTTTTACTTTTCAAGTTCCCTGTCTACTTGAAGTGGAGAAGTGTGTTTTACATTTCTCTGCAACACTGCAGTGAATATTTTTTACTTTGTACTTCCTAAATGCTGCACATTAAACACAAGGATTTAGGCTCTGTTTCCACTAGTGCGACTTATTTTGCGACTTGACACATGTCAAGTCGCATGACAAGTCAAAACCCATGTATTTCAATGGTCCCCATTCTCATTGGTGCGACTCAAGTCGCAGCGACTCGAAAAAAGGTTCTTGCACTACTTTGTTCCGTCTTCGGTGCGACTTGTTCTCCATAGAAAGGTATTAAGTCGCAATGAAGTCGTATGTACATGTCTGACACCGCGACTTTGTTGCGACTTCCACGGAAGTCTACGGAAGCACATGATCTCTGCTCCTCCCAAATACATCACTTCCTATATCGATGTATGTGAGTGTGGAAGACAGCAGGAAGCATGCCTAGGGCTAAAAAAAATAAGCGACAAGTGCATGACAATGAGGAAATTATTCGGCTTGTCAGACAACGTCCGGCAATATATGACCTCAGAGATCCAGGTTACAAAGATCATGCAAAGAAGGAGAGAGCATGGTTGGAGGTGGCTCGCATATATTATGAGACATGGGACTCTTTCTCAGCCACAGAACGTTCTACAAAAAGTAAGTGGTTGATATATGCTGCTTAACACTTTCTGTAACCAATGGTTGTGTGCACTGTTTTTTCTTGGTGGGGACCGCTTCTCCTGGCAGGAGATCACAATGGTTTGGCAGGAGGTAATCCCATGTCAACACTATCTGTGTTGGTGGTGTCATTTATATAGTTACTTTCCTGTAACCTGTGGCTGCAGGAAAGTAAATCTGTGTGTGTGGGCCCGCAAATAATTTTTGTCCACGGTCCTAATAATATAAAATAATATTAAAGATGGCCCTGTCAACATCCTCCAGCACATGTCAAATTATGTAGGTGTCATGGGTAATATATGTAGTGGTTGTTTTAACACCATCCATATCAATTATGCAGCCTAGCAAATGAATGACCTATAGGCAGTGACTAAATTTGTTTTAAAAAATGTATACTTTGCTTTATATTTTGTAGTGCACTCGTTACAAACTCGATGGAGAAGTCTCAAAGACTGCTACAACCGGTACTTACGCAAATTAAAAGAGGGAAGGAGTGGTTCCGGCTCTAAAAGATTAGCCCCATATGCCCATGCCGGGGATCTGGAATTTTTGAAACCAGTGTTGGAAATGCGAGAGTAAGTTATCAGCAGGCATATGTTACGAATTCTACATATCAAATAGTAATGCTTACTTAAAAAATATGTGATTTGTATTTCAGAACCCAAGCAAGCTGGGAAGACAGCACACAGGGTTTGGCAGCAGAAGATGAGGCAGAGGAAGCTGCGGAGGAGGAGGAGCAAGAACAATTCCAAGACAATGTTGACAAGGAACTGTTCGTAGATGAAGCAAGGTCAACATCAAACTCAATGAATGAGGAGGATGCAGAACCAGGACCTAGCAATGTCTCTAGGCCTTTGCGAAGGTCTTCAAGGGTCAGTGCCCGGCCTGGTAAACCCATGGATAAAATTTTAGAGGTAGTCAATCAGATGTCCACTAAAATGGCTGAAAACCAGTGTGAAGACACAGCATTTCTCACTGTAATTTTAGGCATATGTAAACAGGTACCCCCTGAGAAAAAATATGCACTCAGGATGGCTTTAATGTCAACTGCTCAATCATTTGTGGGTGAGGGGCCAACAACATCCTCAGCATATATGCAACCCCCCCTTCCCCAATATCCCCCTTATCAACAATACACTCACTTTCCAAGTACACAGTATGCTCCACCAATAAACCGTCCATACTGTGACCAGTATGGTAATATACTGAATCCCTCAAGGCCACGCATGTTGCATCCAATTCCTGACCCCACTACCTCTACCCTTGGCCCCCCAACCACTCACCAACTTAGGCAGCCTACACCCAGTCATGTTCCGCCTTTTCTGGAAAGGAAATATTACCCTGGTCCATCAGTGGATTTCCCTGGACCAACCAATAGTTCAGTTTCCGGGACCACTGAAAACAAAACATACGAGCAATTGTAATTTACAATTATTATTGAGGTGTGTTTAAGACTTGTTCTCTATTTTTTGTTTGGTTGAGGAGGCCAAAACAACAACTGTTGTAATTTTAAGTTCATGGAAGGTAGTTCTTTATTTTTGCCTTATTGCAAAAAGAGTTGTCTTGTAAAAAAGATTCAGATATTTTTTTATATTTTTGAAAGAATTTTATTTACGTGTTTTTCTGAGAGAAATAGTTTATTATTTCACTATTTGTTGTGCTTGATAAAAAATAAACAAAATGGTGTAGTTCACCCAAACACATAACCAAAAAATTTTGTGTGCTTCCCTGCACAAAAAAAAATAAAATAAAAATTATTTTGTTTACATTGTGCATTTTCGGCTTATCCTTTTTTCTAATTTGAGGAAACTACCTGTTATTATGCTTTTGGATGCACTGAAACATAACATACATCAAAATAATATTCACAGAAAATGCATGACATACATTATGCTATGGCATCCTGCTACCAGGGGACAGAACCAGCAGCAGACAGAAAATAAGATGAGAATCCCTCACGCACACTGGCACCATTGGTGGTGCCCCTACTGGCACTCCATTGTGCACCTTCCAGATCGTGCATGAGGGAATCTTCAAAAAGATAGCCATCACGAATTCTCACAAAATTGTGAAGAACACATGCTGCTTTTACTGCAGATATTGCATTCTCCATTTTTAAATTAATGGGGGTATGGAGCAAACGCCACTTGTTGGCTAAAATGCCAAAAGAACATTCTACCACTCGTCTTGCCCTCGTTAAGCGGTAATTGAAGATTCGCTTCTCTTCACTCAAACCCCGATTTGAATAAGGCCTTAATAGATGCTCACTGAGAGCAAAGGCCTCATCCCCAACAAACACAAATGGCATTGGCGGCCCATTTGTTCCTGGCAACGGACAGTCCTGTGGCAGGTCCAGAGCATTTTCCCGCAACATTCTTCCAAAGGAAGATCTTTGGAAAATACTTGAGTCTGAGCTGCTGCCATATGATCCAATGTCTATATAGCTAAAACAATAATTGGCATCAGCCACTGCAAGTAAGACAAAAGAAAAATATTTTTTATAATTATAGTATTTTGTTCCACTGCCAATGGGCATCACTACCCTCATATGTTTGCCGTCAATTGCCCCTAGACAATTTGGGAAATTGCAACGATCCCAGAAAAGTTCCGCTTTCTTGCACCAATCGTCGGAAGTGGGCTTCTTCAGAAACAAATCACTAAGGACATTCCATATGTCTCGGCAGGTCTCGTGGACAATAGTGCTGACTGTAGTTTTCCCAACCAAAAATTCAAAATGCAAACTGGAAAAGGAATGTCCAGTTGCCAGGTACCTAAAATGGAAAAGTACATACATTTTAGGATAATGATACATATTGACACTAAGCTACATCAATAAACCCAAAAAACAGAGATAGGAAGGAGGTGCCTGAGGAAGTGAAGAAGGAAGAAGAGGAGCAGGAGAAAGACACAGGTGATGTAGAGGCAGAGTTAAGATTTTAAAACCAAGCTTACGCACAATTACATGCTAGTAGTTATTTTTGGACTTCATGTAAAGATGATGAAAGAATGATGTGGATCTCCAAAAGCCACATAGAAGTTAAGAAGAAGAAACAGTAGGTATGAACATTTACCTCAATGTTATTATGAGTCTTTCAGCAGATGGAATACTCCTTCTGAAACTGGTGTTTTGGCGCTCTAGATGACTAGAGAGCAAAGCCAACAATTCATCAAAACTGTAAAGAGAAAAAATAGGGCTAGTATCTACACTGACCATGTAAAAATCAAACATTTACAAATGGAGTTACATTTTTCAAACAATTTGATCAGGTTCTAGTTAACACTTCGAGCTATTCAAATCTAAAAATACTAAAAAGAGTAATAATGACCAGGCATATACACATTTTGAGAAATATATCTGGCAGCATTTGCAAGTTGACATCAAAAAATGTTCTCACCTTCTAATTGACATCCTTGTATAGTTGAAAAATTTTTCATCATGAGCCCGGAGGTCATTGTAAAGGACCCCAAACTGGCCTCTCACTTCCCTTTGGGCAATGATGGGATGTATCCAAAAGCGATGCCTTCTCCTCCTCCGGTTATCCTCCTCTTCTTGATCTATAAATGCTGCTACAGAAGCCAAAATGACTGCTGACCCAACATACTGCATAGCCAACATGTTTGCTAACAAACATACAACACGAGACAACCAAACAGGAAGGGGCAATAAATAAGCAGGATAAGGAATTACATCACTAGGACTAAATCGCAGAACATCCAAGTCGCACAAAGTCGTAATTAAAGTCGCAACAAAACGCAACACAAATCGCAACGCACAATCGCAGTGTAAATCGCGCGACTTTGGGGACGCAATAGTGGAAACATAGCCTTAATTGGCAAAGGAAATACTTTGGCAAAGAAAAAAAAACAGCCAGAAGGATAATAGTAAATTGTTCTACCTTTATATTTTTTGAAGTTATAAATTACTACAGAAGACATTTGTGTTGGGAGATCTATATCTTTGTTGAAATGACCCAATCCCACTGAGCCACAAAAAAAAAGATATGAAAAGCTAATGAGATTTAGCACTGTCAAATAATAAGCAATGGCAAAGATTGTTGTCAATTAATGAATGGTGAAAAATCTAGAAACACTAATGCCCCGTACACACGGTCGGATTTTCCGACGGAAAATGTGCGATCGGAGCGTGTTGTCGGAAATTCCGACCGTGTGTGGGCTCCATCGGACTTTTTCCATCGGATTTTCCGACACACAAAGTTTGAGAGCAGGCTATAAAATTTTCCGACAACAAAATCAGAAAAAATCCAAAATCATGTGTACACAAATCCGACGCACAAAGTGCCACGCATGCTCAGAATAAATAAAGAGATGAAAGCTATTGGCTGCTGCCCCGTTTATAGTCCCGACCTACGTGTTTTACGTCACCGCGTTCAGAATGATCGGATTTTCCGACAACTTTGTGTGACCGTGTGTATGCAAGACAAGTTTGAGCCAACATCCGTCGGAAAAAATCCTAGGATTTTGTTGTCGGAATGTCCGATCAATGTCCGACCGTGTGTACGGGGCATAAGAGTGCCACTGCTCATTTGCTGAGTTATAGCTACCACTCCTATAATACCTTGATTGAGCCTGCCAGAAGACATTATAGGAAGGTGGATATGATGGGAGTCACTTTGGGCGGGGGGTGGAACCCAGAATCCCTTGGAGAGGTTGGGAAACCATTGCTTCAGCTCCCCATGTACCTCCTATGTCCTTTCAAGTGTGTAAAAAGGCTGTATACTTGTCCAAAAAATCATTCCATGTTCAAGCTGTGTAACTGAGCTAGTCTCGCCTGGTTCTTAAGTTACAATATATGGGCTGTAATATCTGATATCTGAAGGTCCAGACTGAAGGAAGCAGTGTACTGATGGAAGTACTCAAGCGGGGTTCTGTGACAGTGGAATTTGTGGCAAATCCAATTATCCTCTGGGTATAAATTCTCTTTCTTTCATAATGGAAGTGGAAAGGGGATGACAGAGCATGGTCCAGGCAGACAATGCCAAATGGCTCTTAACCCAAGGGAAACAGTAATGATTAGGAAGTTGTCATAATAGGCTTGATTATTTTTTCCTGACAGAGGCCACTTGTGTCCAGGGAGGACAAAAAGATATGAGATTGTCACCCTGAGTCTACTGGAAACAGGTCTGTGGTTTATGGGTAGCTTAAAGCCCAACTTATACCCATTTTGCATAGAGGGACAAAGAGGTAGAACCTCTGAAGTGTTTTTATTTCTGTCTTTTAAGTTTTCCTTAATTTTCAGATGACAATCTCTCGTAAAGAGTGGGGAGAGTGAAGTTCAGGGTTAAAACCTTTGTCATGTTTTTACTACTGCCTGTGTCCCCAAATTGAAGATTTTCATTTGCCTCCTATTCAGGTGATAAGTTTGATACAACATGTAAGGGAACTTAAGACTGCGGCTTTAAAAAGTGTATATAACATACAAACATCATATGCTCACATTAAAATGATGTAATCGTATAGGGCGCTACACCACCGTTGTAATTAACATGGGTTTTCTGAAGATACTAAACTCAACTCAATTGCCATATCAACTGTATAGCAATGTTCCTGTATACACCAATAGAGTCTTCTTGGCTGCAAGGATGATATATTCACATCTTATATACTACGTTATATACCAGGTCTCACAATTTCACATGAAAAACACAGGTGACTCGTAATGTTATGAGCCCTATTTACACTTGTTGCAATCTGCTAAAATGCGTGTCCAACTACCACATGCTTAAGAAGAGTTTTGGTGCACTTGTGTACACCCATAAAAGTCAATGGTAGTGCTTCAAATGCATATAACCATTTTGATGTGTTGAAACTTGTTTTAACAAGCCTTGGTCAATGGCTGTTAACCATATCCAATCCAAATTCTAAATGTAAAAACTCATTGAAAACATGTCAACTCACGAAGGAAACTTAAATTGATAAAATACTACAAAAACAAAACTTCTAAGCACACTCAACAATTTAAATGTACCCTAAGTGTTTTTCTCTCAACATTCCTGCAGGCTTTTGTGATTACATTTTTTTGCATTTGATAGGCATATACACATCATTATAAAACCAGACATAATGCTAGAAACAACACTTTTCATCCACTTTCCCTTTCCACTCACAACCTTTGTAAACATTTCTATACAGTAATAACAGTAGCAGAAATCCAAGGTTGCTGTAACGTAATGTGCCTGCCTTCTCCTGTCTTCTTCCATATGTATGGATATGACAGACTCTCAACTTATCGCTTGGTCAAAGTTTTTGCTAACAAAACTCTTGCTCTTTCATTAAATAGTCCTTGCACATCTGGTGTACTGGGTTCTTTCTCTGTGCCTTACTTTTCATATGCCGTATCTCACTTCTAGTGCTTTCCACATCAATTATTAAGTAGGAGCAGTGCAAGCCTAAACCATAGTATGTTCTCAAATATAAAACTGCAACTATATAAAAACTTTCTTAACTTTTCTTTACTTTTCTAAACTTCTGTCAATAAGTTCAGCTGATCTACTCAGGCACAATAGTACACAATAGGGAAGTCTTTGGTTTCCCAGTATTTAATTATGTTTAAAAAACATTAGGAACTAGACATGTTGCTTTTCACTATGATTTTTTTGTATATAAATCTGTTTGTATTCATTTGTATCATTAAATGTCTTGTTCAATTACTGTGGTTTAAAGTAAAGTGCAACTTTTAGCATGATGGTGAAGTCAAACATGGGAATTTAGTATTTAAATTAGCTGAGTATCAAGTCTACCTGTTAAATAGCTATAATTTTCATCTGTGCAATCATGTTCTACAGCTGGCTTCCTTCCTTCCTAGCCCATATGCTTACTTATATCCTTATTTTCATAACGATTCTGAATGTACACATTTAGACTTACTATTTAATGCAAACTGAGTTCAGTTTTTTTTAATTATCCTATATCAGCACTAATTTAAGCAATCGACAGTTGGCGGAGTGCTGTAACCTCTACTTACAAATTAGCAGTGAAACGTGGTTGGTTGTTATGGGTTACTGAACATTCTTAGGTTACTTTTGAGATTTCTACTCATTGTTGCTGTGCTTGTCAGAGTTTTTGGTAACTTTAGTTATTAGAAGTGGGCAGTTTTATCCTGTCAGTGAACAGAAATGAGGTACAGAGGCTACCAATATGATTCATGATTACATGACTGTAGCCTGCTGGATAATAAAACTATGCTATGATCAAAAAGTCCTTATAAAGGTATACACACACAGTGGCTACATCCTCTGGGCTGAAGGACTGATTTTAGCTACTTGCTAAACTAAACATTGCAGATAGGAGTAATTATTGACTACTTGTCTACCTGTCTGTCTATCCGTGGCATTTGTCTGTCTGGCTACCTTTTATCATGGGTGATACCTAACTGGCACTTGTAGCAATTATTTGAAAAAAAATCACATGGGAATACATAATATGAGCCAGTTGCAATGTCCTTAGAACAGAAACACAGAAAAAGGAAATCAGCTGCCTGATGGAGAGATGAACTGATTGCATACTGTAATGGAAACTGCAGGATGACACTTGCTGAAGAATAAGATAAGTGGAAACAGCAGGAATTCTGGCAGCACAGTATACTGTAGCTTGATGGCTAATGCTAATGCCTACTGCTGCAATATCCTTTTTTACCTGAAAATACTGCACAATAGAAACCAGAGCACTATGTGTTACAAATAAAACATAATCATTACACTTCTTGTCTGATTTTTTTTTTACCTGTAATTAATTGGATTTCACAAAACCATTGCATAAAAATAAATTATTTATATATTTGTTTTGTTTTTTTATTTATTTATGTTCTATTAGATTCTCATGTTAGGATCTTTAACACTAGACATATTATTTGTTTAATAAGTAAGCAGATTATTTGTATTTTAATAATAGTGCAAAACTAGTTAGAATGTATCTTTTAATCTGGTAATATCCACTGTGTTACTCCAGATCTTTTAATCTCACATCGTCATGGAATAGATATTAAATGTTTATGTGTCATTGATTTTTAATTTCAGCAAAAATGAAATGCTATGTGAATTCAACGCAGTTGCATCACAAACAGGTTCTATATCCATTTTACCTTTAAAACATAATGTGTGAGACTCAGGCATAGTAGTCTTTGGGCCTGATTTAGTAAGCCATAAGATCTTTTGATGGGTAAGGATTCACCCCCCCCCCCCCCCGGGAAGCAACAGATGCCTTTCCAAACACTTATTGTGATGTTAGTACATACCTGGCTCAGGACCACGCGTACTCAAACTCACTTAAAGTGACACAAAAAAATCCTTATTCTCCAAAATTAATCCATGAACATCTACTACTTAATATACCAATTATCTATTTTTTTAATAAATTGTTTCTTGCTGTGCTTTCCTGCCTTCTTTTCCCACTCACTTCCATTTGTTTGGAACGAGCAGAACACTTTTGTTGCAGTCAAGTGTACTACTCTTTGCACACTACAAATCCCATAGTCCATACTATTTTTCCTAGTTCCTAGTAGAACTATGGTCATTTTGTATGTTATGTAGGCTTCTTCAAACATTAGCACTGCCGGGGGGCGTGGGTAGCCGGCGGAGTGAATGGACGCTGACTGACAGAGCTCCTCTCTGCCACGGGCCATCGGAGAGCATAACACTGACTAGATGCCTTGTTTCAAAGCACCGACGGCTCCACAGGACACAGGGGCACCCCAGGATGCCATCCCAGAAAAGAAAGGAGGGCACTCAACCAGGCAAACTGCCAGACTATTTCATGCTGCAGCACTGTTACACAGACCAAGATGGCAGCAGCATGCAGCAAGAGCACACACGCGGCTCTCATACACAGAGCAGTGCGGCGCCAGCAATGTACACAGGACACTCCAACAACAAGCCTGGAAAGGGAAACTTCTCTTCACCTACTTCAGCTTCTTCTAGCCCAGTCAAAAGCAGACAAAAGCTGGATTGCCCTGAGGTGGAAGACCTGAATGTAAGCCTGGATTCATCACTAGAGGATATCAGGGAATTACAAGATTCAATAACTGACTTTCCTACTGCTAATACACCAGTAATAGACACAACCCTGAAAGATATGTTAGTGTCCCTAAGATCCACTTTACATGCTGACATTCTAGCACTAACCCAGCAATTCAAGTCAGAAATTTCCACAGTGAATAAAAGAGTATCGCATGTGGAAGCAAAAATGGGGGAATTTGCCTCTACACATAGATTTAGTGGATGCCCACAATGATAGAGAAGATAAAAAGAAGATGAAATTTTCCAAATTAAACTTAAATTGGCAAATTTAGAGGACAGATCAAGGAGAAACAATGTGATAATAAGGGGAAATCCTGAGACGGTTAAACCTCCTGATCTGAAAGATTGTTTCATCAACATTATGAAAGCTGTCCTCCCTGATGTACCCCAGGAAAATGTCATTATTGATCATATTCACAGGCTTCCAAGACCTAAGCATATTGCTTCCCATCTGCCCAGGGACACTATCATCAGAATTCACTTTTACCACACTAAAGACCATTTTATGGCGGCAACTAGACACCGAGATTTGCTCCCCTCAGACCTGCAAGACCTTTCTTTCTTTGCTGACCTGTCGGCTTTCACCATGCAGCAATGCAGACAACTGGCCACTATTACAAAGACCCTGAACAACCACCATATTACTTATCATTGGCTGTACCCAGCGAAGCTGCTAATAACAAGAGATGGTACCACACATTTAATCTCTAGCGTGAAAGAGGGCCTCCGCCTCATGCGGGAATGGCAAATCATTGCCTCTGACGCCACAAATGAAAGAAATATCAGCTCACCGGTATCAACCCACAACAACTACGTAGCTGAAACAGGCTGAATAACCTACACAATTCTACTCTCCTAGCCATTCCCTGATGGCCCAGGGGATTGCCGCACTTTCTGTTTTTTTTTTCAGTTACTCCCTCAAGTCGAGCAGTTGTTGCTACCGCACAGGTTCTCCCAAGAATCACAAGGTACTTCACTGTTGTGTTGAAGTTCACTGAACTTCACATAACTATTCTTTTTAAAGGTTTTTCCCAAGGAAGCAACCTTCTTGATACAGTACTACGGTGGACTGCCTCTCATCTGACCGCTGGGATCACCTCCTCATCCTGCTCATCCTGCTCAGGACCAGGTAATCTGACACCACACCAGCTAATCACTATTCAAACTATACATTGACTTGCAAACTAGCTCAACATGCCACTTAAAATTACATCCTTAATATTAAGGGACTGAATAGCCCTCATAAAAGGCAAATGGTGTGGAAGGAAGCAAAAAAACTCCACAGTGATGTGATGTGATATGCTTCCAAGAAACCCACTTTGCTTCCCACAAACCACCTACTTTCCAACACCGCCAATTTCTCCACATCTTCCAAAAAGAGTGGAGTGGCAATAGCCATCAAAGACTCCATCCAATTTAAAAGCCTAGACGTCCATTTGGATGCATCAGGATGATATATAATCCTTGTTTATGATCTTAACAACACCAAATATACATTGGTTAATGTGTACCTCCCCAACACTAAACAATTATCTTTTTTGAACAAGATATGGAAGAAAGTCTCCACAATGAGACAAGGACATATAATCATGTGCGGAGATTTCAATGCAATACTCGACAAAGATCTGGACTTATCTAGTGATACAAGACACCAACAATGCAGAGCAACTCTTGACCGATTGATCTCCTCATCAGGTCTTTATAACGTGTGTAGATGTCAACACTCCTCAGAAAAAGACTTTACGTTCTATTCCAGTGTACATCATTCATACTCTCGCATAGACCTGTTTTTGGTAGACAAATTTATTTTGCAACAAGTTGTAAAATCTGAACTGCATTGAATTACATGGTCGGATCATGCTCCAATATCCATTGGTATGGGGGATCATCGTACTGGGACCAGGGCTAACAGGTGGCGCAATGATATCTACACCCTTTTCCAACCTCACAATTCTGAACAATATAAGAAAGCACTTACAGAATTTTTTACCATTAATTCCCCCTCGATCGATGAACACCCACAAAGTCTATATCAGAGGCTTACTCATACAGATGAGCGCAAAAATAAAGAAGCAAAGATTAGACCATCTAAATGAGTTGCTAGCCAGAATCCTTCATTTAGAAACTCTCAACAAGAAGGAAACAACACAAAAACTTAGGGAATCACTATTCAATGCAAGACAGGAATTAAGAACACACTTGATAGCACAACATGACTATCAAATGCGTTCATTAAAAGCCCAGTCATACAGATATGGGAATAAAGCAGGTAAACTTTTAGCTTCCCAACTTAAGGAAAAAGCAATCAAACAAATTCCCTACATCACAAATCCTAAATCCAAACTGAAAGTCACAAATCCCAAAGAAATCGCAGACGCCTTTAGCGACTATTATGAAACACTTTACAATCTTAAAAACAATCCTGATACCTTCCATCCTAATGAATCCATAATATCTGACTGTTTAGCCTTAGTAAATTTGCCTAAAATCTCTCAAACTGACTTATCCCAATTGAACCAACCTTTCACAATACAAGACATAGAAACATCCATTAAAAATCTCCCACACAACAAAGTCCCCGGACTTGATGTATTTTCTTTGAATATTACCAATTATTTAGCACCATCTTGAAACCACACTTATATTGAGTATTGGAAGCAGCCACGTCCAAGGCAAAATTTCCCCTGGAAATGCTCACAGCCACAATAATCACCCTTCCCAAACAAGGCAAAGAACATAATTTACCTCAAAACTTTAGGCCAATATCCCTATTGAACGTAGATGTGAAACTACACGCCAAATTGATAGCAAATAGACTAACAAATTTATTACCAAAACTGATTAACTACGACCAAGTAGGTTTTGTGATGGGCCGTCAGACCACAGATGTCACCAGGAGAATGCTGAACCTCTTGCACTGGGTAGAACAAAAAGGGGACCCTTCTCTGCTTCTCACATTGGATGCAGAGAAGGCTTTCAAAAGAGTGCACTGGGGGTACCTGGACAGAGTATTGGAGAAATTTGTAATGACTGGCCCAATACAAAGAGCAATATTAGCATTGTACTCCTCACCATCAGCATTTGTTTACACAGAAGGAATGTTTTCGAAAACATTCCAAATCACGAATGGGACCAGACAGCCCCTAGGGGAGAAAATAAGGTCAGACCCGAACATGCAGGCCATTATAGCACAGGAACACCAACATAAAATATCATTATTTGCGGACAATGTTATTCTCTCCTTATCTATCCCGGCCATATCATTGCCCGCAGCACATGATATACTAAACCTGTTCGGCACGGTATCCTATTACAAGGTTAATGCCACAAAATCACACATATTAGGAATACATGTAGATAAACAACTAGAAATGTCCCTTAAAAATAACCTTCCATACCCCTGGACCAAGAATTCCATCTTATACTTGGGAATAAAACTTACCTCCCCCATCGCAAATATATACAACATCAACTACACCCTTCTAGTAACTACAATCTAACAAGAACTCTCTAGAATCCAAAACTTTTTCCTAACCTGGTCTGGATGCTTAGCAGCGTACAAAATGTTAATACTCCCAAAATTGTTAAAATACTTCAGAACTTTACCAATTCCAATACCTTCCTCCTTCTTTACCACGATGCAGAAACAAATATTGAACTTTGTGTGGGCAGGGAAGAAGGCCAAATGCTCCTCTCATTTACGAAGTAGACACAAATCTGTGGGAGGTATGGGTTTACCATTATTTAAAGACTACTACACAGCAGCTGTCTTAGACCAACTTAAAAATTGGTGCACCAATCCCACCAGGAAACCCTGGTTTCAATTAGAATTAGCATGGCTACACAGTAAATCCCCACTATCGCTTCTTGTGGCATCCTACTTATCTAAAGATATCTAAAGATAACGAAATTTCAAACCACCCCTCTATACAAGCAACGGCTCAGGCCTGGTCTGAACTTAGATCAAAAGGGAATGAATTCTACCCAACGACTAACATCCCCATCCCTCTAGAATCACTCCAATGGACAATCCCTAACATACGGTTACACAAATGGTTGGGAAATAACATCCTAAATTTAGCGGACATTACCATGGGAGATAAACTGCTGCCTTTTACAACCATACAACAAAAATTCAACATCCCAAACTCAGAATTCCTTACCTACACCCAGATTTCCTCCTTCTACCAAAACCACTCATATCTCGATTATAGAAAAAAGGTGGAAATATACCCAGTCATGTGACCCCAAACAGAAAGGCATCACACTAATTTACAACTCACTGAACTCGAAAGATGCATTTACCAAGCACAAACCCTTAGTGAAATGGGAAGGGGATCTGGGTAAGGAATTCTCGGATCTTCAATGAAAAAATGCAATCAAACATAACCCCAAATTCTCTAGATGCTCTATTACAAAGAGTTAACACAAAAAATCATGTTGAGATGGTACTTTACCCCTTATATTATGGCCAAATTCTCAAAGAATAACTCAAACCTGTGTTGGAGGGGATGTGGACGGGTGGGAACCCTGGTACACATGATGTGGTCTTGTTCAAACATCCGAAGGTTGTGGCAGACAACATACAATTTACTATCAAAAGGTAACAGGAATCCCTGTGAAACCAAACATAGAACAAGCCATCCTTAGTATAAATATGGATCAATTTTCAAACAAAAGTAGATCTATAGCTACACATATATTACTGGCAGCCCGCTCAGCAATAATGTATAGATGGAAGTCT